>CP092883.1:19712998-19771140 GCA_030710605.1 Cordylochernes scorpioides | reverse complement strand
GGTCATAGTAAAAAAATTCCAAAATTTCTTTACAATTACAGCTAGTTATCCTTTGATCAAAGGTGAGGTAATCTATTTTTTTTAATTCCTTCGCACATTCATAAAAGATAGAGAGAATACAATATATACTATTTTAAATATATATAAAATCATAAATATATAATCAATAATAAATTATATTATATTTATATTACAAATTCAAAATATAAAAAAAGAAGAGGAAGAAAAGAGGTTGGTGGACAGTGAATAAAATCCTCGATTCCTGACAGCCATGAACCGAGATCAAATCCTGCATTGGAAACTTTTTTTCTGTGAAAAACCTGTTCATATTTCTCATGAGCTAGGTTGTTCTTTTTGAGCGGTACCTAATAACATTATTTTGGATCAAGAAATTTCAAAATATATTTTCTAATCATAAAATCGACTACCAATTTTCTTGATAATTTTAAACTTTGAAATTTTAAGAAGATCCATTCTGGACTTAGACACCATTTTTGATATCAAATTCAAAGACTTAAACATCTTTTGATATCAAATTCATGGACTTAGACATTTTTTTATATCAAATTCAAGGACTTAGACATCTTTTGATATCAAATTCAAGGACTTAGATATATATTCTGATATTAAAATCAAGGACTTAGACATCTTTTGATATCAAATTCAAGGACTTGGACATCTTTTGATATCAAATTCAAGGACTTAGTCATCTTTTGATATATATATATCAAGGCATCAGTTCAATAATTATATTATTTGTGGATATTTATACCTACCAAACGATATATCTGCAAAAAGTAAAGGATTCAAGATAAGAAGGTATGTCATCTCAAGATTTCTTTCCAACTTATCTTCAACTTTTCACAAGATTGGCAGGATGTCCTCATAATCCAGGTCTTATCCATCGAATATATTTCTGGCTTCTGGTCATTTTGTTTTCATTACATTTTCCTCTTCGATGGTACTTCAAATTTCCACTTGATTTATTTAATTCTTTTCCATCAATTAAATTCATGATTCGTTCCTTTATATCTATTTTATTTTATTTTTCGAACGCTAAATTACAACATATTTTGAAATATATTCAGAGTTTTAAAATATCCAAAAGAGAATCATTCATTGAAAAATATTTAAAATGGTTCTTTTGTATTTGGGGTATCAATTTTATTTTTTACAGAGGTCTAGTGTTATTGTACCATAAGAAGAGAAATGAAAAATTATTACATTGTATTGCAATTTTAGCAGATTTAAATGAAGCGTCTAATATATTTAGATATATTTACATATTAGCCCGAATATCATCTATATACCTTTGGTTAGAATGCATATTAAAAACTTCGAAATTTGATGAAAATTTCATGGAAATTTTGGTACATTATATGAATTTGAGAAAATCGATAAATTCACTGAATAATATTTATTCTGCTTCCTTATTTCTGTTTATCACTACTTCTTATTTTTATTCTTTAACGCTTCTAAAATATTTTGGAATTTATCAAAATAGGCGCAAAGCTTTCTTTTTATTTTTAGGAGGTTTTTTCATCGTTTTGTTATATTATATACTATTATTATTTTTGTTATTTTTGGCAGGAGAATGTGTTAAACAGAAATATAACTCTACATATGAACTAGTACTCTTAAAACGAGTACATTTACCATTATATCGAACTACAGAATTGATGGTATTGGAGGAAATTTTGAATCCAGGAATTTGTGCAAGAATTGGTCCATATTTGGATATAAACCTTGGAAATTTTGTCTCTACCCTGTGTTTTGTGGTTTCTTATGCAATGCTTTTCAAAGATGATATTTATGCTTCAGATTAAAATCAACATGCTTCTTGATGCACTTGTGTATGTTTGTTTTTTTGGGCTCTACATAATTTAAAAGATTTGATATGCAATGAATTTCTCCATAGTTGATTTTGTCGGGAAGAAAAATAATCAAATAGGCTTCCGAAATACTTTAAATGTTAATTTATTAGTTATATGAAAGATTTTAAATATAAAATAAAAGTTACTATGTACATGAGCCAAATCGACCCAGCAGTTAGAGCAAGAGGTGAGAACTGAGTCCACGTGGCGCCACTGTTTTCCCCGACCTGTCCATCCAGTCCAGATAAGAGGGAATACCAGGAAACTCTGTCCTTCTGACAATATAGATCATATAAACATATGTTGAACGTTATCATTATATAACTTCATTGAAAATAGAGGTTTATAAAGAGAAAATATAGAGGATGTTCCATTTTTAAAAGAACATTTTTGAAACGCTGTAGCTTAGGAAAGAAGCTTGTGATTCTATTGATGTTCTGCTTATTCGAAAGAACAAGCATTGCTTTATATTTCATCAATATTGATTTTCAAATATTTGAAATGTCTGATATTATATGTATGATTTTCGTAGAAGGTTGGGTTTTAAAACTTTCTGAGGAAAATACTGAGGGAGGAAGCTGTGGGTGGGAAAAGAAGGCTAAGCTGAAGAAGAGACAGGTGGAGAGAACAGACAGTCTGGTGACATCAGCGCTGTGAGAGGAAGCGACAAGTTGTCCCAGGAAGTGTGGCCGTGTGGATGATCCTGCAAGAGTGTGACAGAGAAACTTGTCAACCTGGACGGCTGTTGACAAAGAAGATTCTTCTGGTGGCGGACATTGGAGACATCCTTAATTCTACAAGCAGCTACTGATACGTTGTTGTATCTACATTTAACTTCTCTCGTTATATAAAACCCTTGTATGTAAACAACAAAAACTCAATAGAAATCAACAAACAGCTTTAGCAAGACTAAGAAGTGGCCATATGAAAACTTAAAATTTCAAAATGGACAAAAAAAAACCCTTCAATAACTGTTTGAAATGCAACAGTGCAGAAGCTTCTCCGGAACATTCCTTGCCATGCTCAGAACTGACAATAGAGCACCTATTATCCAGGCCTATAACTACAATCGCAAAATTGGAGTGGACTTCAGGAATTGGTTTAACCATGGAGATAAGCACCACCACCACCACGTAAACAACGGCGGCTGAAAAAAATCGTTGTAAAAATATTTACAATAAAAAGGGTAAATTGTAGGATTATTCTCTAATAATTGGTGTAATCATTTATCAATAATGTGTCATTACATTGATCGTTGATAAAGGTTTGTGTTGTGGGTCGGTGATGCAAAAGAACAGCCAAATAAGTGATTTTATAAATATAGTATTATTATAAGATATAAGGATATATATGTTGACAAAAGAATAGCAACCGCACACAGCAGTAGAACAAATGCAGGCTAAAACTATATACAAGATGAAGATGGACTGTTGAGATGGGCCGTTCCCATTGGTCAGTTATCTTCATGCAGCGCCTCCAAGCGGCGCCCGCGTCCACGCTTCTCTCATCATTCCCCCACTGAAGCGCTGGACTGGAGAACAGTTCATGAAGTCACAGGCGTTCTTGTGAGCCACTTTGCTCAGGGTCTTGGTGAAGACGCCGGCCAGGTTCTCCTTTGTAGGGATGTAGACAATCTTGATCTCTCCGCTAATTATTCTTTCTCCGACGTGATGGTATCTTATGTCAATGTGTTTGGATCTGTTGTTCTCCACATTATTTTTGGAAAAGTCTATAGCGGATCTATTATCGCAATGAATTATCAAGGGAAAATCAAAATTCGATAAGAACTTTAATTCTTTCAAGATAGTAGCGATCCGAACTGCTTCCTTAGTGGTCTGGGATAGCGCTAAATATTCTGCCTCCATTGTGGAAAGTGAGACACACTTCTGTTTGCTAGTCTTCCATATGACTAAGGAATGTCCTATAGTGATAGCGGTCCCACTATTGGACCGTCTGTCATCGATGTCGCTAGCCCAATCTGCATCACTGTATGCACAAACATCATTGGAATCAGTCCGGCGATAAACGAGAGATAGATTTATGCTGCCGTGTAAATATCTTAAGACGTGTTTGGCAGCTTGCCAATGTCGACGTCCATGGTTGCTGGCGAATTGAGCTAATCTCGTAACAGAAAATATTAAGTCTGGCCTAGTACAATTCGCAAGATAAAGGAGCGACCCGATTAGTTCCCTATATGGAATAGCTTCCATCCTCTCTTTCTCTTCTGGCAAAAGCACGTATATTTATTCTTCTAAGTCGCCATATAGATAAGCGTTATCTACGTCGAGATGTCTATTTTACCATTTCATGTTCAAACTTAACGTTATCAAAACTCTGATTACAGCTAAGTTAATAACAGGTGCATAAGTTTCCTGAAAATCGATTCCTTGTTTCTGTGAGAAACCTCTAGCTACTAAACGTGCTTTGAAACGCTCTACATTTCCGCTCTCATTTGCCTTCACCTTATACACCCATCTGCTGCTAATCGGTTTCTTTCCCGGCGGTAATGTTGATAACTCCCAAGTGTCTCGTTCCTGAAGCACTCTAAGCTCATCTTCCATTGCTTTTCTCCAATATACGGCTTCGGGAGATTGGACTGCCTCTTCAAAACTTTGCGGCTCGGTAACATCTAAAAAATTTAACTCTACTCTTGGTTTACCTTTTCTCCCATATGGATTTCGAACAATGTTTTTGGAGGTGGAGGGTTGTGGTAGAGCGTCCTCTACCCCCACTGAATCCAAATTACTCGGTAATTCATTCTCTAGGTCGTTATCATAATTAGTCTCAGGTTCTAGTCAAACGTGGTTGTACCTTTCCGGTTCTGTCTCTTCTACTATTTTGGTCCACTCTAGTCCAATTTTAGACTCATCGAATCTAACATGTTTTGTTTCAATCACCTTTTGTGATTCTGGGCACCAGAGACGATATCCACGTGTTTGAGTGGGGTATCCTACCAGAATACATCTACATGCCCGATGGTCTAATTTTCGCCTTCTTTCTCTTGGTATATGGCTATATGCCAAACATCCAAATGCTTTTAGGTGTCTTACACTAGGATTTCTTTCTAACCAAAGTCCATCAGGTACTTTGTCTTTTGGATCAGTATTATAACATTTGCTTTTAATGTAAGCAGCTGTATTTACCGCCTCTGCCCAAAATCGTTGGGGGAGATTAGCGCTATGTAAACAAGCGCGGGCCATATCTAAAAGTGTTCGATTTACACGTTCTGCCACACCGTTCATTTGCGGAGTATACACGTTTGTGCGTTTATGCTTTATACCTAGTTTTTGTAATTTGTCTTGAAAATCTCTATTGCAAAACTCAAGTCCATTATCCGATCGTAACATTTTAATTTAATTACCAGTTTGTCTCTCTACAGTGGCTCTATAGATATCGAAATGTTTTAATGCTTTACCTTTGTTTTTCAGAAAATACACAGTAATCCTTCTTGAGAAATCAACAAAAGATAGAAAGTATCTATTGCCTCCGGTTGATTTTACCGGCATTGGACCGCAAATATCTGTGTGGATAAGCTACAAGGTCCGTTTTGATCTAATATTGCCTAGGTTTTTATGTGACGCTTTAGTGGATTTAGCGATACAACAATCGTCGCATAGGCCTTTGTCTCTAGAGGAAATTTCTAAGCCTATTACCAGCTCCTCCCGCGCCATCTTTTCAATGGCGTTACTGTCAATATGGCATAACCTTTGATGCCACGTTCTCAAGGAATTGTTCTGAAAATGGTCCCTTTCACTATTAAATGCTGTTTTACTGCAGTTTAAGGTCTTACCTTTCACAATGTAGAGGCCATTTACATTTGTCGCTTCCGCTATAATCCTGTTTTCTGGGTTGAAAACGCGATCTACCATATTACGAAAGGTCACACGGTTGCCGTTTTCTTCTATCTTGGAGACTGACAGCAGATTCCTTCGCACATTTGGGACGTACAGCACATTGTTTAGCTTGATTTCGACGCTTTCATTATGGATAGATGTCTGGAGAAATATGTGTCCATATCCTTTGGCCTCAGTTGTCCCACTCGCAGTCATGATAGGATCAGATGACACCTCCCGAAGGTCAACGAACCAGTCTTTGTTTCTGCATACATGGTTGGTTGCTCCGCTGTCCAGCAGCCACGAATCCTCGTCGCTCGTTAGGTTGAGTGCAGCCAGGAAGTTATCTGATTTGTTTACCTTCCTCTGATAATGCTGATTATCGCGGTTCCTAGTAGTTGTTTGTTTCATTCCTCGGCAGTTGGTGGCGATGTGGCCGATCTTCCCGCATCGGTAGCATTTTCTTCGACTGTCGGTGCTGCTTATATTTTGATGCTTGTTCACCTGTAGCACCTCCTTGGATGAATCCTCTTTTCTGGTTGTTCTTCTCTCGTGTTCCGTTAGCAGGACCTGCCTTACCTTGGATGACGTGAACTCATCATCTGTCATGTTGCCAAAGTTGATTATAATCCCATCATAGGAGTCTGGTAGTCCAGCTAGCATAGAGTATGCCAGATCTTCATCCTTTACTTCACATCCCGCTTCTCTGAGATGATCACTGCAGATCTTTAATCTTGATAGGTAATTTATCATATTTTCTTCCTCGATGAATTTGATGTTCACAAATTGTTTCTTGAGTTGAAGAATTCGCGCCCTTGATTTCGGTTCAAATATTTGTTCCAGGGTCGTCCAGGCTTCACTTGCAGTCTTACAGTCGATAACGTGTATCTGTTGCTCTGTAGAAATTGATAGAGCAATCGTTGCCAGTGCCTTTTCTTGTTTAATTTTTGTCTTCTCATATTTTCTTTGATCCTCATCAGCGCCGATCGTTTCTCCGTTAATTACACATTCCCATAATCCTCTTTCGATCAGAAGCATCTTCATGTTAAATTTCCATGATCGATAATTGCTGCCGGTGAGCTTCTCGACGTTCAGGGCAAGCGCTTGGGAAGACGACGCCATCTTGGTTTCACTTACCTTTCGTTCTTTTTATGCAGCTAACCACGCTCTGCTACCATGTTGTGGGTCGGTGATGCAAAAGAACAGCCAAATAAGTGATTTTATAAATATAGTATTATTATTAGATATAAGGATATATATGTTGACAAAAGAATAGCAACCGCACACAGCAGTAGAACAAAAGCAGGCTAAAACTATATACAAGATGAAGACAGACCGTTGAGATGGGCCGTTCCCATTGGTCAGTTATCTTCATGCAGCGCCTCCAAGCGGCGCCCGCGTCCACGCTTCTCTCATCAGTTTGTTTATTATGGAGGTAACTAAGGGCAACGTCTTTCCATTTGCGGTTAGATTTATGAAATTCTGGTTTAAACTTTATCATTTTTCATAAATATGATGAATATCATTAAAATTCAATACTGTTAATCATTATTTATTTTGTTCTAAGATAATTTTATTTTCTTATCAATTTGAAATTTTATAAAATGAAATGAGCTACACATAAATTGTGAATACATTCAGAAATTTATGATAAAAAGGTAATTTTTTAAATAATTTATCGAGGAATTCGAAAGATGCATTTTCTGAATATCTTTCAGAAATATACAATGTACCTATTTCCAAGATAAATTTTAAATTTAGGAATTAGAAGAAAAACATATATATCTGAACAAAAGACTCTCATACTGAGATAAGGCTATTCTTAATTTGAGAGAAGAGGTTCACACAATAATTCATTTGTTGTAAATTTATTCTTAAAACGATTATTAAAAACAAAAAAGGCATATCCTGATCAGGTTCACATGAGCATTTCTAGATGGCAGAGCGCCATCTAGTGGAACAAAAATAAACTAAACGTTTATCTAACTTGTTCCGTAATATTTGGCCAACCCAATTTCTTGATAAATCAAGAAGAATATATAAATATCATATTACCATTAAGGTACTATTACTTTTCCTTGCATGTATCCTACATTTCTGCTTGGAGAATCTGTATAAGATTAAAATATATTAATAAAGCTTTTTCTTGTTGATAAATCAAGAAAAGTCAACCACGTTTTTTAAAAACGATCATCCAAATCTCTGGACAAAGTGATGGACTCAATGGCTGGTTCAAGAGATTCATCTTCCCAAGATTTCTTCCCAACTTATCTTCAACTGCTCACAAGATTGGCAGGATGTCGCCACACTTCAGGTCAACGGATATATTTCTGGATTCAAATCTTTTTGTTTATTTTACATTTACCTCTTCGATGGTACTTCAATTATCCAGTTGATTTATTTAATTGTTTTCCTTCATTTAAATTAATTATTCATTCTTTTATATCTATTTCATTATTATTATCGTATGCCAAATTACAACATATTTTAAATTATATAAATGGTTTGAGAATATTGAAAAAAATATCATACATTGAAAAATATTTTCAGTATGTTTTTTCTATTTGGGTTCCTAAATTTATTTTGTACAGAACAGCATTGATGATACACTATAAGAGAAATATAGAAATATTTTTGCAAAGTATTGAAATTTTGGCAGATTTAAGTGAGGCAAATGATATTTTCTGCTATATTTACATATTGGCTCATATTACAACTATATACTCATCGTCAAATTATATACCTATTAAAAACTTTGTTATTTGCTGAAAATTTTAAAGAAATTTTGGTTCATTACATGAATTTGAGAAAAGCAATCATTTCTCTGAATACCATTTATTCTTCCTCTTTATTTCTCTTTTTTTATAACTTATTATTTATATTCTTTAATGCTTTTAAAATAATTTGGTATTTTTGGGTCTTACAAGCGTGCAAATTTCCTAATCTTTTTGTAATATTTATTATCATTCTGTTATATTGCATGCTATTGATATTTGTGTTTTTATAGCAGGAGAATGTGTGATGCAGAAATTTAAGGCTACTTATGAAATAGCTCTCCAAAAACGAGTACATTTACCATTATATCAAACTAGGGAGTTACTGGTAATGGAGGATATTTTGAACCCAGGAATTGGTCCAAGAATTAGTCCATACTTGGATATGAATATAGGGAGTTTTGTCTCTACACTTTGCTTTGTTATCTCTTATGCTAAGATTTTCAAAGAAGATATTTAATTAAATTTATAAATTTGTTACAAAACCATATTTGCGGAAGAGCTTTGCTCGATGCAATACCTTGAAATTATATGTGTGATAATCTGTATATAGGAATATGTAACCCCACCACAATCTATGCAATGTATCGTCAAAAGATTTAATAAAAGTTAGGCTTCACGAAAAGGGAAAGAACAATTAACAGGATTGCATCATCCAATAATTAAAGGTCACTGCCCTGGACCCTTAAAAATTAAGTTCAAAGGACTTCTTCTTCCTGGAGGATTGCAATCATGGCGACGATGGAGGTACTAAGCCAATCACATTTCAGCACGACAAATCAACAACCAATCACCTTTAAGCATGAACAACTGATTGCGAATCATCAGAGAGCACGTGGAAGGATCTCCACCAATGATAGTCGAGAGAGTTAATGACGATGATCTCGGACAAGAAGTTAAAAAGAAGGTAGGTGACCGTGCTACGAGCTAGGTGTGCTCAACATAGGCTCCAACCAAGGTAGTGTCCGCGCCATCATGTGAAAGGCCAAATACCTCCAGTCAGTCTCATCATTCTCCCTTTCGCAAGGTCTTATTTCTACCCCATCCAGGTGTGCTCGTTCTTCCCATGGGGAAAACCACCATTCGACCAAAACTGCGCCATCAATCACCAATCCAACCAAATCCACCCAACCACACAATTCACCAGGAATCAACAGGATCCGACATAGACTCGCCAGGATTCGACAGTGAGTCCACTGCAATCCCATAGTAAGTCAACACCCCAAGTCGACACCGCAACCACGATTCGACATAGGATAAAACCCAATGCTACATATGTATGAGCCTCTACAGACCTATAAGCTTATGTCCATAGGTTCACTAAACACACCTAAGCTGCCTTCCATAGAAAATGCAGGTTATATAACATAACCTTACCAATACAATAGTAGAGCTTCCTGGAGATTAATTTGGCGAAACGCTGAGATGGTTCACCTATCAAGACCAAACCAAGCCCTCTTTATACCCACATCTAAGCACCCACATTACTCAATAAATAATCTATTCAATAAAGAATAAAATTGTGTCAATAACATTAAAGGATACGTGTAATAATTTATTAATACAATAACGTGTCAATACATTGGTCGTTTAAAAAGGTTTGTTTATTTTGTGGTAGTCGCTATGGCAACGTCTTTCCAATTGTTGTCCAGTTTTATGAAGGTCTGTTTAACCCCATTCATCATAGCGCTATTAATTTCATAAATATATTAATAATTATTGCTAATTATTCATTGTTGTGTGTGTACTAAGTTGAAGAATTCTTATTCATTTGAAGATATAAAAAAAATCAATTTACTATATATATATATATAAATTTTGAATATATTCAAAAATATTTGATAGAAAGGTAATTTCTTTCTCTTTTATTAAAAAAAAACCAAGAAATATATTTTAAAATAACAAAATATAATGTACTATTTTTCTAATATATTTCAAATTAAAGGATTTGAGAAGAGCATATTTAAATTTAGAACCTGAGGGCCTTTGTATTTTAAGGCATATATTAAGCAACTCAAATATTTTGTAGATTTATATTAAAAACAATCAAATAATATCTGGTTTGTGTAATGGACTCAAGTGCTAGTTCAGAAGATTCATCTGCTCAAAATTTCTTCCCAACATATCTACAACTTCTCACAAATATGGCGGGATGTCCACACAATCCAGGCCTTATCCAACGGATATATTTTTGGATTCAAAACATTTTTTTATTTTTTCTTTTACCTCTTCGATGGTACTTTAATTATCCAGTTGGATTTATTGATAATTTCCCCTCATTCAGATTAATGATTCGTTCTTTTATATCTATTTATTTATTTATGTCGTATGCCAAATTACAACATATTTTAAATTATATTAACTGTTTTAAAATATTAAAAAACAAATCATACATTGAAAAATATTTTAAATATTTCTTTTGTATTTGGGGTATTAGTTATATTTTTTGTAGAACAGCATGGTTAATATATTACAAAAGAAATGTAGAGATTTTATTTCAATCTATTGTTACTTTGGGAGATATAAGTGAAGCAACTAATATTTTGAGCTATATTTATATATTATCTCGTATTGCAACTATTCACATATCGATAAATTACAAATTAAAAACTTTGAAACTTGATGAACATTTCAAAAGAATTTTGGTACACTACATGAATATGAGAAAAGTAATTATTTCACTGAATAAATTTTATTCTGCCTCGTTATTTTTATTTATTACAACTAATTATTTTAATTCAGTATTATGTATAAAATATTTTAAGATTTATGGGTATTATGAACATACCTTTTTCTTTATATTTTTGGTCAAATTTTTTCCCATTTTAATATATCACTTGTTTTTACTATTCTTTTTATTTTTAGCAGGAGAATGTGTAAAGCAGAAATATAATTCTACTTATGAACTAGTAATCTTAAAACGAGTACATTTACCATTATATCAAACAAAAGAGTTAATTATACTGGAGGAAATTTTGAATCCAGGGATTTGTGCAAAAATTGGTCCATATTTGGATATAAACCTTGGAAAATTTGTCTCTATTTTGTGCTTTATGATTTCGTATGCGATAATTTTCAAGGAAGATGTTTAATGCCTTTGATGTATGAAGTTTTGGTAAGCATATTAACTTTGGCAATCAAAGCGTAAGTCAAGCCTTTAATTATATTAAAATATGAATATTTCGTTTTAAAATTAGAGCAAACCATATTTGAATCTTTATAAAATAAAAAGGCATATATTGGATTGAATAAAATATATATTTGTCAATTTAAATTTTTAATCAAATATTTGTTGAAATCGTTGCGTATCAAAACGTCATTATTTTCAAATAATTTCTTAAAATATTGGAATTTTGTAATATACTCGAACTATAGTTTGCATTCAAGTTTGCGCAGAATTGTAATAAGAGATATTAATCAATAATAATGCATAGAAAAATAGATGATCTTGATCAAAATACGTGCAAAAATTTCAAAGAATATAAATCTAAAGATTTCTTTCCATTCTATCTTAGAATCCTCAACAATACAGTTGGATGTCCCTACAATCCAAGTTGGATTGCAAGAATATTCTTCTGGATTCGTATCACTTTACCTTTTATGCTTGTACCATTTCGATTGTACATCAACCTTTCAATAGAAATCATACATTCCTTTCCCACTATTGCTTTCATGATTTGATCTTTAGTATGTATTTTTTTAATTTTATTCCAATTCTAAAATACAACGTGATTTATATCATATTCATTATTTTAAATATTCAAAGAAAATATCATTTATTGAAAAATATTTTAAATTATTCTTTTATGGTTTTCAGGTTAGCTAAATTATTAACTATAAAAGAAATGGGAATTAGAATAATAAATTCTATTGGACTATTGTCAGATCTAAATGTAGCAACAAGTATTTTAAAATTTATTTACATATTGTCTCGAACATCAACTCTCTATGTATCGTTAAATAACACTTTACAATCTTTAAATATGACCAAGGGCTTCAAAGAAATTTCGGTATATTATTTAAATTCAAGACATTCAATTAATTCATTGAATGAAATTTACTTGGGTCCACTCTTATTTTTCCTATTTATTATATTTATTCCTTATTGTTTCAAGCACATTTTAGAAATTTTAAATCCTACATTCATTTTGGAATTTTAGGCATTTCATTTATGTTTTTTCTGGCTCTATTATACTTTTTATTTTTATTAATTTGGTTATTCTTTACCGGTGAATTTATAAACAAAGAATATAATACTACCTATGAAATTATACTATCAAAACGACTACATTTACCAGCATATCAAATAAGGGCGTTGATTGTGCTAGAAGAAATTGTGAATCCAGGTCTTTGTGCAAAAGTTGGTCCATATATGGATATTAATCTTGGAAACTTTTTTTCAACTTTGTGCTTTGTTATATCTTATGCTTTGCTCTTCAAGGATACTATGCATGCCTAATATTAAAGAATAACTTCTATAAATATTGCTCTTGGACTTTTGATATGTTTTAGACATTACAGTAGGTACTTCGGCTAGCACAGAACACCACATTTCGAAGTGAATGATCTTCTTTTGGTAAAAAATTATAGACATCCTATTATGTTTAGAGAGCCGCTTTAAATCATGACGCAACGCTAGATTTACATACTACTTTATTATTAAAACAATTTTCTTTTTTACAAAATAAAATACAAAAGATGATAAGAAATTAAAATAATATTATTATCATACATAACAACTTCTCCCTATTAGCCAAAGATAACTTAATTTTTAAAAAACGATGGAGGTTTCCTTATTCTTAAGGATCTCCTCAACACAGGCTTTGGGGTTCCTTCTGAAGAATCAGTTTCTTGAACAGCCGGGGGTCTTTCAAACTCAGGTGTCACTTGAGGGGTCGATGATGTAGATGGTAAAGCTTCACTTTCCCCACAACCTCTGACTTGATCTAAATGCCGGTTTACAATTTCTCCGTCATTTGTCTCTACCTTAATAGAAACAGGACCAGTTTTTTCCCGCACTACACCTGGCAGCCATCTGGGGCCATGGTACCCTCGTGCTATAACTGCCTGTCCTTCATTTACTACTCTATTGGGTTTCCAATTTCTTATAAACCTGTCTTCCTGTCGTATCCTTCCCTCAGACACACTTTCAGGATGAAATTTATTTATGAGACTCTTCAAGTTTCTGTTCATCAACAACTGAGCTGGGGATTTTTGCGTCGTGCTGTTTATCGCTATTCTCATCGATAATAAAGATCTTGATAACCTAGACTTCCAATTTCCCGAGCTGTGTTTTCTTAGGAGATTTTTAAGCGTCTGAATAGCTCTCTCCACCTGCCCATTTGACGCTGCATGATAAGGCGCACACAAGATGTGCCTTACGCCATTTCTTTTTAAGAAAGTCTTAAAAAGTTTCGATGTGAAGGACGTACCATTATCTGAAACTATCACATCCGGCAACCCGTGAGTCGCGAATATTTCCTTTAGACTATTAATGGTTGTTTCAGAATATGTTGTAGATACGATTTTAGACTCAATCCACTTAGAATAGGCATCCACCACAACCAGAAAAAGTTTTCCTTGAAAAGGACCCGCATGATCAATATGTAGTCTCGACCAAGGTCTTGATGGCCAAATCTAAGTATAAATGTCAGTTTTTGGCGTATAGTGACTACACGACAAACAAACTGCACAACTGGATATCATCCGTTCAATATCTTTATCCATCCCGGGCCACCAGCATAATCCTCGAGCTAGCGCCTTTGTCCCCACTATGCCAATATGAGTATCATGTAACAGATTTAAACTATCTTTTCTTAATCTTTCAGGTATAATCACCTTGCTCCCCCACAATAAACAATCCTTATGAACTGATATTTCATTAGATTTGGAGACAAAATCTTTAAATTTATCATCAACTTTCCTTTCAGGCCACCCATTCATTGCCCAGAATTTAATCCTAGAAAGGATTGGATCTTTACTAGTTAGTTTTGCCACTTCCGAAGAATTAATTGCAGCCTATTCTGATTCAATAAAAATACCTCCTGTGGGTTTGGAATTTGGCTTGGTGACTCATTTAATGGCATTCTGGTCAGGGCGTCCACATTTCCATTTTTAATTCCTGGTTTATATTCAATGGTATATGTATATGCAGAAAGAGTTAGACACCATCTCATCATGCGAGGCGATAGTACTTGTGGTATTGGCTTGTTCGGGTTGAAAACACCAAATAGAGGTTTATGGTCTTATACAATTTTGAATTTTCTCCCCAGAAGATACTGCGAAAACTTAGAAACTGCAAAAATAACTGCCAAAGCTTCTCTATCGATTACTGCATATCTTCTCTCAGTTTTATCTAAAGTTCGGGAGGCAAACACAACTGGTCTTTCAATACCATGGTCTATTTGCGACAAAATGGCTCCAACACCATACTCCAACACATCACAGTTGACCAAAATAGGCAGATCTTCATTAAAATGTGCTAAAACAGACTTAGAGCTAATCAAGTTTTTAACTTCTGCAAAAGATCTTTGATGCTCTTTATTCCATTTCCATGGATTATTACTGTCCAACAGTCTATGGAGAGGTTCAGCTACTGTGGCTTTATTATTCAAAAACCTCTCATAATAATTAAGAATTTCTTGAAAATGAAGATACTTCGGCCAGTGAATCTTTTTATTACCTCGACGTTTCGACAACGTCGAGGTAATAAAAAGATTCACTGGCCGAAGTATCTTCATTTTCAAGAAATATGAATGCCGGCCAGGCCGCCTCAATATTTACAATAATTAAGAAGTCCAAGAAAAGACATCAATTCCCTTCAATTTGTAGGTGGTTTAGCATCTTTTATAGCTCTTAATTTCTCCTCGGATGGTTGTATTCCTTTATGATCAATAATTATTCCTGCAAATTCGATTTCTGGTACATAAAATTTGCATTTTTCCCTTTTAAGACGAAGTCCAGATTCTCTGAAGCGTAGCAGTACCTTTTCAGTTTTTCTTTTAAGATCATCACAATCTCTTCCTGAAATCAGGACATCATCTAAATATACTGCAACTCCATCAATTCCACTCAGAAGAGTATCCATGAATCTCTGGAATGTTCCCACGGCTGAATATAAGCCAAAAGGAAGACGTTTCACCTTATATAATCCTCTAGGTGTATTAATAGCGAGAATTTCAGCAGATGTTTCATCCACTTTCAACTGCTGATATGCTTGAGCCATATCCAACTTAGTAAACACTCTGCCTCCTCTCAATCTATCCAAAAGTAGCGGAATTGTGGGCAGTGGGTATTTATCAGGATTGCTATACAAATTTACTGTAATTTTATAATCGTGGCATATTCTTATAGTGCCGTCATTCTTTAGGACCGTCACAATTGGTGATGCCCATTTGGTAAATTTAACCGGGTCAATAACCCCTTGCTCTTCCAGTGATTTTAATTTTTCATCTACTAGTTCTCTCAGAGCAAATGGCAGGGTTCTGGGCTTTACAAATTTGGGTTCTGCATTCTCAGGAATGTCAATATGGATCAAAGGTCCATTATAGGCAAAAATTTCTTGTTTAAATACTTCTTCAAATTCAGAAGAAAAAGGATTTGTTTCAATATGATTAAAAAAATTATCTTCAGGCGAAACGCTTCACAAACCACTGCCTTCCCAGAATGTTAGGACCCAGACCATCAGCCACTAAGATTGATACTTTTTTAAAACCATGTGTTATTTTTGCTTTAACAAAAAGCTTTCCCAAAATCTTGACGTCACTTGACGACCATGTCTTTAACAGCACCTCAGATTTCTCAAGTTGGGTTACTTTCCAATATTTTGAAAATGTTTCTTTATTTAGTAATGAGTATGCACTTCTTGAATCTATAAGCATTGATACGTCATGATTATCCAATTTTACCATTATGTAAAAAGGATTACTTAAACTTTCAGTTCCAAGACACAGTGTAGGTATGTATCACTATTACTTCTATGCAAGTATTCAAATTTCTTTACTCTAGTCAGGCATGCCTTCTGCAGATGACCAATTTTTCCACACTTGAAGCATTTTGAATTTCTGAATTTGCATATATGAGGCAAATGATTTCCTTTACATCGTATACAAATAATTTTCTTATTGAATCCTTTCGTAATTCTATTGAATTCAGCTTGCTCTCTCTCTCTCCGATTTAAAATTAAAAGGTTCACCCTTATTAGCTTTCTTTAATATATTTACATCAGGAGTCGTCTCCATCAAATAACTAGCATTTGCACTTGCCGACTCATCACATAGTGCTATATCTATGGCTTTTTCAAAAGTCAAAGCTGCCTCAGATAATAATCTCTTCACAAGCGACTCTTTTCTTAATCCACACACCAATCTGTCTCTCAAACGATCATTCAGATCAACAAACTCACAGTTCTCACTCAATCTTCTTAATTCTGCTATATAGGAAGCAATCGATTCATTACTTTGATTATGTTTGTTAAAATGGTATCGCTGGACTATTACATTGGGTTTAGGGCAAAAATGTCCAGTCAGTTTATTAAGTATTTCTTCATAATCTACGTGAGCTAAATCTTTTGGCGTGGCCAATGACCTTGCCAATGCGTAAGTTTCAGGGCCTATTAAAGCTAGAAAAATAGCTTTTTTCTGCGTGATCTTTTCAATTCCATTTGCCAGGGAAAAGAAGATCATTCTCTCCACGTATGTTGTCCACTTCTCTGGCTTAGAAGGATCAAAATTTTCATTATTTCCGAAACTTGCCATCTTTAAAAATTAAAGTTTAGTTTAAAAATTAGTTTAAGAATTAGCTCAAAGAGATTACTTTACCTTAAAAAAAAATATTTTTTTCTCGTCGCCAATTTATTATGTTTAGAGAGCCGCTTTATTTCATGACGCAACGCTAGATTTACATACTACTTTATTATTAAAACAATTATCTTTTACACAAAATAAAATACAAAAGATGATGATAAGAAATTAAAAGAATATTAATATCATACATGACACATCCCGACACAGGTAAATTAGCATATTTTACTGGACCATATACAATAATTGAAATAATCTCACCCAATGTCGTTCGAATAGATCGCCCCAATCAACCTCTCAATAGAGACAGTGACACCATACATGTTAATAAATTAAAATATTACACAGAGAATGTTCTTTACATTACACCTCCACAAACCCGATTTATTCAAAACCCACAGCGAATGTCTCAAGATGTATATCTCAGTGAATTCAAACATTTGACTCTAGATATCTTCGAGACGCAACTATTACGAATTATACCGCCTACAACCTCCAGGCCATTCCTACATTTAAATCCAGATTTATTTTACATCGATCGTTTTAAAACAAAGCTCATGTAGCGACCAGAAAATTTCCCGTTAAATTCACAAACCTATTCTATCTACATACTCTACACCAACCCATTTGGATCTGTATTACTTACTTACTTACTCTCTTTCACACAATATAAAGATTTCTTTGAACTCACCAGATCCAAACTAGAGGATAAAATAATTTAAAGCACGTGCGCCACAAACAAGCCCCATATCTTCCCCTTCAAAAACAATACACATCGCACCCCGATCGTAAAAATGGACATGAATACCGCTAGTTAACATACCAAAGGCCCCAGTGATGATAGACTAAATATTTCGAGACCCCATTCCCGCATCAATAAATCCATCGCCACCCTTCCCCCTAACTGGCCCCCAGTCCTACATTCCCTGTGTCCTACATTCCTTATAATTCCACACATTTTACTACAGTCGATTTTACTAGCAGTCGATTACTTAACCTAATTTTTAAAACATTTAGTTATTAGAATTTGAACAAGACCTACCTTAAATTGAACATTTTGATATTTTAATCCTGTGTAAATCTCAATTTTTTTTACATATCAAACATTTTACATTTTAAATTGAGATCAAAATACACAACATTTTAGTAACCAATCCAAGCAATAAATTGCGCTTCTCAATTTTCGATTTATAAAACCTACACACCACATTTGTAACTTCTTTTAAAAATGCATATTTTTGTCCCATTCCTCTACCAAACCTTCATCTAATCATTATAATAATCTTTAATTATATTCTATTTTTATATAAAATATTTTATTTTTTATTTTTTACCTTTCAATTATATAATCATTAGTTTTTAATCCAATATTATTTTTTTTAAATTAAATTTTACTTTTATTTTTCATAATATTATTTTAGTATTACAAAACATTTATTTGTTGTCAAAATACACTTTAATTCTTCATTATTATTACTTTTATATATTGATTGTTTGATTTTGTCCACTTAAACTTCATTCAACCACAATGACATTTCTATATTTTTATTTATTTTATATTTGTTTTTATACCTTATATAATATGAACACGTTTATCATTAACTTTCGGGAATACAACAATCTATTTCTCTAACCACTTCAGTGTACTTTACACTACAATCTATTTCTCCGCCATTGCTTCACATCAACGTAGAAAAACGACAGTACTGTTTGACAATTTTTTTTTTATTTCGTAATTTCAACAAACTCTTTGAACACAGTTCCCCAGATTAAAAAATCCCAATTTCTGGCTTGAACACGTTTCAAAAGTTTATTTCAATCATCCGTAGAGCACAATCACCAACGCATGCACAAAACGTTCACAACTCTTAATTTTTTTTAGCTCTAGCGGACCACAATCAACCTTTGATTTAAGTCAAGACAGAACACCTACTGTCGATACAACAATTCTACTTATCGCATTGCTCTATTTCACCCCTTTCTATCATATTAATGAACAACTTTTTCTTCAACAACGTTTCAACCCAATAACCCTACAATTGTGACAAAGCACTGTAACCTGGGGGTCGGTGGAAGGCTGGTTAAACCGTTTGGTTTTCGACCACTAGGACCCAGGTTCGATTCCCGCATTGGACACTTTTTTCTGTTTAAAAAAAATGCTACAATGGCCCCCGATTCTTGCAAAAGTCCAACTCCACCAGCGAGTGCAAGTAACCAAACGGGGCTCTGGCATTTGTAAGTGCAAAGTCGAACTGCTTTTCACATGTGTAGACATGTGGTGCGCTTACAGTAAAAAGCAGTCGCTAACTACTCACCATGATTATCATGGCCTGTACCACGTGTACCAGGGATAAGCAAAAAAAAAACTGTAACCTTATACAGGATCACAAGTGAAACATTGCCATGAAAGACGCTCAAGTCTATATCCTCGCTTTGCACCTGGATCTGAGTATTTGATTGCCTGTGTAATACTTACAATTGCATATTCTTTAACTCCTAACCCTTTCCAACGCCCGCCAACAATCTCTTAGAACATCATATTATTTTTATCATCATTATTTTTTTTATCAAACAAAGGTTTTATCTAAAGTTCTCTTTTATAATAAATATCATAACTTTTAAATTAAACCAAAGTTTTATTTTTATAATTTTCAGATATATCCAAACAAAACATCTTGTTATAGCCCTTTTTAACCCTCACAGTTTAAATTAATTATAATAAATTTTAATTACTTACCTGTGTTAGAGAGGCTTTACCCGTTTAAACCCTAATCAACCCTTTCACTCCCGGGGCCCATCTATGGTAATTTAAACCAACAACCCTATATTGTATAATACTTATAACGAGATTGCCATGTTGTATATATATAGAAACACTTTTATAAATAATTATACGCATGATTGACATGTGTCATTGCATCACCATATGTAATGTACTTTGTACAAACTGAGGATAAATAAATAAAACTATGTAATAGATTAAGAGCTGAGTTAAAGCAAGATTGAGAATTTCAAAAACGTCTAAAATCGAGAGAGAAATCCAACAACCCTAAAGAGGAATTTGGCAAGTCGTTGCCATCAAGGTCAAAGGGTGAAGAATGCCGCAGACGTTCAAAGTCCAAATTCTCACGTCTCCCCCCCCCCCTTCCTCGGCAAAGGTATATTTAAACCTCGGTTTTATCCGAACTTAGACAGTCACTTCACCATCGGCGTGTGCCCTTGTGGGTTGTAGCCAGGACCACCTTATCGACCATGTAAAACAGTAAGACTCTTCTAACTCCATCTTGCTCTTAGCTCGACTTCTATCTGTTCACGGAACTTTCCTACTACAAATGTGTCTCTTCGTTTTTTGTGTGTGGACATTCCCAAGCTTTCCACTCTGTCTAGACCACGACTGCCTGTACTCTGTGAGAACTGTTAAAGGTCCTCCAAGGTGCAGAGAGGTACTGGAAAACTCTTCACGCCCTGACTGTCCCTCTCGGTTACTACAGGTTTGACCCTCGGTTACCACATATATATATATATATATTTTTTTGAATTCACTTCTTTATCTCTACTTACTTTGCTTCTTGGATCCTGCAGTCGAGTCTTTTGTAAGACTTTGGGTCTTAATGGGGCTTTTGTTGTTATGTTGTATATGGGTATGTGTATGCATATATCATATTTACATAATCTTTCTTTTTCTTCTTCTGTATATTCCCCACTTTCACAGGCCTATCTCTCTTGTAATCTCGGGGAGAATCCTCTATAAGACCAGTGTGTCTAAATGAAGGCTTTTGTGTGTGTTATTCAAACAATAAATTAAAATAAGAAAAAAATCAAGTTAATATTATATAGATTTATATTTAGTAAACAGACGTAAAAGAGCTACGATTAAACTGAATTTTGAAAGATTTTTATTGAGGTAAAACAAATAAAATCGCATATAATTGCCTCACGATTAATACATTGCAAAATTAGCAATAGAAAATAAATCACTTTTTGGTCATACAAATGAACCTTGTAAAATTATAAGTAGAAATTTTTAACATCAAATTTTAACACGCAAGCATGATTCGTTCTAAAAGTAATACGATCTATTAGATCTTGGTTATAAAAAAAAATTCTTTCGAAAAAGAATTTCAAGAATTGATTAATATTTATTTAGTTGAATCACAGTATATTCTTGTTAAGTTACTTTAGCGAAAATTACTTTATCATTAATTCACCTTTGGAAATATTTTATATCTTTATTAAAATACTTATAAAAATGCATTTAACTATACATTCCTTTTTTATTTGACTTTTTGAGAATATATTTTTTTAGAAATAGGAATGAAAAGTGTATATTATCCTCTTTCGTTAATCTCATTTTGATTTTCTTTTTGATATTAATGACTTCAATTTTTATCAAAATATAAATACACAACGCCATTTTAAAATGTAATGAACCCAACTTAATAAATGTTCTACGTGAAAAAAGAAAAAATTGTAGGAATTGTTTTTTTTTTTTCAAAGGCGCAAAAAATAATTTATCAATATAATAAGGGATATGGATATAGATTTTAATAAATGTTTGTTTACATTGGAAGTTGCTGGGACAACGCCTTTCCAACTATCTAGTTTTTAGGAAGTCTGGTTGAACAATGATCATAGTTAAATTTTGCAAAATTTCTTTACAATTACAGCTAGTTATTCTTTGATCAAAGGTGAGGTAATCTATTTTTCAAATTCCTTCCCACATTCATAAGAGAGAGAAAATGCAATATATACTATTTAAAATAAATATAATCATAAATGTATAATCAATAATAAATTATATTATATTTATTTTACAAATTTCAAAAAGAAGATAAAGACGAGTGAATAAAGCCCTCGATTCCTGACAGCGATGAACCGAGATCGAATCCCTCAATGGACACTTTTTTTCTATGAAGAACCTGTTCATATTTCTCATGTAAATAGCAAGCTAGAATGCTCTTTTTGAGCGATATCTAATAAGGTTATATTGGAACAGGAAATTTCAAAATATATTTTTAATAATCAAATCTCGACTACCTTGTTAATTTTGAATTTTGAAATTTGAAGAAGAGCCATTTTGGACTTCGACACACTTTTTTTAATATCAAATTCAGGGACTTAAACATGTTTTGATATCAAATTAAAAGACTTGGACATCTTTTGATATCAAATTCATGGACTTAGATATCTTTTGATATTAAAATCAAGGACTTAGACATCTTTTGATATCAAATTCAAGGACTTAGGACTTAGACATCTTTTGATATCAAATTCAAGGACTTAGTCATCTTTTGATATCAAATTCAAGGACTTAGTCATCTTTTGATATCAAATTCAAGGACTTAGTCATCTTTTGATATCAAATTCAAGGACTTAGTCATCTTTTGATATCAAATTCAAGGACTTGGAGACATCTTTTGATATCAAATTCAAGAACTTGGACATCTTTTGATATCAAATTCAAGGACTTAGACATATTTTGATATCAAATTCAAGAACTTAGTTATCTTTTGATATCAAATTCAAGGACTTAGACATCTTTTGATATCAAATTCAAGGACTTAGTCATCTTTTGATATATATATCAAGGCATCAGTTCAATAATTCTATTTATTGTGGATATTTATACCCACTAAACGATATATCTGCATCAAGTAATGGATTCAAGATATGAAGGTATGTGTCATCTCAAGATTCCTTCCCAACTTATCTTCAACTTTTCACAAGATTGTCAGGATGTCCTCATAATCCAGGTCTTATCCATCGAATATATTTCTGGCTTCTGGTCATACTAATTTTATTACATTTTCCTCTTCGATAGAATTTCAAATTTCCACTTGATTTATTTAATTCTTTTCCATCAATTAAATTCATGATTCGATCCTTGATATCTATTTTATTTTATTTTTCGAACGCTAAATTACAACATATTTTGAAATATATTCAGAGTTTTAAAATATCCAAAAGAGAATCATTCATTCAAAAATATTTAAAATGGTTCTTTTGTATTTGGGGTATTAATTTTATTTTTTACAGAGGTGTAGTGTTATTGTACCATAAGAAGAGAAATGAAAGATTATTACATTGTATTGCAATTTTAGGAGATTTAAATGAAGCGTCTAATATATTTAGATATATTTACATATTAGCCCGAATATCATCTATATACCTTTGGTTAGAATGCATATTAAAAACTTCGAAATTTGATTAAAATTTCATGGAAATTTTGGTACATTATTTGAATTTGAGAAAAGCGATATATTCACTGAATAATATTTATTCTGCTTCCTTATTTCTGTTTATCACTGCTTCTTATTTTTATTCTTTAACGCTTCTAAACTATTTTGGAATTTATCAAAATAGGCGCAAAGCTTTCTTTTTATTTTTAGGAGTTTTTTCATCGTTTTGTTATATTATATACTATTATTATTTTTGTTATTTTTGGCAGGAGAATGTGTTAAACAGAAATATAACTCTACATATGAACTAGTACTCTTAAAACGAGTACATTTACCATTATATCAAACTACAGAGTTGATGGTATTGGAGGAAATTTTGAATCCAGGAATTTGTGCATGAATTGGTCCATATTTGGATATAAACCTTGGAAATTTTGTCTCTACCCTGTGTTTTGTGGTTTCTCATGCAATGCTTTTCAAAGATGATATTAATGCTTCAGATTAAAATCAACATGCTTCTTGATATACTTGTGTATGTGTGTTTTTGGGCTCTACATCATTTAAAAGATTTGATATGCAATGAATTTCTCCATAGTTGATTTTGTCTGGAAGAAAAATAATCAAATATGCTTCCGAATTACTTTAAATGTTTATTTAATTAGGTTTATGAAAGATTTTGAATATAAAATAAAATTACTATGTACATGAACCAAATCGACCCAGCAGTTAGAGCAAGAGGTGAGAACTGAGTCCACGTGGCTCCACAGTTTTCCCCGACCTGTCCATCCAGTCCAGATAAGAGGGAATACCAGGAAACTCTGTTCTTCTGACAATATAAATCATATGAACATTTGTTGAACGCTATCATTAGATAAATTAATGAAATAAGAGGTTTATAAAGAGAAAATATAGAGGATGTTCCATTTTTGAAACGCTGTAGCTTACGAAAGAAGCTTGTGATTCGATTGTTGTTCTGTTTATTCGAAAGAACAAGCATTGATTTATATTTCATCAATATTGATTTTCAAATATTTGAAATGCCAAAAATTATAAGTATGATTTTCGTAGAAGGTTGCGTTTTAAAACTTTCTGAGGAAAATACTGAGGGAGGGAGCTGGGGGTGGGAAAAGAAGGGTCAGCTGAAAAAGAGACAGGTGGAGAGAACAGACAGTCTGGTGACATCGGCGCTGTGAGAGGAAGCGACTAGTTGTCCCAGGAAGTGTGGCCGTGTGGATGATCCTGCAAGAGTGTGACAGAGAAACTTGTCAACCTGGACGGCTGTTGACAAAGTAGATTCTTCTGGTGGCGGACATTGGAGACATCGTTAATTCTACAAGCAGCTACTGGTACATCGTTGTATCTACATACAACCTCTCTCGTTATATAAAACCCTTGTATGTAAACAACAAAAACTCAATAGAAATCAACAAACAGCTTTTGCAAGACTAAGAAGTGACCATATAAAAACTTAAAATTTCAAAATGGACAAAAAAACCTTCAATAACTGTTTGAAATGCAATAGTGCAGAAGCTTCTCCGGAACATATCTTGCTCAGAACTGACAATAGAGGACCTATTTTCCAGGGCTATAGCTACCATCGCAAAATTGGAGAATAGTGGACTTCAGGAATTGGTTTAACCATGGAGATAAGCACCACCACCACCACGTAAACAACGACGGCTGAAAAGAGCATCATAACAATATTTACAATAAAAATTTAAATTGCAGGAATATTCTCAAATAATTGGTGTAATCATTTTTCAATAATGTGTCATTACATTGATCATAGATAAAGGTTTGTTTATTTTGAAAGTCACTAGGGGCAACGTCTTTCCATTTGCGGTTCAGATTTATGAAATTCTGGTTTAAACTTTATCATTTTCATAAATATGATGAATATCATTAATATTCTATACTGTTAATCATATATATTTTGTTCTAAGGTAATTTTATTTTCCTATCAATTTGAAATTTATAAAATGAAATCAGCTACACATAAATTGTGAATACATTCAGAAATATATGAGAAAAAGGTTTTTTTAATCATTTATCAAGGAATTTAAAAAATGCATTTTCTGAATATCTTTCAGAAATAAACAATGTACCTATTTCCAAGATAAATTTCAAATTTAGGAATTAGAAAAAAAAACATATCTCTGAACAAAAGACTCTCATACTGAGATAAGGATATTCTTAATTTGAGAGTTGTAATCAATTGTTGTAAATTTATTCTTAAAACGATTATTAAAAACAAAAAATGCATATCCTGATCAGGTTCACATGAGCATTTCTAGATGGCAGAGCGCCATCTAGTGGAACAAAAATAAACTAAATGTTTATTTAACTTGCTCCGTGATATTTGGTCAACCCAATTTCTTGATAAATCAAGAAGAATATATATATGTGACAATATAGTGGTAATAATGTGGTGAGGAGAGAAATAATCACACGACGAGTTGGAAGAAGAATCTGGAAGCCATCCGAGAGAGAGAGGGAGAGCGAGCGATGTCCCTTGAACGACCGTCTTGTGTGGTCACCACCCCCCGACTACTGTCCCAAAATAGTCCTCAGGTGTTGACGGGCGGCCCCCTTTTGCCGCCCCTTTGGAATGTCGTGATGTCTAAAGTGACTCCCTTTAGCTACCCATCTCTCTCTGGCTGACTCTAGGTTTGTTTTATTAATCCTGAAAGAGCATATATTATTACATATGGCCCCCGTTGAAGAAGGCTGAACATGGTTTGAGTATACTTAAAGCTGGAGAAGCCAGGAATAGAGAAAATAATTTTACAGTTGAAATTAGTTAAGGTAATGGTGACATAGTTTTATGTAAATAAAATATTGTATAGTACACAAGTATATATTATTTACAAGCAGTTTTACAACACCGGAGAGTTTGACATTTAAGGAAATCTTTGAAAATATCAAGGTTATAAAAGGCTATATACAACAAAATCTAATGTACTATAAGGGAAATGTTATTGAGGAGTGTGAACAAGGGGAAGAAGAGTCACATACATATGATGGAATTCTGAAGATCATTAAGACTGGGGAACTCTACACTTTAAGATATTTTTCAGGCGGACATGGCAAGGGGAAACTTGTCATGGGCTTTCTATGCTATAAGTGTAGAGTACGAGAAATGAGGTTGAGGTTGGAAATTGTGTGAGCTCAGGACTGAGGTAAATACAGAACTACATACAATGTTAGAACCTTGGCGAACAGAGCGAGGGGAAACTTGCTCTGGGCCATTCTACCTTTTCTATGCAGTTACTTGTGTAGCGAGTCCGAGGGGAAAAGTCCCGTGTGTAGGTGAGGAAGTCGAATGGACTTATTTTTGATTTTCTAAGATAAAATAGTTCTAGATGCAAAGGTAGAATATAGGCGGGCAGAGTGAGGGGAAACTTACCCTGGGCCTTTCTTCCTCAATTATTTAGATACTACTGGGTTCGTAAAGTCTCGTTGTCAGGTTAGTAATTGGTAAAGATTTCAGGGGATAAGCGGTTCAAATATCTTTGATCATCTTGATTGTAAGTGTAGTCATGTTGCTTTCGTGAGTTAATAGCCGTTTTAGTATGTATTAGAGTGTGATTGAAGTGTTTATATGGGAAATTGAAGGTATTTTTAGGTTGGTCTCGATCATTTACGGGCGGTGAAATAAATTGTTCGTTTTCCGTATAGTGTTTTAATTTGTTGACATGAATTGTATCTGTCTCACGACTTAGAGGTCGGTTGGAGCGGTTAATCCGTATGATTTGAGGGGAAATTATCTCCAGTATTTCATAAGGTCCTGAGAAGAAAGGTGCCAGTTTACTGGTAACTGCATGGTGGTATGTTTTTGCCAAAACGAGATCGCCTACTTCAAAATCGGAAGCTCTATGTGTTTGGTCGAATCTCGCTTTGTCGCGTAAGTGTCGTTCGTGTGTCCTTTGATAGGCCAATTCCCTGGCGTCGTCGATTTTTGGGTAGTTTTGTACATGCTCGGATAGTTGTAGCGGGAAACTACCTAACAAAAGGTATGACGGTGGAAACCCGGTCACAGAATGTGGGGTATGGTTATAAGCCTGAAGGACCTGAGGTAGTAGTTTGGTCCAGGCCGTCTTAGGTTGTTGGAGGCGCAAAAGTTTAAGTTTGCCAGTAATCGTGGCGTTTAGTCGTTCACTTAATCTGTTGGCCTGAGGGTTGTTGCTTGTCGTGAGAAGTTGGCCAATGTTATGTCTAATCAAAAATCTACGAAATTTCGGAGAGGTGAAGGCAGGAGCTCTATCCGTCAAAAGTCGTTTAGGAGAACCAAACTGCATCACCTTTTTAATCACTTGGGTATAGGTGAGAATGCTGGTGGACCGCGATGGAAATGCCCACGCGTACCGTGTGGCATGGTCCACTACGACATGTAAGAAGGTCTGAGAATTTCCATATTTCGCGAATCCAGAAATAGTATCTAGTGACACTAGTTCGTACGGCAGGACCGCTGGGGGGAGTTGTCCCAATTCTCCGTAGATAGGTCCTTTTGGTGGTTTGACTAATTGGCATACTGAACAGATTCTTACATGTGTCCTGATGTCATTTGCCATGCCGTCCCAATAGTATTGGGCTGCGATCAGTCTGGTCATCTGCGAAATGCCGGGGTGATTGAAATCGCGATGGGCTCGTTGTAGTAGGGTGCCACGGAGTGATGGTGGAACAATTATTTTAGTGACACCCCGTCGTGTGATGGTCATAAGGTCCTTGTCATTGAGGATATACCTTGTGTCCCTCCGTAATTCGCCCTGATGATCTTTTATTTAAACTGTGGATAGGAATCCGCAGAAAGGGTTAAGGGAGAGTAGGTCCGCCTCGTACTGACGCGAGCCCTTGAGGTATTTGACCTCATAGTCGTAAGCTGAGAGTCGAAGGCTCCAACGAAAGAGGCGTCCGGTGGGGTCTTTTATGGTCTTTAGCCATTGTAAGGCGTGATGATCCGAGTAGATGACAAACCTTGTACCTAGGAGGTACACTCGGAATTTGTCAACGCACTCTACAATGGCTAAGCACTCCAGTTCAGATATAGTGTAATTACGCTCATAGGAACGCAACGCGCGACTGTAATATTGTACAGGGTAGATGTTACCGTCAGGATGTACTTGTTTGAGTACACCTGCGATGCCCTGCGTGGAAGCGTCGCAATAGACCTGGCATGGGAGCCCTTCTTGAAATAGATGTAACACAGGTTGTGTTGCGAGGTGTTGCTTCAATTTATCAAAGGCTTGTTGACAATTCGGGCTCCAAAGACATTTGGCGTTCTTTTTTAGTAATTGATTCAAGGGGTGGCGAAGTCTAGCATATTCTGGGATGAATTTATGATATACGTTGACAGCTCCTAAAAATGATTGTAGGGTTTTAATGTTGATAGGAGTTCTAATAGCGTTGATGATTTCGGTATTTTTAATATTAGGTGTGTAAGTCCCTGCGGTGATGTGGTAGCCGAGAAAATCTATTTCATTTTGATAAAAATCACATTTTTTTGAGGTTAAGTTGGAGATTTTCCTATAAAAAGAATTTAAAGAAAAGTCGGAGGTGCGTAAGGTGTTGTTCTGAGGAGTCAGAAAAAATAACGAAGTCGTCATAATAATGGGCTATGAAAGAGATGTGGTGTTTGTGGATCAACTGGATTCGCCGCCAGGAGGCCAAGGCAAGCGGCCGCATTGAAAAATGCTCCCGAACAATTTGTAAGTAATTTATGTTTTTTTTTAGTTAAAGCGGATAATTACTGAAAAAAAGGGGAAAGCTAAGTTATAACTTATTTAGAAGATAATAATAATAAAACAGTTGTAAGGACGAGATGAAAATTCCGAAATTTGCATACTTGTTGCTAGTTCTCCATATCATAATTTGTTTCAAACGGCCAGAATACCTAATACAAGAGTTTGTTAAATGTAAACGGAGAATGTATCGGAAATCAAACGATGGATTTGGATGTGTTGGCACTCCTATACTACTACTACTGAACATATCCAGTGGCTATTGTATCCAGGTCATTTGGTTACTTCTAATGATCAGTGGTATTGAGCCTAACCCTGGCCCCAAAAAGCAGACAACTTTGTTAACAGAGCCAACCCCCACAGGGAAGAAATCGGCTGATACTGAGTTGAAGACAATGATCGTCCAAATGTCATCAGAGATCAGAAATCTTGGCGAGAGAATAGATACGAGATTGTCAAACATCGAGAAAAGAATAATAGAGTGGGACCAGAGACTTCTTGGAGTTGAAATGAAGTTAACAACTTGTGTGGAAACCTCGGCTGCTACGAACGAGAAAGTCTCTGAGAATGTAACTAAGTTAAGGGAAATTGAAGCCAGGACCGACTTTCTGGAGATGAAGCTGCGGGAGCCAAATCTCGTTTTCTACGGAGTTGAGGGAGAAGCGAATGAAGGACCAGCTGAAAGTCTTCAAAAAGTTAAATCTATTATAAAAGAAAAAATGCTGATTCTAGAGAATATAAGTATAACTAAATGCCATAGACTTGGAAAGGCTAATAAATCGCCTATTTTGATTTCATTGCCTGAATATGAGGACAGAATTAAATTATTCAAAAATACGACTAAACTTAGAAATAGCAAAATTTACATAAGCAAAGACTACAGTAAAAAGATTAGAGATCAACGGCTTATTCTTATTGCTAAAAGGAAAGAACTTTTTGAAAAAGGCACTCGATCAAAGTTGAGAGATAACAAACTTTTTGTAAAAGGTGTAGTTTATGAAGCTGTAAATGGCCAAGTTGTCAATACTAATGGAAATAAGATATAGCTAAAACAGTTTTTTTTTTTAAATCATATTTCCACTATATATATTTTTTTCGCTAATAACCACAATACCCTATAGCTTCACATTGCAATCTTATATTTAAATTCCCAAACTTTTAGTATTTTGATCTTTTCTTATTTAATTTGATTTCACAATGTTTTTGTTTTTAGGATTTGTATTTTTACGCACTTTACCTTATTCATATGTAATTATATCTAAAAGCGCACCTAACTATGTAAATTTATCATTACCAACATATGTAAATTTTTACTTTTTTTTTTGTCCACCTTGATTCTTTTTCTTTAAAATGACCATTCTTTATTCCTGCCATTACTTTTTAAAAAGGAAAAAAGATTTACATGTTCATTCTTATTTACATATTTTCCTTTTTGTATACACTGCGTGACATTGAAAATGGAACACCAAGAAAGAGTGGCCAGAAAATTATGCAAATTTCAGGGTAGACGCGCCTAACCGAGTTATGCAAATGATGTAAAATGCGCAGCTCTCGTGCGCACATGGAGTAAGATATAAGGGAAGGAACTTGCAGAAAGGACAGTATTCGTGTCGTTATTTCTTCAAGGAAAATCATTGTAGAAATTTTGTTCTTGTGTCAAAAGACACGTGTAATAACAGAGAATCCCAGGTCATCGTAAACGGAGGCAGTTCAAGCAGACAGACGCTTTTACGAGGGGCATGGTGATCGGACTGAAAAGGGCAGGTTGATCCATACGTCAAATCGCAGCTGATACACACCTTGGTGCGTCCACGGTGCACCGACTGTGGAGAAGATGGTTGGAACAAGTAAATGTGGCAATTTATAGGAATATCGGTGCAACCAGAGTGACGTCAGCACGTGTGGATCGGCGTATCCTTCGACAAGCAGTGGCGGCCCCACAAGCCGCTTGTACCGCCATCCTGCAACATGTGCAAGACACCCTAGATCATTCCATCTCGACCAGAACCATTTCCCGTCGATTGGTTGCTAATGGCTTGCACTCATGCCGTCCGCTAAGAAGACTGCCATTGACCCCACCGAATAGGCGCCAACGTTTGGAATGGTGCCGGGCTAGATCGACGTGGATGACGGAATGGCACAGGGTCGTGTTCTCAGATGAGTCGCGTTTCTACTTGTCCAGTGATAGTCGCCGTGTACGCGTGTGGCGTCGACGTGGAGAAAGGTCCAATCCGGCAGCAATTGTGGAACGCCCCACCGTGCGACAACGTGGAATCATGGTTTGGGGCGCAATCGCGTATGATTCCAGGTCACCTTTACTTCGTATTCAGGGCACTATGACGGCCCAACGATACGTTGATGATGTGCTGCGACCGGTGACACTCTCCTACCTTCAGGGGGTACCCAATGCCCTTTATCAGCAGGATAACGCCCGACCGCACACTGCTCGCATTAGCCAACAAGCTCTGCAAGATGTACAGATGCTTCCCTGGCCACCGTATTCTCCTGATTTCTCACCAATCGAGCACGTCTGGGACATAATTGGACGCCGTTTGCATGCCTTGCCACAGCCGCGTTCAGAAGACGAACTTTGGCAAATGGTTGAGAGGGAATGGAGAGCCATCCCTCAGGACGCCATCCGTACTCTGATTGACTCTCTACCTAGACGAGTTGCTGCGTGCATCGCCGTCCGCGGTGGTCCTACTTGCTACTTAGCCGACGCCGTTCTCGCTCTGTATTATGACTATCATTTTGAAATAAAGATCACTTATTGTTCGTACCTGTCTCTCTCTGTCTGCCGAGTTTCATCACTTTCTGGCCACTATTTCTTGGTGTTCCATTTTCAATGTCACGCAGTGTATATTACCTTTTGCCTACTGATTATTGCCTTTTCACAAATGCCTTTTATTTTTCTTATAATCACCAAATGTTTTCCACTTATCCTTTGTTAATGTAATTTTCATATTGTTTTCAATGTTCTTCATGTTCTCATGTTATACTTTTGTATTTATCATTCATTTTATTTCTCTTCCCCATTAATGATATATGTGTAATATATGTTTAAAGTCACCCTGTTTGCCATACCTCAATTGTAAATACTTTATCTCTCCCTTTTCCCCTGTGTTTAATATTGTTTGTAATTCAACGGCGAATCCGTATAGGGCAAGACGCCCTAATAAAGTTGTTTTGTTGTTGTTGTTGTTGTGGATCAACTGGGTAATCACACGTTCGAAAATTTGGGGTGCTGATTTGAATCCAAAGGGTAAGCGTTTGAAATTATATTGCCCTTGTTGAGTCACGAAAGAGAGTAGTGGTTGACTCTCCTCCGCGATGGGGATTTGATAGTATGCATTGCTTATGTCAACGGTGCTAAATACTCTGGCATTCGACAGGTTATCCAGTACAGTTTCTATCAATGGCAAAGGATGCAAATCCGAGGGTACTAGTTCGTTCACGCGACGGAAGTCAATGCAGAGACGCATGGTGTTATCGCGTTTGCGAACGAGTGTCGCAGGAGAGGAATATGGGCTAGAGGAGGGGTGATTATGTCATGTTTTAGAAGTTGAGATATCTGGTCCTGAATTTCCTTCTGGTAGGCATAGGGAGTTCGGTATGGTCGGAGAGAAATAACCTTATCGGAAATAATTTTGAGTTTACAGGGGTTATGTTGAGTGGTAATACATTGAATTTATTGATAGGGAAAATATCTTTAAAATAATACAATAATTGCTGATAAGGGATAGTCAGTTCTGGGCGTTGTTCGATAAATTCTTTAATCATTAATTCTCTAGAGGAGCATGGGCTGGTAGGAAGGCTATTAAGGTTATAAGGGTGAGAGGGGTATTCAGGGGAAGGTTGATAAATATTACTAAGGGTTGTTTGTAAGCAAGGCTCACGTGGAGGTTGAAAATCGTCAACGCCTAAGTTAACCGAGTGAATTATGGGTCGTTTAGGGTTAGAAGTTATTATTCGCGAGCCGTGCTTACAAGTGGGAAGGTCACATACAAAATGGTACAAATGTTTAGGTACTGGAACACTATTTTGAAGTATCAATTGATTATGAAATTATATTGTTAATCTTAAGAATTGCATAACATGAATAGATAGAATACCAAGTTCAAGGGGTGAATTTAAAATATAAAATGTTTCATTAAAATTAAAATTATTAAAATATATTGGTAAGGTAACTAATCCGATTGGTTTGGCATGACTATATATAGTATGGATAATAACATCATTGTTAATAGGGGTGGAACACATGAAACTATTAACATTTTTAATATATTCAAATTGGTTTAAACTAATTATGGAAACATTGGCTCCAGAGTCAACTAGGAATGGCATCTTTAAAGAATGAATGATAAGGGTTAAAATAATTGCACTTACAGGCGTATGCTGGTTTAGGGTGCAGGTAGGTTCATTGAGTTTCGGAGTAGTTCTGCTGCCGAAGTTGGCAATACTTAGTTTCTCCCGAGCTCGTCGTTGCTGCGGTCTAGTAGAAACCTGCAGGCCCAGTCGATCTTTGGGGTTGCTCGACGCTGTGGACCGCAGGTGTAAAGGTCCGAAAAGTCCGCTGGTAGGGCCCTCGCTGCTGACACTGTGCGTGCCAGTGTTGTCCGCCACAGTAACGGCAAGGATATGGTGGGGTCTTGTCCACGGTGGTGGAAGGTGCTCTGCTCTGGCGCGGTGATCGCTGTTGGGCAGCTTTAATGCTGGTGTTATCCCCTTCGTAGGTCAGCTGTTGGGCTAAGCACAACCATTCTTCTGGTCCCGAGGGTTGTGCCATCTTCAAAAGGTTGCCATAGTTACGTGGCACACCGTTGGATAGTGCTTGCACGATGGCACTCTTAGAAAGGTTGATCGCCAATCCTATTCGGACCTTGTTCTTGTAGTAGGTCTCGATCTCGGCCATCGATGTGCATTTAAGTTCATAGAACTCTTGAAGAGTGAAGTTAGGGCGTCGGGGATAGACGGCGCAGAGTGACTCCTTGACCTCTTCATAAGTCTTATTGAGTAGAGCTAAGTCTTGTGCAATTTTGCGAGGTTCGCCTCTGAGTGATGATAGAGCCTTTCGAGATTGGCGTGCTGGCTCTAAGTTGTGGAAGTTCGGCTGAGACTCAAGTTGTGAGAAGAAGTGTGCGGCAGGTTCATCTCCGTTGTAGGTGATTGCTACTTCAGACTCACGGTTTAAAAGTTGGTCGAGACAGAAGATGAGAGTTCTAAGGGAAGCGTCTACAGTAGAGTCGGTCGTTGGTTCTTGTGGAACTTGGTTGTGGGTTTGTTCGATCATCGTGGTATTGCTTCTTGTTTTCTTCATACTCTGGTATATGAGGGATTTGTTTCCCGGTCAGGTCTTATCCTGTCGACTTTCAATGTGACAATATAGTGGTAATAATGTGGTGAGGAGAGAAATAATCACACTACGAGTTGAAAGAGGAATCTGGAAGCCATCCGAGAGAGAGAGGGAGAGCGAGCGATGTCCCCAGAACGACCGTCTAGTGTGGTCACCACCCCCCGACTACTCTCCCAAAATAGTCCTCAGGTGTTGACGGGCGGCCCCCTTTTGCCGCCCCTTTGGAATGTCGTGATGTCTAAAGTGACTCCCTTTAGCTACCCATCTCTCTCTGGCTGACTCTAGGTTTGTTTTATTAATCCTGGAAGAGCATATATTATGACATATATATATATCATATTACCATTAAGGTACTATTACTTTATCCTGCATGTATCCTACATTTCTGCTTGGAGAATCTGTATAAGACTAAAATATCTTAATAAAACTTTTTGTTGGTGTTGTTGTTAATAAATCAAGAAAAGTCAACCACGTTTTTTAAAAACGATCATCCAAATCTCTGGACAAAGTGATGGACTCAATGGCTGGTTCAAGAGATTTATCTTCTCAAGATTTCTTCCCAACTTATCTTCAACTTTTCACAAGATTGGCAGGATGTACCCACACTCCAGGTCAACGAATATACAAGGTGTGTTCATTAATTTCCAGGACTGCTCTGTATCTTTGAAAAAAATAAAACAAATAAAAAACTAATTTAATATTTTTCAAAATATGCCCCTCCTGCCTTAATACACCCGTTCCATCTTTTTTTCCAATTGTCGAAGCAGGAGATAAAATCACTTTTTGAGAGGTGTCTCAAGGTTGCCTTCGATTCAGCTTGTATCATATCAACGTTGTCAAATTTCCGTCCTTTCAAGTTCATTTTCAATTTAGGATAGAGGAAAAAGTAATTGGGGGCTAAGTCGGGGGAATAGGGTGGATGAGGGATCTGTATGGTTGAATGCTTGGCCAAGAACTGCAAAACAACATGGGCTGTGTGCGGCCGCGCATTACCGACGTGAAGTATCCAGTCATTGTTTTGCCATCTTTCAGGTCTTTTAAGGCGCACTGCCTCCCTTAAGCACCTCATTATCTCCATATAAACAGATAGTCCAGTCTCTGAAGATAATTCTTCTGTTAGATTTAATTAACTCCTTTATTTTGAGCTTGTTTTCCTCGCAACGAAATGATCTTGGACGCCCAGTATGCTGATCATCGTTTACCTTTTCCCGACCTTTTTGGAAGCGTGAAAATCATTCAAAAGTTCTTAAAGGGATAAAGCTGCATCGCCAAAAGCTTCTTTATTCAATTCATACGTCTCAGTAGCACTTTTTTTCAATTTAAAACAAAACTTAATGCAGATTCTCTGCTTTTCGAAAATGGCCATTTTAAAATTAGAAATGCGAACCTTACAAGGAAGTTGTTTTGTTCTATTTTTAGATCGGCGCGTGCGCCACGAGACTCGTGCTTTCAGTCAGGTGTGGTCGAATGTCCAATATTCAACTCTGTAAAAAAATATTTTCTCTAGCTTTTTTATTTATTTTATTTTTTAACCAGTCCCGGAAATTAATGAACGCACCTTGTATTTCTGGATTCAAATCTTATTGTTTATTTTAAATTTACCTCTTCGATGGTACTTTAATTACCCAGTTGGTTTAATTAATTGTTTTCCTTCATTTAAATTAATTATTCGTTCTTTTATATCTATTTCATTATTATTATCTAATGCCAAATTACAGCATATTCTAAATTATATCAATAGTTTAAGAATATTGAAAATATTATCATATATTGAAAAATATTTTCAGTATATCATTTATATTTGGGTTCTTAATTTTATTTTATACAGAACAGCATTGATGATAAGAGAAATATAGAAGTATTTTTGCAAAGTATTGAAATTTTGTCAGATTTAAGTGAGGCGAATAATATTTTCTGCTATATTTACATATTAGCTCGTATTAAATATGTTACGAAAGCATATTTTCGGAAGAGCTTTGCTCGATGCAATTTCGTGAAATTATATGTATGTACCTCTAAAGAACTATAAATTTATGTCCATAGGTTCACTAAACAGCCTTAAGCTGCCTATCATAATAACATAATCAACCCAATATGATAGAAGAGCGGTCTGGAGATTAATTTGGCGAAACGCAGAGAGGATTCACCACTCAAGCCCAAACCAAGCCCTCTTTATACCCACATCTAAGCACCCACATTACACAATAAATATTATATTGAATAAAGAATAAACACTCGTGGCAATGTCATTAAAGGTTATGTGTAATCATTTATTAATACAATAACGTGTCAATAAATTGGTCGTTTAAAAAGGTTTGTTTATTTTGAGGCGGTCGTTATGGGCAACGTCTTTCCAATTGTTGTCCAGTTTTGTGAAGGTCTGTTTAACGCCATTCATCATAGCGCTATTAATTTCCTAAATATATTAATAATTATTGCTAAATATTAATTGTTGTGCGTGTACTAAGTTGAAGAATTCTTATTCATTTGAGTTCTAAAAAAAACAATTTATTCTCTATATATATATTCAGAAAATATTTGTAAGAAAGGTATTTTTTTTCTCTTTCATTGAAAAAAAAATCGAGAAATATATTTTTAAAATAAAAAATATATAGTGTACTATTTTTCTAATATATATATTTCAAATTCAAGGATTTGAAGAAGAGCTTATCTGAATTTAAAACCAGAGCGTCTTTGTATTAAAAGGCATACATTCAACAACTCAAATATTTTGTAGATTTATATTAAAAACAATCAAATAATCTCTGGTTTAAGTAATGGACTCAAGTGCTAGTTCAGAAGATTCGTCTGCTCAAAATTTCTTCCCAACATATCTACAACTTCTCACAAATATGGCGGGATGTCCACACAATCCAGGCCTTATCCAACGGATATATTTTTGGATTCAAAACATTTTATTATTTTTTCTTTTACCTGTTCGATGGTACTTTAATTATCCAGTTGGATTTATTGATAATTTCCCCTCATTCAGATTAATGATTCGTTCTTTTATATCTATTTATTTATTTATGTCGTATGCCAAATTACAACATATTTTAAATTATATTAACCGTTTTAAAATATTAAAAAACAAATCATACATTGAAAAATATTTTAAATATTTCTTTTGTATTTGGGGTATTAGTTATATTTTTTGTAAAATAGCATGGATAATATTTTACAAAAGAAGTATAGTAATTTTATTTCAAACTATTGTTACTTTGGGAGATATAAGTGAAGCAACTAATATTTTGAGCTATATTTATATATTATCTCGTATTGCAACTATTCACATTTCAATAAATCACAAATTAAAAACTTTAAAACTTGATAAACATTTCAAAAGAATTTTGGTACACTACATGAATATGAGAAAAGCAATTATTTCACTGAATAAATTTTATTCTGCCTCTTTATTTTTATTTATTACAACTAATTATTTTAATGCAGTAGTAGGTATGCAATATTTTGGTATTTTTAGGGAGTATGAATATACTTCTTTCTATATTTATTTGGTCAGATTTTTCCTCATTTTATTATATCACTTGTTTTTACTATTCTTTTTATTTTTAGCAGGAGAATGTGTTAAGCAGAAATATAATTCTACTTATGAACTAGTACTCTTAAAACGAGTACATTTACCATTATATCAAACAAAAGAGTTAATGGTACTGGAGGAAATTTTGAATCCAGGAATTTGTGCAAAAATTGGTCCATATTTGGATATAAACCTTGGAAATTTTTTCTCTATTTTGTGCTTTATTATTTCGTATGCGATTATTTTCAAGGAATATATTTAATGCCTTTGATGTATAAAGTCTTTGGTAAGCTTGTTTATTCGATGTCATTTATAATATTTGATTGGTGATGCATTTACATATAAGCCCATCATCTTTATTCATTTTGTTCTCTGAATATCTATGTCAAAGCTACTTTGAAAATTTTGGATATTGATGTTTCTACTAATGTTCTGCAATTGGTTCAAATGTGTTTGCATTCTTCATCACCGTGATTCTTATAAAATGTTATTTTAGGAGGAACCATTTTACCTTATCTGAAATCACTTGAAATCTAAAGATATTTGAAAATCTTTTATGTAAAATTTCCATATTTATAATAGATTACATAACTTTTCAAGTAGTTGTATAGTTAATTGCATTACAAAACCGCCAGAGCAACTTCCATATCAAATAAGCTTTTAGGGAGATTATTACAAGATAGCACGCAAGAGAATGTTTTTTTATAAATAAAAAATGATTGTAAGAAACCAATGTTTATAAAAGATTGTTTGTTTTATTGAGTGTTGCTATGGCAGCGGTTTTCCCAAATGCTTACTGCTTCAACAAGGGTTTCTTAAATATTACTCCTTGTCAAAAGAATAGATCAAATTTATTGCGAACAATTTATATTTTGTTGATCCACTAGCAAAATCATTTTCATGAAAATTTCCAATTGAAGAAAATATACTGCATTTCGATTAACTTTGACAATCAAAGCGTAAGTCCAGCCTTTAATTATATATTTAAATATTTTGTTCTGAAAATAGAGTAGTCCATATTTGAATCTTTAGAAAGTAAAAAGGCATATATTGGATTGAATAAAAAATGTATTTACCAATTTAAATTTCATTTGAATTTTTGTGGAAAAATCATTGCATATCAAAACGTCATTATTTTCAAATAATTTCTTCAAATATTGAAATTTTGTAATATACTCGAACTATAGTTTGCATGCAAAGTTTGCGCAGAGTTGTAATAAGAGATATTAACAATAATAATGCATAGTAAAATAGATGATCTTGATCAAAATACGTGCAAAAATTGCAAAGAATATAAATCAAAAGATTTCTTTCCATTCTATCTTAGAATCCTCAACAATACAGTTGGATGCCCCTACAATCCAAGTTGGATTGCAAGAATATTCTTCTGGATTCGTGTCACATTACCTTTTATGCTTGTTCCATTTCGATTGTACATCAATCTCTCAGTAGAAATCATACATTCCTTTTCCGCTATTGCTTTCATGATTCGATCCATGGTATGCATCTTTTTGTTTTATTCTAATTCTAAAATACAACGTGTTTTATATCATATTCATTATTTTAAATATTCAAAGAAGATATCATTTATTGAAAAATATTTTTAATTATTATTTTTTATTTGGGCATTTATCTTTTTGGTTTTCAGGTTAGCCAGATTATTAACCATAAAAGAAATGGGAATTAGAATAATAAATATTATTGGACTATTGTCAGATCTAAATGTTGCAACAAGTATTTTAAACTATATTTACATATTGTCTCGAATAACAACTCTCTATGTATCGTTAAATAACACTTTACAATCTTTAAATTTGACCAAGGGCTTCAAAGAAATTTTAGTATATTATTTGAATTTAAGACTTTTGATTAATTCATTGAATAAAATTTATTCTGTTCCACTCTTATTTTTCCTAACTATTTATTATCTCTATTCATTATTGTTTCAAGCACATTTTAGAAATTTTAAGTCCTACATACATTTTGGACTTTTAGGCATTTCATTTATGTTTTTTCTGGCTCTTTTATACTTTTTATTTTTATTAATTTGGTTATTCTCTGCCGGTGAATTTATAAACAAAGAATATAATACTACCTATGAAATTATACTATCAAAACGAGTACATTTACCAGCATATCAAATAAGGCCGTTGATTGTTCTAGAGGAAATTGTGAGTCCAGGTCTTTGTGCAAAAGTCGGTCCATATATGGATATTAATCTTGGAAACTTTTTTTCAACTTTGTGCTTTGTCAAATCTTATGCTTTGCTCTTCAAAGATACTATGCATGCCTAATATTAAAGAATACCTCCTATACATATTTCTCTTGGACTCTTGATATATTTTACACATTACAGTAGGTACTTCGGCCAGTTAAAGGTTTATTTTTTCAACTTTTTAGCAAAATTCTTTTGTCTTCATCAAGAGAAATAAATAAAAATAAAGGATTTGGCTAGACGTTTGGTTAACACCTTGCCAAATGCTTTATTTTTATTTATTTCTCGTGACGAAGACAGACTATTTTTGTTTAAACGTTGAGAAAAAAAATTAACTGGCCAGAGTGTCTATTTTTTAAAGAAATATGAATTCCGGCCAGGCAACTTCTATCTTTAAGATCACAGTAGGTTTCAAATATTGTCGCGGAGATAAATAAAGCAAGGGGAAGTTTGGGGATAATTAATTTATTATAAGGGAGAGATAGAGTGTACAACTTACCCCAAGACAGAGTTAATCCTAATGAGGGATGTCAGCTCCCCCCGCCGGCCAGATTCCGCGAACCCCTCACCCCCCCCCCTGGTGTCCAGGGATGATTGACAGGCGTCCCATGGGGCCTCTCGTAGTTGGAACCGCTGAGCCGCTTGACATTACTCCCTCCTTAGAGAAACAGCGACCCGCTGATTAGCTTGTCTCAGCCCTTGTTCTGGAAGGAAATCTATCACGGCTGGTGTTCCCCAGTAGAATAGAATGTTGTTCTTCAGGGTCCAGGTAGGGCTTCATCTGAATGACATGGACGATATCCTTGGCTTTCCGTGATCGGGGAGAGGGGTCCACGGGCTCTACTTCATAGGTAACTTCTGAAAGCTTTTTGGTCACCCTGTAGGGACCGAAGTATCTCTTCGGTAACTTTTCTGATAGTCCTACTTTTCGGATGGGAGTAAAAACCCACACAAGATCATCCTTCTGGTAATAGACTGGAGTATGTTTCTGGTCGTAAAGTCTACGGTCTTTCGCCTGTGATTGCAAAAGGCGTGATCGGGAGAGTTGACGCGCTTCCTCAGCTCTGGTCACAAGTTCTCCAACATAGTCGTCAGAGATCTCATCTGGTAGGTAGGGTAGTACGGCATTGATGTAGGTCTCGGCCTCGCGGGCGTGGACAAGAAAGAACGGGGTGTAGCCGGTCGCCTCCTGTTTAGCAGTGTTGTAAGCAAAAGTTACATAGGGCAAAACTTTGTCCCAGTCCTTCTGCTCAACACCTGTGTACATGGACAACATGTCTCCCAGAGTTTTGTTGAACCTTTCAGTCAGGCCGTTGGTCTGGGGATGGTAGGCCGTTGTAAATCTGTGCACAATTCCGCACAGAGCAATGATCTCTTTTATTACTTGAGAAATGAAATTTCTGCCGCGATCTGTTATCATTTCTCTAGGAGCTCCATGCTTCAAGATGACGTCTTCAACCAGGAACTTAGCCGTTTCGATTGCTCCTCCGTCTGGGATCGCTTTCGTTATGGCATACCTTGTCATATAATCGGTGCACACAATGATCCAACGGTTTCCATCTTTAGAAACTGGAAATCTTCCGAAGAGATCAACCCCGACCTTATAGAATGGTTTTTCTACGGGCGGTATGGATACAAGTTGTCCAGCCGGACGTCGAGGTAATTTCTTCCTTCGTTGACACTCCCGACAATGGCTTACATATTGGCGAACAGTTCTGTAAAGGCCAGGCCAATAGAATCGCTTCTTGACTTTGTCATACGTTCGGGCGAAACCCAAATGCCCAGCTGTAGGAACATCATGTAAATATGCCATAACTTCCGATCTTAAGTACTTAGGGATCATCATAAGCCAGGGTCTTCCAGTTGTGCTATAGTTTTTCTTGTATAAGATGCCGTCGATAATGCTGAATTCCTTTCTAGTGTAGCCCGAGTTTAAATTATCGATAATTTTAGCTAAATCCGGGTCTTTAGTCTGCTCTATATCGACGTTGGTTAGTGACATCACAGCACTTGGTTGATCGTTCTCAAGCGGGCTCCTTGACAAACAATCGGCATCCTTATGTTTGTGTGTGTGTTGCGTCCGCTCTTGTAGATAAAGGTCACGTCAAATTCTTGCAACTTCAGCGCCCATCTTGCCAAACGGCCAGAAGGATCTTTCTGCCCTACCAACCAACATAGAGAATGATGGTCAGTGACAACCGTGAATGGTCGACCAAACAAATATGGGCGGAATTTGCTAATAGACCAGACTACAGCAAGGCATTCTTTTTCCGTTGTAGAATAGTTATTTTCAGCCTTTGTCAAGCTTCTAGATGCATAAGCTATAGGCCGCTCCTTTCCACCTTGTATTTGTAGAAGAACAGCTCCAATACCATGTCCGCTTGCATCCGTGTATAGATGGGTATCAGCGGATTCATCAAAGTGTCCCAAGACAGGCTCTGAAATTAGAGCTGTTTTAAGGACTTCAAACGCTTTCTCTTGAGCTGCATCCCAATAGAATAGCTTTTCAGTCTTCAGTAGGTCATGCAAAGATCTAGCTTTGTCGGCAAAGTTCTCAATAAATCTTCGGTAATAGGAACAAAATCCAAGAAAGCTCCTCAGTTCAGAGATATTCCTTGGCCTCGGAAATTTAGAGACGGCTTCAACTTTATCTGGATCTGGATGAATTCCATTGGGTCAACAAGGTGTCCCAAAATCTTTATCCTCCTTGATCCAAAAAGACACTTTGTGGTTTAAGTTTAGTCCAGCTTTCTGGATGCACCTTAATACAAGTTGTAGACGACGTAGATGTTCCTCAAAGGTAGGTGCGTAAACTACGATGTCGTCCAGGTAGCAAAGGCACATGTTCCATTTAAGACTGCCCAGAACACTATCTATCATCCTTTCAAACGTTGCTGGAGCGTTGCATAGACCGAAAGGCATTACTTGGAATTCATACAGCCCATATGGAGTGATGAAGGCAGTTTTCTCCCTGTCTTTTTCGTCCACTTCAATCTGCCAATACCCGGACCGAAGATCCATCGTGGAGAAGTAACTAGAGCCAGCTAAATTGTCCAAGGCATCGCCAATGCGTGGCAGCGGGTAAAAATCTTTTTTTGTTATCTTATTTAATCGACGGTAATCAACGCAGAATCTCCAGGTCCCATCTTTCTTTCGAACTAGAATAACTGGAGATGACCAAGGACTTTCAGAAAGCTTCACGATGTGATTTTCAATCATCTTGTTCACTTCATCTTGAATTAGTCGTCGTTCACTCTGTGCTACTCTATAGGGCCGCTGTTTGATAGGAGAGTGGTCTCCTGTGTTTATCTTGTGCTTCACAGTACTGGTGGGCTTAATAGGAGTACTCCCAAAGTCAAATATGTCAATAAACTCGTCAAGGCATGAAACAAGCTGTAACCTCTGAATTTCAGACAGCCCTGGATCTAGAGTAAGGTTTATCTTCTGTGACCATTCACGTGACTTTAGCTGCGTTTCTTGTAACTTATCGCTGAATTCAATAAGACTGCAAATATTCCCATTCTCATAACTTTCCATGGTGCACATATTCATTCCTGATGGAATCAGTTGCGGCCAAGACGCTCCATTCGCCACCCAAATGCTACCTCGGCCGTGTCGAAATGTAACCAATGAGTTTGGTATAAGAACTTCCTTTCTTAATAATAAGTCCTTAGAAGTTGAGACTAAAACATCTCTAACACCACATATTTCTTCGTTTATCACACTGATCATCTTTATTGATTTAGGCGGGATAACGAAGTCGTCGGAAGCAAACAATCGCTGGTTTTCCTCCTCTCGAGATTCCAGGACGGAGGTTTCCCCGAGATGGAGTTCATTTCTGCCACAATCAATGACGGCCTCGGTGGCCTTGAAGAAGTCCCATCCAAATATGATGTCATGGCTGCATTCCACCATAACAACGAATTCAAATGAGATATTCAGACCATTAACTTCTATGTTCAGGACACATTTTTCTATGGTTTCTATTAAATTTTTGTTTGCGGCTTAAAGAATGGGACCTGGTTCTTTGAAGAGAGGTGTCTTTAGTTCGCGTCGAAATTTGTCTGAAATAACAGAAAAGTCGGCTCCTGAATCCACCAATGCTTTAATTTTGCGTCCATTTATTTCGACCATAACAAAATTTTCTTTTAATTTAGCGGCGATATACCCTGGAGGATTTTCCTCAATGGCGACCTCACCCCCGTTAGAAGCCGCTCCACTTAGTTTTTCACATTCTGAGGCTTGGGAGAACGGGTGAAACGACGGGCTGGCGACTGGGATTGTCTTCGGGCTGGCGACCTTGCGCGGCTTGGATGTGGGGAAGAGCTCCGGTAGAAGTACGTCGAGGTTTGGGGCGTTACATAGTCGTCGTCGGCGTCATATCTCGGGGGTCGACTCGAAAATCCAACATTTCTTCCTTCTCCGCCATTCCTTGTCCTGGCTTCAGCAAAGACCTGCCGTCGTTCCCTACAATAACGGACGACATGTCCGGGTCGTCCGCAGTGGAAGCAGATAGGTTTGTCGTCGTAGGTTCTCCAATGTTCCGTCTTCCTGGGTTGGGTTGGTCGGTCGATATTATAATAGGGCGTTCGTGGTTGTTGTTGTACCACGTTGACTTGTGGTCTGGTAGGTTGTAGAGCACGGCTGACCTCTTCCCTCAGAGTCTGTTCCAGGGCGTTCACCTCTCGGAGCGGATTGATCACTTCAGGTGCTGAGAAAACCTTTTGTATCTCTTCTCTAACGATGCGGCGAATTAAGCTGGCCAAGTCGTCTGAGTCGTCAACACACGAAATGGGCATTACGTTTGACAACCTGGCGAATTTCGTACGGCCGATCCGGCGCTGCTTGACGGTTGTCAGATGACGGCAGAACTTCAGGATATTATCTACCGTCTGTATGTCTTTCGCCACCAATACCTGGTATGTGTCCTCCGAAATTCCCTTTATAATATGAGCAACTATCTCACCTTCTTCCATGCGAGGGTTCACCTGGTGGCAGAGACTAAGAATCTCCTGGATGTATGACTCGCTGGATTCCTCGGCCTTATGTGCTCTTGACTTCAGAACTTCCTCGGCGCGTCGAGCAGAATCCTCCTGCAGTTCGAACACACCGCGGAATGCGTCTTCAAAGCTACTCCACGAGTTGAGTGATTCTCCGTTATTATCAAACCACCTTCCAGCAGTTCCGTTCAAGTAAAATACGACGTTGGCAAGCTTCATGGTCTCGTCCCATCTGTTGTACTTCGAAACTCTCTCGTACTCTTTCAACCACTGTCCAGGGCTTATATTTCCATCTCCAGAAAAGGTAGAAGGATCTCGTTGGCGCTGACAAGGGAGGTAGGATCCGTTAACAGTAGGTCTGTGGTCGTCTTCCATTTCTATTCGTTGTGGCAAAGGTTGAAGAATTGGTTCACGTCCCTGTAGACGTCGACTTCTTCGAAGTTCCGTCACGCTACCCAGCGTCTCCGCCAAAATATGTCGCGGAGATAAATAAAGCAAGGGGAAGTTTGGGGATAATTAATTTATTATAAGGGAGAGATAGAGTGTACAACTTACCCCAAGACAGAGTTAATCCTAATGAGGGATGTCAGCTCCCCCCGCCGGCCAGATTCCGCGAACCCCTCACCCCCCCCTGGTGTCCGGGGATGATTGACAGGCGTTCCATGGGGCCTCTCGTAGTTGGAACCGCTGAGCCGCTTGACAATATTATTTCAAAATGATTGTAGTTTATAAAATTTGTAACAAATAAATTTACTGGCAATATGTTTCTTTTCCTTAATATCATCAAATATTATCTCTATAGACCTTACTTCAATCATAAAAGTTATTGAATTGAGCCAAGCCCTCACATTCAATAACTTAAATCATTGCTGCAAGGTCTATTGAGATAATATTTGATGATATTATTGAAAATGAACACATTGCCAGTAAATTTATTTGTTACAAATTTTATCGATAGATGGCAATTGAATTTATAGATTGTAGTTTATTTTACTTTTTTTTCTTAATGTCGGATACCTGGGTTTGTAACTGAAGATGTAAAATGATATTCTTATTGTATATATGCAGAGGTTGGCCATATTTACCTTTTTGCATATTTACAATCTGTTGTCCACCTCACGAGCAGCTATATAGAAATTAATATTTTATTTACCTCAGAACTAAAATATAATGGGCATATTTTGGAAAGACCAGTAATTAAAATGTTATTTTGAGAGTTTCAAGAAGAGAGTGTGTGTAATCAGTTTTTTCACTCTATTCTGTGAAACCTAATATATAGGCTCTTGTAAAAATTCGAAACTATTATAGACGGGTATGATTAAAAATTAAACAATTCTACTGCACTTACTGCAATGGAAAAGTATAAATTTTTAATTCTTAAAAAGAAAAAAAAATCATACGTGTCTATAATAGTTTTGAATTTTTCTAACAAATGGTGCGCTAATTGTATTATAATATATGCTATTGTAAAAATAAATTCTAAAATGGGGTAAAAACGAAGAGAAAATTTTTACTTACCAATATTCCATAGACCAAAACAACAATATTCCATATAACAAAGCAGAATTTAGAACAGAATAAGAAGTGAAGATTGAAGAATTATTATTATTTTAAAATATTCGTTCAGCAAAACTTAATAAGAATCCATTAGAAGAGAAAATTGATATAAAGTATAAAATAAGAATATAAACAGTAGCAATGCATTTCTTTATTCGTGCAAAGTGAAAGCTTTCAGATCTTTATTATATCTGTAGAAGGATTGTAAAGATACGAAAGCTTGTACTTTGAACGAATAAAGAACCATATCGCTACAGTTTATATTGTCACATATTAATTATTTTTGATTAATCTGTTGCTTATCATCGCGTAAATATTTGCATTATCATCACCCCTTACCATGCTTGTAAAATAACCACTTGAAATATCCTTTGACACATTTTTCAATATATAAATTTTAATAAATTAATAAATTATTTTTAATTAAGCCTTTGGAATACTTGTCTTCTTTACCGTGACAATATTCTTATTTTAAAACTTCATAAACATTAAATGCAATTGATCAAATCAACCTAGCGTGACAAGAATAGGTCAACATGAAGCTTAGTACCATTCAGGACATTCAACACAAGTGCATAAGTATCGTTATTTATTGAATGTTGTTGCTTATTCCTCAAGTCGTTTAAACGATCTCCATTTGATCCCATTGTCTCAGCTTTTCTATTATAGTCCTGGGGTTTTCCCAGAGGTAATTTTTGGAGGATTTGATACAATTCAATAGATGTTCAGGACTGGCAGGCTGGGAATCGCTTTTGAGGTATTTAGGAAATGTTTTGATTTTTCCACTATATTTGAGTATTCTAAGATGTCCTGTTCGTAATCTTGAAATCGCCGTTTATTCTTTCCTAGTAAGGGTATGGGAAGAAGATTCGTTAGGAATGGAGGTGTACCAGGGGTGGTTTAGGGTGGATTTCCAGAGAGAAATTATTTTTTGTTTATGGATGAAGGAAATTTCTGAATATGTGAGTTGGGAGTTTTCAGGCTGGCCCTTATTATTGTATATTATTAATAACCAAACACTACTCTTCTTGTGTCCATGGCGTGATTTAGGTTTACGTGCTCTAGACTATTATAATATTTTGTGATCCTATGAATAACAAACATAAAAATAACCCGAGGCAATCATACTTATATACTTACCTTCCGCGGATCACCACCCTGCTCCCCTGATACATCCCGGCTCTCCTCACCCGGCGATGATCCCCTGGCCACCCATCCCCTCCAACAGTGCAATGTATATAGTGCTTTGTATATATTTCGCTTTATGCGCCCATCGGGGCTTAAAAATCATCCATTCAGGTTAGCAGCCACGTAAATAAAGATATTTCCGACCCGAGGCAATTTTGTGATGCGACACAAGAACTATTATGTTAAAATGCTTCACGTCAAGAAAAATTTATATACACCTAAAAGAAAATGGACCCAGTGAAACAGATAGTGGAAAAACGTATGTAGACAAAGGGGTTTGAAGAAAAAGAAATAGTGCCATTTCTAAAGAGTAAAGGAATTTATTTATTATCATCAAATCAGACGCGATATCCCCACAAGGGATGCTTGCGTCAAGAAACAACACTAAAACCAGAGGCCATTTCACACAAAAATTGGTGAATTACAAGGTTTGAGTAGATGTTAAAGAAGAAAAGAAAGGAAAAACATTAAAATCATGCTTGATTCCACATTCTACCTAGAAAACAACCAATGAAATGAATACAAATATATATACATAGTTTAGCAATTACGGTGTATTTTAACCAAGAGAGAAAAATCATAGATATATTTACAGAATTTTCTAAATTAAAAATATGAGTGCTTATTATTTATAAAAATGAAAAGATCCCTGTATTCAATATTTTCCCTATTTCTGTATTTATTTTGTATATACATTCTTATATTCATTGAATAATCATTGTTATATAAAATAATTTGTCTTTATCTGTCTAGTCTATTCTTTTGATAACGACAATGAATAACACAGAACATGTATAGAAGTCTGGTAGAGAAAAGGTTGAATGTTCTGTATTTACTATCATTGATATAAGGCTAATTATGTTATTATTTATATTTTGCTAATAAAAAAATCAAAAGACCAAATATGTAAAAGCAGCTCTTATACGAAGTCTTTAGAACTGTGTTATATGAAACAACACGCATAAATCACCGTTTTGAATCTTTTTTGTTTTACTACTTCATGAATTCGGTCTATTATCCAAAATGCAACTTTTCATTGCTACTTAATAGACAATTGACAATTTAAACAATTTTTATTGATTCTTCTAATCAATTTTTACAAAGGTAGAAAAATATATAATAAAATAGTAAATAAAGGGTAGATAAAATGTAGGGAAATATACATAGTTGTGTATATGTACAAATTTCTTCATCAAGGAAGGCTTCCCCACCTTGAGAGAGTTCTCCTCCAGACAAGGTCTTCTTGAACACTCCTCAGTTCCACACCGAGGAAGTACCTATAGATGCGAGTCTTGGCAGACGTCAGGATAGCCAGGGTGTCATCGTCAAGCCATGCTAAAAGACCCAGCCCTGCAGGTTAGGGGGGATTATGGTAAATGCCTCCCCGATGAGAGGCCTGATGTTGCTACTTAATATATATTTATTATTACTTTCATATTTAACTCATCAGAAGTAAACGGAATAAGAAATATATATGAAACATACGAAATTTTGTAAAATTGTATTTGTGAATTACGATACATCTTTCTTTAAACGAAAGGTTATGTATTGATAATACTGTTTTTAAAATTCATCATACAATAGAGGACCTATTTTTCAGGCCTATTACCTATCATCACAAAATTGGAGAGGAGTGGACTTCCGGAATTGGTTTAACCATGAAGATAAGCACCACCACCAAAATTTATCGCCTACAATGGTGCGCTGAACGAGGAACATGGACACAGGCATGTCGTCACTTTATTCTGACAAGATTCATTTCTTCATTTCTTTTAAGCTTTTTTAAATGCCCTTCTATAGGTGAACATTATAGTATAGCTCAGCACAATATTTATTTGAATTGAGATTTCTCGCGATGGCAAACTTTGCAAGAGAGCCTGATATCACCATTATACACTGGTGTCCAAAAATAAGAAACTTTTGTTTTTTAATGATATGTTTTAAAATATACAACGCTAAAAGCTAAAAAGTAATTTAATTAGGTATTTTAAGTCGTAGAATTTATTTATCGCAACCATTCGATTCGATAAAATTGAAAATATGCAAATATTTGCTTGTCTTTATAAGTGTGCTATTTGGCGTGTCGTTTACCCCATCTTAGAATTGTCCAATTATATATTTTTAATACTTAGTTAATTATGAGTTTACGAAATATTTTAGCAGATGATTTAAAATGGAGAGGTGTTGGAAGAATGGAGGCAGGGCAATTACAAGTTGAAGTAGCAAAATGGCTAAATGTGAATAAATCTGTGGTCAGCAAAATATGGAAACAGTTCATTGAGACAGGAACCATCAAAAGAAAAGAAGGTTCTGGTAGAAAAAGAAAAAACTGCTACCTCTGAAGACCGTTATCTGGTTGTAACTGCCAAGCGCCATAGGGAGATGACAGCTATTCAACTCTCTAATGAACTCTCAAGTGCTACTGGAGCGAGAATTTCAAGACAAACTGTTTACCGAAGGCTTCACGAAGGTGCTCTTTATGCAAGACGACCAATGGTCTGTATCCCTTTTACCTCTGCTCACAGGAGAGCCCGCTTGAATTGGGGCTTGGAACATCACGCCTGGACTCATGATCAGTGGGCCAATGTTCTCTTCAGTGACGAGTCAAGATTTAGTTTAAACACAGATTCTCGACGAGTTTTCATCTGGAGGGAGCCTAGAACCCGCTATCATCCCAGTAACATCAGGGGAAATAGACAGTTTTAGAGGGGGCAGTCTCTTAGTCTGGGCTGGCATCAGTTCTAGCAGACGCACACCCCTCCACATTTTTTCTGGGGGCACTTTAACTGCCCAAAGGTACAGGGACGAGATCCTTGAGCCCTATCTAAGACCTTATAGAGATAAAATTGGTCACAATTTAATTTTAATGGACGATAATGCTCGTCCGCATAGGGCTAGGCTAGTCAATGAATATCTCCAGAGTGAGAATATTCGAAGGATGGATTGGCCAGCCAGATCTCCGGACCTGAATCCAATAGAGCATGTGTGGGATGCTCTAGGGAGGCGTATTGGAGCTCGTCACCCCTCTCCCAGAACCCTCGTTGAACTAAGAACTGCTCTATTGGAGGAGTGGGGTTTACTACCCCTGGACCTCCTCCAAGCCTGGTAAACAATATGAGGGCTCGCTGTGAGACCATGATAGCTGTTAGAGGTGATCATACTCCCTATTGATATCTTATTTCTTTATGATCTGGAACCTTAGCCTTGGGTATGTTGGTAATAATTTGCATATTTCATAATTTCAAATATTTTTTTTTATTTTCATATAGCTAGTCAAATTCTCCATAGTTTAAACTATTTGTATACTAAATTTTATATTCGTTAATAAATTAGCTTTTGAGAAATTTCAATATTGGTTAAATTTCTTATTTTTTGGACACCAGTGTATATAGACATATAAGTTAAAATATCTTATTATTATTATGTTTAGTATGAAATTTTTTCAATAGTTCCTGGTTCCAAAATAACTTTACTACTCTAATCTTTATATAGGCTTAATATTTGTGAACAACCAAGAATACAATCATAGCACACACTGCAAAATCGATATAATATTTAATGTTGAACACTTAGTCTATAGGAATAAAATAAGATTTTTAATGATATTGTCATGTTAGTGTAGAAAAGAAGATCGCTGAACCGTAACGCAAGAGGAGATTCCAGAAAGCACCTCTTTCTTGACAATTTATAATCCCGGACACTACTCCATTCTATATTTATTTTTAACAATATTGGCTGAATGTCCCTTCAATCCAGGCCATACCCAGAATATTTATTCCTGAATTCACTTGTGTCGGACTTGGAGGCCATACGCCGACAGGATCATTTGCAACAATATTACATATATATATATAGATGGAAATTTTGCCGGGAGGAAAATGATCTAAAGAGACAAAGGTCGCCTCTCCCTTTGTCACCGACCCGAGGCCGCTAGTTGCGGCGACGGTCAATAGATGGCGTCTGTTTTAGACGTCTATTTTGACGGGAGAGGCGACCTTTGTCTCTTTAGATCATTTTCCTCCCGGCAAAATTTCCATCTATATTTTGGCCATAGATATGGCCCAGCCACTCTGCCAGCAAAACACCTCTTTGGCAGATTGTCAAGATTCCATTAGATCCCGTGTGGATCTCATGGAATAAAGTCCGCCCTGGACTGACGAGGGCCATCAGCCCGAAACCATGGTCTCCAGGTGGACGCTTTTCAGTTTGCCAAAGCTGGTGTTGTGGCTTTGTCACCGACCCGAGGCCGCTAGTTGCGGCGACGGTCAATAGATGGCGTCTGTTTTAGACGTCTATTTTGACGGGAGAGGCGACCTTTGTCTCTTTAGATATATATATATATATATATATATATTGAAGCTTGAGAAATCCATAATTAATATTATATTCAGCAGAGATGCATATATTGGATTTATAATTATTTTATTATTCCAATATTTCGAGGGGCATCTCGCCTCTCTTTATCGAGGATGTTTTAGTAAAAAACACAAACATCCTCGATAAAGAGAGGCGAGTCGCCCCTCGAAATATTGGAACAATAAAATAATTATAAATCCAATATATGCATTTTTGTCGAATATATATATATATATATATATATTTCTGAATTTGATGGTCTGTCTTCACCAGTGGTTTGCTTGAAAGAATATTCTCTAAATGAAATTTGTTTCTTCCCTTCAAATATCATGAAGCAATAAATCATCATCATTTTCTGGAAAAAATATATATGACGTAGTCCATGACAAAAACCTATTTGAAACATAACTCTATACTTTTAAAAGTTCACCTAATTTCTTCAAATATTGGAAAATCTATATATATGAAAAATGAACATATATATACATTATAAAACATGTATATATAAATAACACACACACACACATATATAAATTTAAAAAAAAGGAATATCCTAACCAGGAGCACATATGCTTTACAGATGGCAGAGCGCCATTTGGTGGAACAGAAATCAACTAAACATTAATTCAACCTGTTATTTGGCCAACCCAATTTCTTGATAAATCAAGAAAAGTCATTCACGAACGCGTTTCGCGCTGTTGGCTCTCGTCAGCGTCGAGTAGGCTGTACCACTGCGACCAAAAATATCTTTGGTCCCAGAGGCTTCTTGAGAAAGCAAGAAATGGGCATTTAAGGCCAAACTTGCGTAAATACGCTTAACACATGAAAAAAAAATAATTTAAAAAAATAATAATAATAAGCCTACTCCACGCTGACGAGCGCCAAAAGCGCGAAACGCGTTCGTGGATGGCTTTTCTTGATTTATCAAGAAATTGGGTTGGCAAATATCAGGGAACAGGCTAAATCAATGAATAGTTGATTTCTGTTCCACCAGATGGCGCTCTGCCTTCTGAAAAGCACATGTGCTCCTGGTCAGGAAATGCTATTTTTTATTTTAATATAAACACCTGACCTTTTTATTTTTTTTTTCTATCATTTTTTTTCACGTGTTAAGCGTATTTACGCAAGTTTGGCATTAAATACCCATTTCTTGGTTTTTCAGGAAGCCACTGGGACCAAAAAATATTTTTGGTCGCAGTGGTACAGCCTACTCCCCGCTGACGAGCGCCAAAAGCGCGAAACTCTTTCGTGGATGGCTTTTCTTGATTTATCAAGAAATTGGGTTGGCCAAATATCGGGGAACAGGCTAAATCAATGAATAGTTGATTTCTGTTCCACCAGATGGCGCTCTGCCTTCTGAAAAGCACATGTGGTCCTGGTCAGGATATGCCTTTTTTATTTTTAAAATCAACACACACACACACAACTGACCTTCTGCTTTTTTTTCTATCATTTTTTCATATATGAGAAAACAATAGAAAAAAATAAAAGATAAGTGGGTCAGGTGTTGATATTAAAAATAAAGAAGGCATCTCCTGACCACGAGCACATGTGCTTTTAAGATGGCAGAGCGCCATCTAGTGGAGCAAGAATAAACTAAACGTTTATTTAGCTTGCTACGTGATATTTGGCCTGACCCACTTATCTTTTATTTTTTCTATTGCTTTCTCATGTGTTAAGCGTCTTTACGCAAATTTGGCCTTAAATACCCATTTCTTGATTTCTCGAGAAGCCATTGGGTCCAAAAAATCTTTTTGGATGCAGTGGTTACAGCCTACTCCACGCTGACGAGCGCCAACAGGGCGAAACGCGTTCGTGGATGGCTTTTCTTGATTTATCAAGAAATTGGGTTGGCCAAATATCACGGAGCAAGCTAAATAAACGTTTAGTTTATTCTTGCTCCACTAGATGGCGCTCTGCCATCTAAAAAGCACATGTTCTCGTGGTCAGGAGATGCCTTCTTTATTTTTTTCATATATATATCCTTTATATCTATAAAAATGAAATCAAAATCAATGTTTGTTATCGCGTTGCGCAAAATCTACAGAATAAATCATTATGAAATTTTGCATGTAGGTAGCTGAAGATTTCATTTAACATATAGGCTATTCAAAAAACTAAAAAGGTTAATGTGCTTTTTTTTAATATAAAACCACAAAGCGTTAGTTCCAGCCTTTCACCGCTTGGGCGCAGCACTGGTCGTGACGATAAATGAATTTGAATGAAGTTTACACGTGGTTTGTTTACACGATTAATGTTAATCTGTTTACACGATGAATGTTTTTAAGAGGTAAGAGTATCCAATCGCCGTGAAACTTTAGGAAGTTATTTGCTATACTACTGGGAAGGTTTCTGGTTTGAATTTGATATGAAATAAATATTCTTTGCAATTTTATTTGCAAATTGTCTACGTTCACTCGCGCCTTGCACGGCTTCTGGTGAAATTATATTTATAAATTGTAACAATGCTTAAAATGTGTTCCACGTATAATAGATTTAATTTGAGAATTTAGTAATATAATATATCAATGACGTAAAAAAAAAACTTAGCATTTTAATATTAATATACTAGTATATGAGCCGCTACAGTATATTCTCCTGAGAATCATCCCTTGATAACACTTAATAATTTTTATCGTTTTAAATTATAAAATATATACATAAATATCAACATATACACTCATGAACAAAACTCATATTCTTTTAACTGCTGTTAGTACTGGACAATGAAATCTCTTTTTCCAATCAAGAAGAATTCATCAGGGGAGCCTCCTTTTAACTCTCCCAAAGTTTCATTTACTTCCTTGGTGAAAAGAATTCTACGTGGAGTTCTGGAACTCTTTAAAATTCTCTAATTCACAGTTTCTTTTTTTTTTTTGAAGTCTCCATCCTGGCAGGCTCGCCACAAACATTGAGGGGGGGTTTACTATTTCTTCTCAATATAGATACTGTCTCTCTTTACCTTGAGAGATGACCTAGTGTTTAGTCCAGCTACTTTACCAGCTAGGCTATTCCATGGAAGAGGCTCTAAAGACGACAATCAATTGTCCAAAACTCTTTTTAATTGAACAGCACAGTCAATTTATGCATTCAAAGAAATTTACATACTTTTTTTAATTGCAAAAATATTTACACGAATAAATTTGACTACTCTAAAATTCGTAACAATTATTCTCTTCGCTCTTTTGCAATAGGGGAAGATCTTGAGGGTCGTGCCCTCGATTTTCAGGCCCTGGTCGATCAATCGGTCCGCAAGGGTTTTGCTGGACAGGCCCACGAGGACGTGTCCATTCATCCTGTTGAGTTAAACGATGTTCTTGCGTCCCCCGACCAGCTTGTCCACGGATTGGAGGTACTGGTAGGGCGCAAAGTCAGGACAGTGCTCAATGAAGACGTAGTTGTCCTGGTTGGATGAAGCCTGCCTTGCTCTAGCATCAGCGATGTTTGCCCGTGTGGCTTTTACCTCTTGGAACTGCCTTGTCCGCAGCCCTGTAGGTCGCTTGCGCGGCTGGGAGTTTTCTGGTACTGTGGCGCTGCTGGGCTGCGCCGCAGGATGTTCTGAAGGCGCTGAGCCGCGGCGCCTTTTCTTGTTTCTTACGATGGTGAAATCATCTTCTGGGCCATCCTCCACCTCTATGGTCTCAGCCAAGCTTCTCGGGGCCTGATTAGCCCCTGTAACGAGGGCCGTTCTGAGGTCGACCACTGAGAGGTCAGCGCCTGTATCAACCAAAGCTTCAAAAGTTCCTATCTTTTCCACATAAATTTTCAATTTGTATTTAGGGTCCAACATCTTGATTACATTTATGGTCGACTTGCTTTGATTGACAGATTCAGGACGACGCTTAGTTTAAATCTTCCTACACGGAATATCTATTCCGGGTAGGAATATTTGTCTGTATGCTATGGCATACATCAGCATAAAGCCGAGGTTCTGATTTCTCTGATATTTCATTCGTCTGAAATTTCTCTTCGACCTTCTCTTGGGTAGCTGTTGGATCCTCTTCTAGGATTCTTATAAACTTGACCTTACAATAACGGGCCACGTGCCCTGGCTTGTTACACTTAAAACAGATTGGTCTTCCATCTTCCGCCCTATTTTTGCTAATCTCTTGGCTTTTATTTTAGGTGTTTCTCTGAAGGTTTGGTGTCGGCACAAAGTTTGGATTATAAGGACGTCTAGGGGTAGAGGGCTGGGGCAAGTTGTTTCGATACTGCCTGGGAGTAGGAGGGGAGTCGTTCTTGTAATATTTGGAAACAGGACCCTTGGGGCTGAAAGTGCTCTGGTAGTATCGTGTGGCAGTCGGCGGCACGTTCATCGATTGTTGTTTGGGTCTAGAATAGCGTGGGCCGTTATATAGGCTTCTGGATTTCTCCACACGTTCCCGATACTTCTCGAAATAATCAATTTTATTGCACACGATGAGGAGTTCATCGGTCGTTTTAGGAGGGTTTAGGTAGAGCGCGAATGAGTATTATTTTTTCAGTCCTCCAATAACATGTTCGATTTTTGTTTCTTCTTCCATTGCGGGGTCAACCTTGTTGCACAACACTAGGATGTCTTCCGCGAACCTGATTGCTGGTTCATTCCAGTGTTGCATTCTGTTGAGCTTCATTCTTAATTCTTTTTTATTCGCGTCCAGAGAAAAATCCTGAATGAGGCGGATTTTAATTTTTTCACAACTCGTGGAACTAGCTTCGTGCATATTCAACCAGGTTTCGGCACTTTCCGTCATGTTCATGGCGGCATAACGGGCAATTATGTAGTCTGCCCTGAGGTAGAGGAAACCAATCTCTTCGAGGGATTCTATCTATGGGCGAGGGTCTTCTGTCCCGTCATACTTCGGAATTTCTATATGGGATTCAAAACAACTGTGTCGGAACCAGCATCTCTACCAATCGTTGCACCAAGTTGCAACTTTACAAGGTCGTCGACCTTGGTTTCTTCCTTTTTAGTGTTATACACATTTCCAGAGCGGGTTTCCATATTCAAAGCAAATAAATTAAATTAAATAAATAAAATAAAATAAAAATAATAAATTACCTTTTAAAGTTATTGCGTTTATTTATTCGTTGTCTTCCTCTTAGGTCGCGACCCGCAGTCTTGGTCTAGGTCCTCTCTCGCTCTAATAACCAATCAAGATATGTACAATAAAATATTACAAAAGGAATGAAACCATAAAAAGGGATGATTATTGTAATATACCTTATAATAATATTATAGAATACTCTGTTTAATTAATTTATTTTGGATTGTTTAGATTTGGCAGCACTGTAATTATTGTTGTTGTTATGAATATATTAAAAAGTGTATGTTCAAGATTAGAAAGATATATAATTAATTTTTTTCTCTTAATTTGGTAAATCATATTTATTTATTTAATCGAAGGAACATCACAATTATATTCTAAATAATCTGTTTTAAATAAATATTAAATATCATAGAATATTTTGAATAAATGTAGGAGCATTAAAATAGATACAACAATAATATGATTATAACAGTATATTTATTATTCTCAACCACGGATTATTAATTTTGATAGTTTGTTACATATTTTCCTTATTGCATTATCTATTAGGTTAATAAGTTGGTAATAGTTTAGATCAAAATATATTGTCATCCTCATGTCTGTTTTCTCTCACCTTTCTACATGACGATATATTCCTTTTATTGCCATTTTTTTTTAAATAGAGCAATCCATAAATAAATCCTTATAGAAATCTCGTAGCATTGGT
>CP092883.1:19678611-19712898 GCA_030710605.1 Cordylochernes scorpioides | reverse complement strand
AATGTCCTCCCGACAAAACTTCCAACATGTCAAGTTGTAAGGAATAATCGCAGAAAAGGGAGAGGTAGACTAAGGAAGGATTGAACTTCTTGAATGGTCTGTAGTTAGCTGAAACAGAGAATTGCACAGAACATGGCAAAATGACACGATGACTGATATTAGATATGGCACTATATATGTTTGGTGATATGATATGCAGAATAATAATTAAAAAAGTTGATACAACAAGGTAATAAGACTGAAACCAAATAAATAGTGTGTGATGTTTCAATAACAGTGTTGCTACCAAAATGTCGCACACTATCTTTTTTGGATTTGGTCTTATTATCTTGTAGTTCTAATCTATAATCCAAATTGTATCTCATCAAAAGTTGATGTAGTGGAATATTGCTATTACAACAACTTGGTTATAGCATCATAATTCTAAAGTTGCATGTTTTGTGTCCCCAGTATTCTGTTAATGTCTCACTACATACATATATACTTGTAGTATATGCATATAGGTGTGTTGTATGTCATATATGTATATATGTGTGTTGTATGTAGTACATTAGAACCTCCTTGTATAGGACCCCTAATTTATAAGGCACAATTTGGATTATAGATTATAAACACAAGGTAATAAGACCAAATCCAAATAAATAAATAGTGTGTGACGTTTCAGTAACAGCGTTGTTACCGAAACGTCACACACTATTTATTTATTTGGATTTGGTCTTATTACCTTGTGTTTGACCCCTAATTTAGAGCCAAAGTGTCCTTTAGAGAGAGGTGTCCTCTTACCGGAAAGTTGCTAAATAGTAAAAATGGTCATTTTGTAAATAACACCTGTCCTTTTTAGATAGGTGTCCTCTCATGGAGGTTCTACTGTATATGTAAATATATGCATGTAGTATATGTATGTCTCAATGTAACAGGAGAACAGTGGGCTGGACAAGATTGAGGTCCGGGACAATGGCCGAGGTATTGCCTCAGAAGACATCCCACTAGTGGCCAAACCTCATTGCACCTCCAAGCTGTCAGAGTCCGGGGATCTGGGGTCCGTTCAGACCTATGGATTTAGAGGAGAGGCCCTAGCTGCACTATGTGCCTTGTCTCAGGTCACCCTCACCTCCCGTACACCCCAGGACCCACACAGCTCCACCTATGTCCTGGACTCCCATGGTGACATCCTCTCTGCCAAACCCTCCGCTTCTAGCCAAGGTCCTTGTTTGCTTTATACTTTTTTTTTTGTTTGAGTCAAAAGGCGATCCATCAATTAAGTTTATATAAAAGGGTGTACCTGGATCTGTGTGATATTTTTTTCTCATTTATTCTTTTGTCTGATGAGGGTAACAATGCTGTTACTGAAACATCGCACACTATTTATTTATTTGGATTAGGTCTTATTTTCTTGTTTTTTTTTTTTAGACTTAAAGCAAACTTCTACTGTCCTTACAGCAATGAAAAATATTGCCCCCATATCACCTGGCAATTGTGTAAAAGTAAAAAATAGTGTTTATATAAAAGGGCGTACCTGGATCTGTAAAAAAAAAACAATTTTTTTCCCCAAAATATTTCGAGAGATTGCCTCCTGCACCGTGTAATAAATTGATAAAGAGGGAGCAATCTCAAAATATTTTGAGAAAAAATTATTATTATTTTTACAGATTCACGTACGCCTTTTTATATAAACACTTCTTTTGACTTTTACACAATTGACAAGTGATATGGGTGCAATATTTTCATCGCAGTAAGGACAGTATAGTTTGTTTTAAGTGTAGAAAAAACAAGAAAATAAGACCTAATCCAAATAATTTAATAGTGTGTGACGTTTCGGTAACAGCATTGTTACCATCATCAGACAAAAGAATAAATGAGAAAAAATATCACAGCCTTTTCTCATTTATTCTTTTGTTTGATGATGGTAACAATGCTGTTACCGAAACGTCGCACACTATTAAATTATTTGGATTAGGTCTTATTTTCTTGTATCTATAATCCAAATTGTGCTTTAACATGTGTAGAAGAAATTTTCCTGCTTTAATGTTTTCATTCCTTGTGTATAGATGGTGGGTTATTGCATCATAATTGATTTTGATTTTATAGATTACATGTTATTATACCCCCTTATATAGGGGGTTGGCGGAAGGATGGTCTAAGCCGTTGGTTTTCAACCGCTACGGCCCGGGTTCGATTCCCGCATTGGACACTTTTTTTTTTCTGATAAAAAAAAAAAAAATGCTTCAATGGCCCCTGATTCTTGCAAAAGTCCAAACCCACCAGCGAGTGCAAGTAACCAAACAGGGCTCTGGCACATTTGTAAGTGCAAAGTCGAACTGCTTTTCACATGTGGTGCACTTACAGTAAAAGTAGTCGCCTACCTCTACCCATCATGATTATCATGGCCTGTACCACGTGTACTAGGGATAAGCAAAAAAAACTATGTTATTATAAGATACCAAATAAGTAGAGTAAAACCTTGCTATAGCTACTGGCTCCTATGGGACTGAACTTTTGATTCACTAAAGTCATGGTTCACACCATGGTTTCACTAATATTGAGGATTATTGGTATATTATAAGGGAAAGTTCACTATAGCAAAGTATTACTTTATATAGTGAGGATTGATTCTAATTTATATGCAACTTAAAAATATATCAATTACTCTTTTTTGGAATTTGTGTCTTGTTACCTTTTGATTATGATGTATGCAAAGTTCAACTTCTTTAATTCAACACCCTAATGAATAATCATTTTTGGTTGAATAAAAGTCTGTGTTGAATTATAGTCTGCTAATATAAATAATACTATATGTAAAACGACATTTAAAGATTATCTCGCATGAGTTTCTTTTCAATGAAAAATCCAAATTTATTTTAAGGAGAAATAACAATTATTTCTAACCTCAGGGATGAGGTATGAAGGATGAATTGTGAAGAGTAATGATAAACGGAAAAATAAAAGTGTCCAGGGATGGGAATTGAACCCACGACCTTCCGCTTACCGGGCAGATGCCATGACCACTAGGCTACCCTGGACATATTTTTCCGTTCATAAAGTTAATATATAAATGCAAAAAAAAAAAAAAAATCGACATGATGAAATCTTTATGAAAATTCACATTTTTATTTTTATATTTTCAAGACACACACAGTTTGGGGCGGGACGTTTCACAAGAGAGACATCCACGGCGCCAATTTATAATTGTTACAAATAGTATTTTAATTAAAACATTTTAAAAACACAGTTTGGAACGGGACGTTTCACAAGAGTGACATCCATGGCGCCAATTTATAATTGTAACAAATAGTATTTTAATTAAAACATTTTAAAAACACAGTTTGGAACGGGACGTTTCACAAGAGTGACATCCATGGCGCCAATTTATAATTGTAACGAATAGTATTTGAATTAAAACGTTTTAAAAATATATACGCACTCGGGTAAAACCCGGGTGTTGCCCGGGCCATTCGGCTAGTACAATATAATGCGACTTGTGTAAAAAAAATACTTTATATATAGCAGAAGTGTGTACTTCTCTCTTTAAATATTCCTTTCTTATAGAGCCTCCAATCCCTGTGCATATTTTCAATCCCAGGATTGTTTTTTCCTCAATCCTGGGATTGAAATTCATTTTTGTCATTTCACGTCAAGAGGCATATAGTTTATGTTGGATCGGTGGTTCAAACAAATTGAGAATAGATTGAAATATATATAGGTTTTAATATATCACGAGGTTATGCAAGCAGGCAGTACAAGGGAAGACATAACAGGAAGTGAAGGGAAATGTACAGCGCCTCCAGTGGCAGTGGTTGGAAGCTCCCTGAAAGCCACGTCATCCCGTGACGTAGGTGCGCTGGATTTGAAGTAGTACGCAGTTCAGCAGTTTATTTCGAAAAAATTTCAACTTTTTCTTTTACATAGAGACACACAATGACGTGACACTTTTACTTTAATGGAAATAACTTGAAAGTCAGATATTTTGTGCCTACTATAAGATGATTTACTTGTAGAAGCAATCACAATTGCTAACAGTAACAGAATATCAATGATTTAATTGTAATTATAGGAAATGTAAACATGATTATTTGTTATTGTAATTATTGAAAATGTAATCAAGATTGCGCCCAACTATGTATTCATGTTTAGAAATAAGACAACACCATTTTAAAAACCATTGAATCACTTTATGGATAAAAATTCAATTACGAGAAAGATTTGATAATAGGAAAGAAAATTTGTTAAGTGTGTTATTATGCAAACTAGAACGTATCTTATTGCATAGGTATCTAGAGGAGGAAAACTCTTTCTGATTCCCACAGACATTGGAGGAATTATCAGCAAGTATTGTTACACACTCTCTAAATGGGGTCCTCGTTTGTCTGATTGGGCAGCAATATTGAGTTCGTGGTTAACCATAGTATGCAGAGTCTGGTGTAGGTATTGCAATTGAAGTTGAAGCGGCAGCTTTAATAGCTTCTTGTAATCGGCGCTCAATTGTAAGATGGTCATTCAATTGTAATGGCTCATGGCATTCTTTTATACCTGAGGAAGTTGCGAATTATCCGCCTGAATTCCTACTTCAGCCATTTGTTCTTGTAGTAGTTTAAGATGCAAAAGCAATTTCACACAAAAGTCTTCGACCATCTTCCCCTTTTTCTAACTGTGCTTGTGTGTAGATTATGAGGGATGACGGATGTTGTATTGTATCGCTCTTCTAAAATTCTTTTTTGGAGATATTTTTTCAGATCTTTGCTGAGAGAATGAGATTGTGCTTGCAGCTCCTCTAGAAGAAACTTTACTGTTGCTTCTGCAGTCAAAAGCAGAGCATCACATTTATAGATAGCAGCCATAGCTGCCTGAAATGGTTTCAGTGCAGAAATTATTTATCACTGTTAACGAAATATCACACACAATGTATTATAATGGATCTTGTTATAAAAGAGGTTTATATAACAAGGTTACAATGTAGAAGAGGAGTAGACCTCTTTAAAAATCCTGACTTCAACTGACCCAGTTGATAGACCTCAGCAAGGGTCCCACTCCAGGGATACGGAGGAGTTGCATCTGTACTCATGTTAGAGTCGGCAGCAAAGGCTTCCATGTTAGGAACGGCCTCAAATTACAGGCAAAGTCAGACTTTCACCAAAGTGTGCCTGGATCATGATGCCATAATCAACGAAAGCTGCACTCCTATACCCCATTCCATGAGATCAGGTTACAATGTTTTTATAAAGAGGAAACCAAATAAACTTTCAGAATGTACACAAGGAAGCTAAAAAAATTCAAATATAAATATAGTACAGTAGAATTTCCATGAGAGGACACCTCTCTATAAAGGACGATTTTCATTGCCAAAAATACCATTTTTACTATTTAGCAACTCTCCGGTAAGAGGACACCTCTCCTTATAGGACACTTTGGCTCTGTAACTAGGTGTCCTTTACAGAGAGGTTCTACTGTAGTATATACAAAGATGTGAAAAACAAAAATGTGCGAGTTGCTTACATCTTTTTAAATATAAAATTAATAACTGCTGCAAACAGCTTAAATATTATTTATCAAAATTTGAAACTATTTTAAAAGCGTAAGATTCTTTTTTTGAAATTAAACAATTTCTACTGCCCTTACTGCAATGGAAAAATTAAATACATAAAGTAATTTATAATACAATATAATGCGGCTTGTGATTGTAAAACGACATTTAAAGATTATCCCGCATGAGTTTCTTTTCAACGAAAAATCCAAATTTATTTTAAGGAGAAATAACGATTATTTCTAACCTTAGGGATGAGGTATGAAAGGATGAATTGTGAAGAGTAATGATAAACGGAAAAATAATAATTATTATTACCCTTCACAATTCATCCTTTCATACCTCATCCCTAAGGTTAGAAATAATCGTTATTTCTCCTTAAAATAAATTTGAATTTTTCGTTGAAAAGAAACTCATCAAAATTAAAATGAAAGAGTCAATGAATGAATAATAAACTAAATAACAGAAAATGTTTCTTGAGTAGAAAAATTGTTGGGACAATAGGAAATTACATTCTTTTCTTCATTTTCTGTAGTAATCCATTTTATTCTCTTGTTTATTCCAGAACCACTCTTAGCAATATTTATTGATAGCTCTATCACATTCTTTTCATGGCCACCATTTTTCTATTCCTTAATGCAACATTTCTTTCTGTTTTCCTCTTTCTTTCAAATATACACTTCACTCTCTCAGCCCCTTCCCACTATGTACTAAGTGCGAATCTCAACCTCCAACCACAAAACACATCATTGACTGTATTGACTCATCCATTGATGAGTTCTACTCATCCCCAACAGACACCATCAAAAGTCTCAAACTCTACAAGCTTTATACCATGATATAATTGAGTGGAGAAGAAGCTCATGCTGGGTGCATAACCTCCCAAGAAAGAAGCCAAAAATGTGAGAGTTCTGAAATTGATGTTCAACAAACAAAAAAAAAAGACTTTAAAAAAAACATCACTTCTATAAGACTGCTGCTGCTTCTATAAGATTTAACTGAAAGTAAAAAAAGATATGAACTAGGAGATTTTTGGTAGCCATTACGTATCATCTATATTACAGATGGAGATTTTGCCTGGAGGAAATTGATCTAAAGAGACATGGGTCGCCTCTCCCGTTAAAATAGACGTCTAAACCAGACGCCATCTATTGACCGTCGCCGCAACTAGCTGCCTCGGGTCGGTGACAAAGCCACAACATCAGCTTTGGCAAACTGAAAAGCTAAGCCAGCTAAACACCTCTTTGGCAGATTGTCAAGATTCCATTAGATTCTGTGTGGATCTCATGGAATAAAGTCCGCCCTAGACTGATGAAGGCCATTAGCCCGAAACATGGTCTCTAGGTGGACGCTTTTCAGTTTGCCAAAGTTGGTGTTGTGGCTTTGTCACCGACCCGAGGCCGCTAGTTGCGGCGACGGTCAATAGATGGTGTCTGGTTTAGACGTCTATTTTGATGGGAGAGGCGACCCTTGTCTCTTTAGATCTATATTACAGTTAAACCTGTCTATAGCGCCCCCTCTAAATAGCGCCTTCCTCTCAATAGTGCCCAATTTTAAATACATAGTATGATGCGATTTACATTAAAAGTGACCTGTCTATAGCAACCTATTTTGGTGAGTTCCAAGAGGAGGCGCTATAGACAGGTTTAACTGAATATATACGCTCATGAACAAACCTAAGGGAGTTTTGACTTTTAGCATGTATATCAGGATTCATACAATAACTCTTGGAAGATATTTGATACACAGTGACCTTTATTGAAGACACACAAGATAACCAAGTGTGAACAAAATTGCCCCTGTTTCCTTAAAAAAAAAAATAGATGACTGCTGACATCAAAGATTTCAACTTTCTTAAGTTATTTTCTATGAGTGCATATATGTAAAAATATTTTTTATATTTTTTTGAAGGAGAATCCATGACTATACAGTAGAATTTCCATAAGAGGACATTTCTGCTAGAGGATATCTCTCTACAAAGGACAGTTTCATTGCCTAAATTTCCATTTTTACTAATCAGCAAGTCTCTATTAAGAGGACACTTCTTTCTAAAGGACATTAGGTTCTGCAAATAAATGGTGTCCTTTACATAGAGGTGGTTCTACTGTAGTTATTGTGTGTATTTAATATTTTTCCTATGTTTTTTTAACAATATTTTTTATAAAATCAAAAATGTTTTATTTATGAATTTGTCACATCAGAGTAGACATTTTATGTTTCAGGAACCACTGTGTCGGCTCTTCAGCTGTTCAAGAATCTCCCAGTTCGCAGGAACTTCTACAGCTCTGCTAAACACAAGAAGGAAGAGCTGAAGAAAATTGAAGACCTTCTACTTAGCTTTGGAATTATAAATTTTGGTGAGTGTTTCCACCCAATATATTCGTAAGTTTGTCCCCAAAATCCGTAAACATATTATGATTTATGAAAAGAGAGTACAAATGATTTGTACACAATTCTGGCCTTAACTACCAGTTTCATGATTTCTCAGGATGCCTGAATGATCAGTGTTTTTGTCGTTGAGGTACAGCTAGCACCACGCTGATGAGGGCCAACAGCCCGAAACACGTCCGTTGTTAGCTTTTCTTGATTAATCAAGAATGGGTATTTGGCCAATTCTGGAATAATTAAAAATCAACGAGAATAGTTGATTTTTATTCCGATAGATGGCGCAAGCCATCAGCAACTCTCAGTTGCACGATAAGGAGATGCCTTTTTTTTTATAATTATGATTTATATTTTGCAAGTCTTTACAAACTTTTGGGACAACCTTGTAATTCTGAAACTTGGCTCATCTACTGATTGACCACCCTTGATATAGAACATCAGAGATTAAATCATCCTTCTATAAGAATTCTGTTATAATTTTACCAAGGTTACCAATATTACCAAAGTTGTCCCAAAAGTTCATAAACACTTGCAAAATATAAATCATAATATGTTTACAACCTTTGGGGGCAACCTTATATATTATACATTAAAACCTTTAGATAATAAAAAGCATATACAGTAGAACCTCCATGAGAGGACACTCGCCCTAGAACACACCTCTCTACAAAGGACAGTTTTTATTTGCAAAATTACCATTTTTACTATTTTGTAACTCTCTGGTAAGAGGACACCTCTCCGTAAAGGACACTTTGGTTCTACTGTATGCCTTTTTATTATCTAAAGATTTAAATATGGATTGCTCTATTTTCAGAACATTAAAACCTATCTCTAGTTTTCCCACTATGTACTAAGTGCAATTCTCAACCTGTTAAACCCCAAAACTCATCATTGACTGTATTGACTCATCCATTGATGAGCTCTACTCATCCCCAGCACACACCATCTCAAGCTCTACAGGCTTGATACCCTGATATAATTGTTCAGTGGAGATAAGAAAGAAGAAGACCTGTCTCAGGAGTTGCCTGCCTTAAGAGTTTTCATGTCTTAAAGTTGATTTTTAGTGAGAACCATTTTGTTTTTCCAATAATTTAGTTTTTCTTTGGCATGCGACCCTGTCTAACATGTTCATGCCTTAAATTTTTTAAACCTCTAAAAAGGCGAACTTTGTTTACTATGCTATATTAAGAGCATCATTGATTATTGATCATTTTATTATTGTCATCTAAAAGTACTGGAGGGCTTAGAAATGCCATTTGGCCTCATTCTAAAAGAATGGAATACCTATATTTGTACCTTCTAGTGTGAGTACAACTCTGGTAGAGAGCTGACAACATCCTAATGTGATGGTTAACACAAAAGGGGACAGAATGAAAGCCAGGATAAGCTTTTGACTTCATTATTTTAATGAAGAAGGACATTCTCTTGTTTTTGGGGGGAAGAAATCGCACAAAAGGCAGAAGAGCCAAATCTATTTGGCTAACGGCATAGATGGAAGAAGGTACTGGCAAACCACACCTGTATCAAGCACCGCTGAGAAACCTATATGGACCACATATCAGATTTGACAAAAGGGTTAGAAACTAATGATGGCATTGATAGTAGCACCTATCAACCATGGATAATACTGGCAGGAAAGTTTACAAGGCTCAATCACGTTGATGGCGGTAGGTGATTTAACGTCCTCATGTTTGTTAGTTGATGTTAATCAGCAAGAAGTATATGGGAGTTTAAAAATAAAGTCTTTATTACTTTTAGGCTAACATCAGACATAAGTTTACATGTGGATATATATATTACAATAAGTCAAAAAGGCAACTCCACAGAGTACCATCAATGATTTACAATACAAGAATATCCTGTAGGCATGCCAGCTGCCGTTACAGGTGAGGCAGTCTCATGGAATTCTTCTCACCTAACTTAGTGATGTGATTAACATGGTCCACCAGGTTTGGTCTACTAACATTGTTGTTAGCATCCATAGGTCGAAATTTGGTAATCCTATGGACGCTAACAACAAACATGCTTGTAGACCACTTCTGGTGGGCCATGTTAATCACATCACTAGATTCGGTGAGGACAAATTCATGAGACTGCCTCCCTTGCCGCCATCAACCTGGTTGAATCTTGTAAACTTTCCTGCCAGAATTACCTGTGGTGTATTGGTGATACCATTATTGTCATCATTGGTTTCCACAACCCTTTTGTCACACCAGAATATCTTGTTGCAAACACTCACAGAACAAAACAATTTTGAGCTAACTCCCATTCTATTATATAGCCAAAACTAAGGGGTTTGTTGATGGATATATATACAATTTAACATAAATAAGTTGGTGGACGAGTGTGTAACCCCCTCGATTCCCGACAGTCATGAACCGGGATTGAATCCCGCGTTTAAATTTTGTTTAATATGTGAATAACCTTCACATATTATTCATTGTTCAATTATCATGAACTAGGTTGCTCTTGCTGAGCGGTACCTATTTATGTGATTTGAACCAGAACCAGACAGTCAATTTTCAACAACCATGACCTGGAATTGAATTCTGCATTAAACACTTTTTTTTTCCAAAGGAAATTTTTTTTTACTTTGCCACCATTTCTTACAAAAGCCCAACTTCACCAGTGAGTGCAAGTACCCAAATGAGGATCTGGCATATTTGTAAGTACAAAAGTCTAACTGCTTTCTACTTGTGTAGACATCTTGTTAGACCACATCATTAAAGTGTTTCCATAATGATTAAAGAAAATATATTTTTGTGAAAAGAGGTATAATCATTTTTATTTATATATTTGTAAAAAGTGTGATGTATCTTGTACTAAATTCCAATAAGTACCCGTGTGTAACACCTTGCTACATTTATTGTTGTTCCTAACAATCCTAATCTAGTCACATTGCTACCAAAGTTTCACAGTTATTTTTGACAAATTAAGGGCATATATACGAAAATATTATAGACACGTATGATTCTTTTAAAAATAAAATAATTTCTACTGCCCTTACTGCAATGGAAAAATTAATGGGAGGGCCTGGCTCATCAGTGGTAAACCTTCCCAGTAGTTTCGCCAGTTTAAGGGCATATATATATATAACAATAAATTATATTATATAAAAATCGATGCACCAAGAAATAGTTGTCAGATTGGGACAAAAATTGGTGTATGTGAATAACATGTATAGGAGAAAAAAGGATTCAAATTTTAGTTCAATTAGTTATTTTATTCCAGAGTTTGATCGTCACAAATTGAGAAAGTCAATATGTCGTTGGACCCCCACTGGCCTGAATGTAGACTGCCACCCGGCGTGTCGTGGACTGATAAGATTCAGGATGGTGTGCTGTGGATTTCTTGTCAAATTGTCTCCAACTGTCGTTAAATAGCCAATGTTTCCGGATGTTTGCAATTACCTTCCCATCATGTTCCAGATGTACTCAATGGGTGAGAGATCAGGCGATCTTGCTGACCACGGAAGAGTTCAGCAAGATTGAAGACAATCCATAGTAACATGTGCCGTGTGTGGCCGGGCATTATCTTGTTGAAAAGTAAGCCCAAGATGATGTGAGAAGAACGGCAACAAAATAGGCCATAGAATGTCATATACGTACCATTGTGCTGTCAGGGTGCTAGGAATGACTACCAATGAGGTCCTGCTATCAAATGAAATGGTACCCCAGCCCAAAATGCCCTGTTGTGGTGTTTGAAAGTAAAGCCAGGATTCACACAATGCCCAGGATGTCTCCAGACACGTTTGCGACAATTGTCATTACACAGTAAGAAATGGGACTCGTCACTTTGCCGGTCCCAATCCCGGATGAAAAAGGAGGAGGGGGAGCAGTAACAAGCTCACTAAAAAACCTGGGGTCAGCTGGCCATGCTGATAGTACCCTGTAAAGGCTTCTAATCCAGGGATACAGGATGAGCAGCGTTTGTACTCCCATGTTAAGAGCGGCTGCACATGGCGTCTGTTCCTCATGTCAGAGGCGGCCATTTCTTTTGGAGCTAAGTTGGCTTGCCACTGAGTAGTGCTCCCAGTCTTAATGACAAAGGCAGATGCATTCTACTTCACCCAGTCATGTCAAACAGACACCATCAAGGATCACAACTTGATATCCTAATATGATTGAGTGGAGATAAGAAAGAAGAAGAAGAAGACTATACATCCTCAATCAGCGCAGTTCCAAGTTGATCGCTCCCGACATCACTGTAGTTGGACCTGTCAGTGTACAGGTGTGAGGGGTAGGCATCGTAACAGTCGTCGAACTCTTAGATTCTGCTCTCTTAGTCGTCTGTTAATGGTCATTTTGGACACTTATGTGCCGGTCACAAGTTGGATGGTAGATAATGTCAAATCCGGTGTTGTGACAGCCATTCTGACATTCGCTCTTTCTTTCCATTCTGTTGTGTCTCTTGGTCGACCGCTGACTTTAAATTGTTCCGTTGTTGACCCACTCTTGCCAACATTGTTTAATAGCCGCATCACTTTAACACAGATGTCATGCGATTTGACCAACCAGCCTCTTTCAATTCAATGGCATGACCTCTTAAAAGCCCTGACATATGTTTGTAATGAACACAAATCTTTTGGTGAGACATTAATTCAATAGAAATAGGCTTATTGCATAAAAACTAAACGGATATTTTTAAAATCAGCTCATGCAGCCCCAAATATTGAGTCTAGAATACTTGTGTTGAATATGCAATTCAGATGCCATGGAACTCTTGCTTTGCATAAATTGGCCCCCAAATATCAGTCATTTGTATGTTTGGTTGAAATTTTGGTATACATATTTTTATGTTTTTTTTTTTTCTTATCCCTAGTACACGTGGTACAGGCCATGATAATCATGGTGGGTAGTTAGCGACTGCTTTTTTTACTGTAAGCGCACCACATGTCTACACATGTGAAAGCAGTTCGACTTTGCACTTACAAATGTGCCAGAGCCCCGTTTGGTTACTTGCACTCGCTGGTGGGGTTGGACTTTTGCAAGAATCGGGGGCCATTGGAGCATTTTTTTTTTTTTTTAAACATAAAAAGTGTCCAATGCGGGAATCGAACCCGGGTCGTAGTGGTCGAAACCAAACGGTTTAACCAGCCTTCCACCGACCCCCATTTATGTAAATCAGACAACTGGTGCATTGACATTTTTGTTATAGAGTGTATGTATTTATATATTGGATCAAAAATGACTTTATTTGCCAATATGGGGTTTAGTCAACTTAAATAATTCCAAATAAAATAATTGATTGAATATATTTGCCCATTATTTATCTAAAGATTTAATTAAGGGCTGCTATATATTTTTAAAAACAATACAGTAGAGTCTCCCATGAAACACTATATATGATCTAAAAACATGGTTAAACTCGGTCTTTCCTTAACATGGTCTTTCATCAGAGACATGTTTAGTTTGAAAGACTCCTCATGATATGACCTGACATTAGACTTTGAGAAGAAACTGGGTTTAATCTATGGTATCTTATGGGAATCTAGATTGTGGAGAGTTTTAAAAACTGTGTTACTTGTTGTCAGATGTGAGGCTGTGCTTGTCCCATAACAAGAACCAGATCTGGCACAAGCCGGCTGTGGCCAGTGTCCGAGCAGCCCTGGTGCAGGCCTTCGGATCCACCTTTGTCTCCAACATGGCTGCCGTCAGCAAGTACAACCCTGACCTGCAGGTCACTACTCCCTTTGTTTTTATATATAGCTCTTGTCTGTGGAGAGGATAACATTCTAGCTTCCCATAACAGTGTTGTTTATTAGACAAAAGTACACAATGGGAAGAAATAGAGAGATACAGTAGAACCTCCCTGTAAAGGAAACCTAATTGCAGAGGCAAAGTGTCCTTTAGGGAGAGGTGTCCTCTTACCGAAGAGTTGCTAAATAGTAAAAATGATAATTTTACAAATGAAAACTGTTCTTTGTAAAGAGGTGTCCTTTAGCGCGAGTGTCCTCTCATGGAGGTTCAACTGTATTTCAAGTAATACATTCATGGACAAAACTTAAAGGAGTTGTACCATTTAGCATGTATATCGGAATTCAGACAATATTTCTGAAAGATATTACAGTGACCTTTATTGAAGACACATGAGATGACCAAGTGTGAACAAAATTGCTTCTGTCTCTTCTAAAATAATAGAAGACTGCTGACATCAAAGATTTCTACTTCCTCGAGTTTTGTCTATGATTGTATATATGTAATATATTTTTTTGAAGGAGAATCCATAACTATACAGTAGAACTTCCATGAGAGGACATTTATGATAAAGGATATCTCTCTACAAAGGACAGTTTTCATTGCCTAAATTGCCAGTTTTACTAATCAGCAATTTTCCTTTAAGGAGATACTTATTCCTGAAGGACTTTCCACTACCTTGAGTTTTATCCATGAATTTTTGATAGAGGATCACATTCTAGCTTCCCATAAGAAATAGAGAGATATCTAGATACATTCATGGACAAAACTTAAGGAAGTTTTACCTTTTAGCATGTATGTTGGAATACAGACAATAACTCTGAAAGATATTACAGTGACCTTTATTGAAGACTTACAAACAAAACTTAAGGAAGTTTTACCTTTTAGCATGTATGTTGGAATACAGACAATAACTCTGAAAGATATTACAGTGACCTTTATTGAAGACTTACAAACAAAACTTAAGGAAGTTTTACCTTTTAGCATGTATGTTGGAATACAGACAATAACTCTGAAAGATATTACACTGACCTTTATTGAAGACTTACAAACAAAACTTAAGGAAGTTTTACCTTTTAGCATGTATGTTGGAATACAGACAATAACTCTGAAAGATATTACAGTGACCTTTATTGAAGACTTACAAACAAAACTTAAGGAAGTTTTACCTTTTAGCATGTATGTTGGGATTCAGACAATAACTCTGAAAGATATTACAGTGACCTTTATTGAAGACTTACAAACAAAACTTAAGGAAGTTTTACCTTTTAGCATGTATGTTGGTATTCAGACAATAACTCTGAAAGATATTACAGTGACCTTTATTGAAGACTTACAAACAAAACTTAAGGAAGTTTTACCTTTTAGCATGTATGTTGGGATTCAGACAATAACTCTGAAAGATATTACAGTGACCTTTATTGAAGACTTACAAACAAAACTTAAGGAAGTTTTACCTTTTAGCATGTATGTTGGGATTCAGACAATAACTCTGAAAGATATTACACTGACCTTTATTGAAGACTTACAAACAAAACTTAAGGAAGTTTTACCTTTTAGCATGTATGTTGGAATACAGACAATAACTCTGAAAGATATTACACTGACCTTTATTGAAGACTTACAAACAAAACTTAAGGAAGTTTTACCTTTTAGCATGTATGTTGGAATACAGACAATAACTCTGAAAGATATTACAGTGACCTTTATTGAAGACTTACAAACAAAACTTAAGGAAGTTTTACCTTTTAGCATGTATGTTGGAATACAGACAATAACTCTGAAAGATATTACAGTGACCTTTATTGAAGACTTACAAACAAAACTTAAGGAAGTTTTACCTTTTAGCATGTATGTTGGGATTCAGACAATAACTCTGAAAGATATTACAGTGACCTTTATTGAAGACTTACAAACAAAACTTAAGGAAGTTTTACCTTTTAGCATGTATGTTGGTATTCAGACAATAACTCTGAAAGATATTACAGTGACCTTTATTGAAGACTTACAAACAAAACTTAAGGAAGTTTTACCTTTTAGCATGTATGTTGGGATTCAGACAATAACTCTGAAAGATATTACAGTGACCTTTATTGAAGACTTACAAACAAAACTTAAGGAAGTTTTACCTTTTAGCATGTATGTTGGGATTCAGACAATAACTCTGAAAGATATTACACTGACCTTTATTGAAGACTTACAAACAAAACTTAAGGAAGTTTTACCTTTTAGCATGTATGTTGGGATTCAGACAATAACTCTGAAAGATATTACAGTGACCTTTATTGAAGACTTACAAACAAAACTTAAGGAAGTTTTACCTTTTAGCATGTATGTTGGGATTCAGACAATAACTCTGAAAGATATTACACTGACCTTTATTGAAGACTTACAAACAAAACTTAAGGAAGTTTTACCTTTTAGCATGTATGTTGGGATTCAGACAATAACTCTGAAAGATATTACACTGACCTTTATTGAAGACTTACAAACAAAACTTAAGGAAGTTTTACCTTTTAGCATGTATGTTGGGATTCAGACAATAACTCTGAAAGATATTACACTGACCTTTATTGAAGACTTACAAACAAAACTTAAGGAAGTTTTACCTTTTAGCATGTATGTTGGGATTCAGACAATAACTCTGAAAGATATTACACTGACCTTTATTGAAGACTTACAAACAAAACTTAAGGAAGTTTTACCTTTTAGCATGTATGTTGGGATTCAGACAATAACTCTGAAAGATATTACACTGACCTTTATTGAAGACTTACAAACAAAACTTAAGGAAGTTTTACCTTTTAGCATGTATGTTGGAATACAGACAATAACTCCGAAAGATATTACACTGACCTTTATTGAAGACACGAGATAACCAAGTGTAAAAGCCATTAATAGCATTCAGTTACATGATTAGAAGGTGCCCTTTTTTTTTATCATATTATAAAATATGTGCCTTGTTTACATTTGTTTATTTTGTAATTTAATCGGGGTAAAGATATGAACCTTGCTATATAACAACATGACTTAGGACCCAGATGTTCCAAACAAGTTGGTGTTATAAAAGTGGCTGTTATAGAGAGACTCAGCTGTAATTTCAAATAACATTTGTGATGGTAATTGTGAAGATGTCTGACCTCCATTTAAAAGAAATAATTGAGGAACTTCATTATACAGTTAAACCTGTCTATAGCGCCCCCTCTAAATAGCACCTCCCTCTCTATAGCGCCTGATTTTAAATACGTAGTACGATGTGATTTACATTAAAAGTGACCTATCTATAACATCCTATTTTGGTGAGTCCCAAGAGGGGGCGCTATAGACTGGTTTAACTATATTTTTATTTAAAGATTTTAGGAAAAAATATGTCAAACTTACTGGTGTTTTGAAAGTACTTTTGTTTGAGTATAAAAGTGATTTTTAAAAAAAATGTAAGTTAAAATGAAAAATACATTTAGCAACCACTTACACAAAGCATTTTTAGATACCATAGAGCTATCTAGTTGTGCTAAAATCAACTCACTCTTTTGCCCGACTAATTGGCCATTTTAGAATGGTCGTCTAGTCCTATAATCTACTAAAATCAACTAAACTTTGAAATAGGCTTGTTCTATAATATTTGGCCTCAGCCCATTTTCTTAATTTTTTTTTCTTTACTTTTTCTTATTACAGTAGAACCCGGCTGATAGTACCCTGTAAGGGCTCCTGATCCAGGGATACAGGATGAGCAGCGTTTGTACTCCATGTTAGGAGCGGCTGCACATGGCATCTGTTCCTCATGTCAGAGGTGGCCATTTCTTTTGGAGCTAAGTCGGCCTGCCACTGAGTAGTGCTCCCAGTCTTAATGACAAAGGCAGACGCATTCTACTTAGCCCAGTCATGATGGTTGAGATAAGAAAGAAGAATAAGAAGACAGTAGAACCTCCTTTTAGAGGACACTCCCGCTAGAGAACACCTCTCCATAAAAGACAGTTTTCATTTTCAAAATTTACATTTTTATTATTTAGCAACTCTCCAGTAAGAGGATACCTCTCTCAAAAGGACACTTTGGCTCTGAAAATAGATGTCCTTTAGAAGGTTCTACTGTATCTCTAAAGTGAATTAATGCCATAAAAATGTGTATTTTTTAAATTTTCAGGTTTCATGATTGCTTGGTTCAATGCATGTTTTAGTACTTGTGTAAGTGGAATGTGTTTTACTGAATTAGGGAGTTTAAGAATAAAGGATATAATTATATTTTTTTTTCTCCAGGGACTACCAATTGGCTCTAGATGTCAGTTAATTCATTCTCTCTTTTTTTTTTAATTATTACTAGTACCCCACCAGCGAGTGCAAGTAACCAAACGGGGCTCTGGCACATTTGTAAGTGCAAAGTTGAACTGCTTTTCACATGTGTAGACATGTGGTGCGCTTACAGTAAAAGCAGTCGCTAACTACCCACCATGATTATCATGGCCTGTACCACGTGTACTAGGGATAAGCAAAAAAAAAAAAAACATGTATGGTATAGACCATGATAATCATGGTGGGTAGTTAGCCACTGCTTTTACTGTAAGTGCACTACATGTCTACACATGTGAAAACAGTTTGACTTTTGCACTTACAAATGTGCCAGAGCCCCGTTTGGTTACTTGCACTCTCTGGTAGGGTTGGACTTATGCAAGAATCTGAGACCATTAAAGCAATTTTTTTATAATTCAGAAAAAGTTTCCATTGAGGAATTTGATCCCAAGTTGCGGCTGTCAAAAATCGAGGGTTCGTACCACTCGAGGCCGCTGCTTATTATCAAACTGCTCGAAGAGCATGGACTCATGAGATTTGTGTAATCTTTTTTTTTTTTGCTTATCCCTAGTACACATGGTAAAGGTCATGCTAATCATAGTAGGTAGAAGTAGGCATCTGCTTTTACTGTAAGTGCACTACATGTCTACACATGTGAAAAACAATTTGACTTTTGCACTTACAAATGTGCCAGAGCCTCGTTTGATTACTTGCACTCGCTGGTGGGGTTGGACTTTTACAAGAACCGAGGGGCCATTGGAGCATTTTTTTTTTTTAATTAGAAAAAAGTGACCAATGCGGGAATCGAACTTGGGTCGTAGCGGTCGAAAACCAACGGTTTAGACCATCCTTCCACTGACAACCTACACAAAGGGATAGGAAACACCAACAGCCGTGAAGTGGTGCCATCTGTTATTGGATTCTGAAACTATTATATAGCGTGTGGATTTTTATTTATTTATTTTTTTCAAAATATTTTCTTTCAGTCCTTTCTGCGGTGGAATTATTATTGAGACAGCTCACTACTGATGAACCCCTGGACATATCAATAATAATTCTATTGCAGAATGGACAGTGAAATATTACTTTATTTTGAAGAAAAAAAAATCTGTGCTAAAATAAACACAAGGTAATAAGACCAAATCCAAATAAATAAATGGTGTGTGACGTTTCGGTAACAGCGTTGTTACCATCTTTAGACAAAAGTACTGAATGACTATATTGTCATTCAGTACTTTTGTCTGAAGATGGTAACAACGCTGTTACCGAAACGTCACACACCATTTATTTATTTGGATTTGGTCTTATTACCTTGTGTTTATAATCTATAATCCAAATTGTGCCTTATCAGTGCTAAAATAATTTTCAAATTCTAATGCATATTTAAAAAGAGATGTACTACTTATGGTATACTCATGGACAAAACTTTGAAAGATATTTGATACACAGTGACCTTTATATTCATTTATATATACAGTTAAACCTGTCTATAGCGCCCCCTCTAAATAGCACCTCCCTCTCTATAGCGCCTGATTTTAAATACGTAGTACGATGTGATTTACATTAAAAGTGACCTATCTATAACATCCTATTTTGGTGAGTCCCAAGAGGGGGCGCTATAGACTGGTTTAACTATATTTTTATTTAAAGATTTTAGGAAAAAATATGTCAAACTTACTGGTGTTTTGAAAGTACTTTTGTTTGAGTATAAAAGTGATTTTTAAAAAAAATGTAAGTTAAAATGAAAAATACATTTAGCAACCACTTACACAAAGCATTTTTAGATACCATAGAGCTATCTAGTTGTGCTAAAATCAACTCACTCTTTTGCCCGACTAATTGGCCATTTTAGAATGGTCGTCTAGTCCTATAATCTACTAAAATCAACTAAACTTTGAAATAGGCTTGTTCTATAATATTTGGCCTCAGCCCATTTTCTTAATTTTTTTTTCTTTACTTTTTCTTATTACAGTAGAACCCGGCTGATAGTACCCTGTAAGGGCTCCTGATCCAGGGATACAGGATGAGCAGCGTTTGTACTCCATGTTAGGAGCGGCTGCACATGGCATCTGTTCCTCATGTCAGAGGTGGCCATTTCTTTTGGAGCTAAGTCGGCCTGCCACTGAGTAGTGCTCCCAGTCTTAATGACAAAGGCAGACGCATTCTACTTAGCCCAGTCATGATGGTTGAGATAAGAAAGAAGAATAAGAAGACAGTAGAACCTCCTTTTAGAGGACACTCCCGCTAGAGAACACCTCTCCATAAAAGACAGTTTTCATTTTCAAAATTTACATTTTTATTATTTAGCAACTCTCCAGTAAGAGGATACCTCTCTCAAAAGGACACTTTGGCTCTGAAAATAGATGTCCTTTAGAAGGTTCTACTGTATCTCTAAAGTGAATTAATGCCATAAAAATGTGTATTTTTTAAATTTTCAGGTTTCATGATTGCTTGGTTCAATGCATGTTTTAGTACTTGTGTAAGTGGAATGTGTTTTACTGAATTAGGGAGTTTAAGAATAAAGGATATAATTATATTTTTTTTTCTCCAGGGACTACCAATTGGCTCTAGATGTCAGTTAATTCATTCTCTCTTTTTTTTTTAATTATTACTAGTACCCCACCAGCGAGTGCAAGTAACCAAACGGGGCTCTGGCACATTTGTAAGTGCAAAGTTCAACTGCTTTTCACATGTGTAGACATGTGGTGCGCTTACAGTAAAAGCAGTCGCTAACTACCCACCATGATTATCATGGCCTGTACCACGTGTACTAGGGATAAGCAAAAAAAAAAAAAACATGTATGGTATAGACCATGATAATCATGGTGGGTAGTTAGCCACTGCTTTTACTGTAAGTGCACTACATGTCTACACATGTGAAAACAGTTTGACTTTTGCACTTACAAATGTGCCAGAGCCCCGTTTGGTTACTTGCACTCTCTGGTAGGGTTGGACTTATGCAAGAATCTGAGACCATTAAAGCAATTTTTTTATAATTCAGAAAAAGTTTCCATTGAGGAATTTGATCCCAAGTTGCGGCTGTCAAAAATCGAGGGTTCGTACCACTCGAGGCCGCTGCTTATTATCAAACTGCTCGAAGAGCATGGACTCATGAGATTTGTGTAATCTTTTTTTTTTTTGCTTATCCCTAGTACACATGGTAAAGGTCATGCTAATCATAGTAGGTAGAAGTAGGCATCTGCTTTTACTGTAAGTGCACTACATGTCTACACATGTGAAAAACAATTTGACTTTTGCACTTACAAATGTGCCAGAGCCTCGTTTGATTACTTGCACTCGCTGGTGGGGTTGGACTTTTACAAGAACCGAGGGGCCATTGGAGCATTTTTTTTTTTTAATTAGAAAAAAGTGACCAATGCGGGAATCGAACTTGGGTCGTAGCGGTCGAAAACCAACGGTTTAGACCATCCTTCCACTGACAACCTACACAAAGGGATAGGAAACACCAACAGCCGTGAAGTGGTGCCATCTGTTATTGGATTCTGAAACTATTATATAGCGTGTGGATTTTTATTTATTTATTTTTTTCAAAATATTTTCTTTCAGTCCTTTCTGCGGTGGAATTATTATTGAGACAGCTCACTACTGATGAACCCCTGGACATATCAATAATAATTCTATTGCAGAATGGACAGTGAAATATTACTTTATTTTGAAGAAAAAAAAATCTGTGCTAAAATAAACACAAGGTAATAAGACCAAATCCAAATAAATAAATGGTGTGTGACGTTTCGGTAACAGCGTTGTTACCATCTTTAGACAAAAGTACTGAATGACTATATTGTCATTCAGTACTTTTGTCTGAAGATGGTAACAACGCTGTTACCGAAACGTCACACACCATTTATTTATTTGGATTTGGTCTTATTACCTTGTGTTTATAATCTATAATCCAAATTGTGCCTTATCAGTGCTAAAATAATTTTCAAATTCTAATGCATATTTAAAAAGAGATGTACTACTTATGGTATACTCATGGACAAAACTTTGAAAGATATTTGATACACAGTGACCTTTATATTCATTTATATATACAGTTAAACCTGTCTATAGCGCCCCCTCTTGGGACTCACCAAAATCAAAGAATGCAATATAACAGTGGTATGGTAGATTAAACTGGTGAAACTACTGGGAGGGTTCACCACTGATGAGCCAGGCCCTCCCATTAATTTTTTTCATTGCAGTAAGGGCAGTAGAAATTATTTAATTTTAAAAAGAATCATATGCGTATAGTTTCAAATTTTCATAACAGATGGCTCACTAATGCTTCATAATATAAATTAATAAATAATAAAATAAGAAAAATATAAATATACTGTGAAGTCAGGTCTATGTGGTAAGTGTCTCAGAAATTCTGCTCCATGAGTATTCCAAAGATGTTAATACTGTTATGTGATTAAAGCAAGTAAGAAGGATGAATCCATAACCAATACATATTATTTATTATTAATAGCAATTATACAAAACAAACCTTGGTATGTTTTACATGAAAACAACAAAAAATATTTCCTTTGAAAGTACACTAGAACCTTCCTGTAAAGGACAACACCTAATTGCAGAGCCAAAGTGTCCTTTAGAGAGAGGTGTCCTCTTACCGGAGAATTGTTTCATTGTAAAAATGGTAATTTTGCAAATGAAAACTGTTCTTTGTGGAGAGGTGTCCACTACCCTGGTGTCCAATAAAGGGAGGTTCTACTGTATAACAAAATACTGATAGATAATGAAGATAGGCTATATGGAAATGCATTGCCGATCATATCTAAATATCATAAGAATAAACAAACAACATACCAAATATCAGTCTCTATTGATCTAAGTAATTAAATATCTGTGGTGGTTAAGCAATGACACTCCACATAAATAATTTCTTTATAAAATCAAGCCTTTTTTATTGAAATCACTATGGCTACACCTCGCTATATATTGCTATATATTCAGACAACCAAAAGAATGAGAGGAAGAATAAGAATGAATTCAATTAAATAGAAAAAAATATTCATATAAATTAGATAATAAAAATATTTGCATATTTGCGACAAACAAATATGAATTTTCAAAAGCAAATAAAAAATTTACATAAAATAGAAATACAAAACAATAATTTACATGTCCCCTACATATCTTTTAAAATTTGTAACAAGTATATTTACTAGCATTTATTTGTAATTGCATAAGTGTTTATTTTTGATAATATCATCAAATATTATCTCTGTACACCTTAATGTAATGATAAAAGATAAAGAAGGTGTGATAAAACCTGAATCAATAATAATCTTTTATTTACAGTTATCATCATCTTGCTTTGTTTATGTTTTAATAATTACACCTAACAATATGATTGTTTTGCTTAGTTAATAAAAACCTTATATGTATGTAAATGCCCAACTGTGGTTGCATAAAAATTATTCTTCGTCTCGAGTGAATTCCGTTTGATAACATGTAAGACGCATCAGACGGCTTGGTTTGAGTGGTCTTCTTCTTTCTTATCTCCACACTGAGTAAGTAGAATGCGTCTGCCTTTGTCATTAAGACTGGGAGCACTACTCAGTGGCAGGCCGACTTAGCTCCAAAATAAATGGCCACCTCTGACATGAGGAACAGACGCCATGTGCAGCCGCTCCTAACATGGAGTACAAACGCTGCTCATCCTGTATCCCTGGATTAGGAGCCCTAACAGGGTACTATCAGCCGGGCCAGCTGAGCCCAGGTTTTTTAGTGAGCTTGTTACTGCTCCCCCTCCTCCTTTTTCATCCGGGCTTGGGACCGGCAAGGGCGGAGTTGGTTTGAGTGATGAACCCTCTCAGCGTTTCGCCAAATTAATCTCCAGACCGCTCTTCTATTGTATTGGATTATTTATGTTATATTACCTGCATTTCTATGGAAGGCAGCTTAGGGGTGTTTAGGGAACCTATGGACTTATAGGTCTGTAGAGGTACATACATATAATTTCAAGGTATTGCATCGAGCAAAGCTCTTCCGTAAATATGGTTTCGTAACAAATTTATAAATTTAGTTAAATATCTTCTTTGAAAAGCATAGCATAAGAGATAACAAAGCAAAGTGTAGAGACAAAATTTCCAAGGTTTATATCCAAGTATGGACCAATTCTTGGACAAATTCCTGGGTTCAAAATTTCCTCCATTACTAGTAACTCCCTAGTTTGATATAATGGTAAATGTACTTGTTTTTGGAGAGCTATTTCATAAGTAGCCTTAAATTTCTGCATCACACATTCTCCTGCTATAAATAACAAAAATATTAATAGCATGTAATATAACAAAATGATAATAAAAATGACAAAAAAAATTAGGAAATTTGCACGCTTGTAAGACCCAAAAATACCAAAATATTTTAAAAGCATTAAAGAATATAAATAATAAGTTATAAAAAATAGAAATAAAGAGGAAGAATAAATGTTATTCAGGGAAATAATTGCTTTTCTCAAATTCATGTAATGACCCAAAATTTCTTTAAAATTTTCAGCAAATAACATAGTTTTTAATAGGTAATTTAACGATGAGTATATAGTTGTAATACGAGCTAATATGTAAATATAGCAGAAAATATTATTTGCCTCACTTAAATCTGCCAAAATTTCAATACTTTGCAAAAATATTTCTATATTTCTCTTATAGTATATCATCAATGCTGTTCTGTACAAAATAAAATTAAGAACCCAAATACAAAAGACATACTGGAAATATTTTTCAATGTATGATATTTTTTTCAATATTTTCAAACTATTAATATAATTTAAAATAGGTTGTAATTTGGCATACGATAAAAATAATGAAATAGATATAAAAGAACAAATAATTAATTTAAATGAAGGAAAACAATTAATTAAATCAACTGGATAATTAAAGTACCATCGAAGAGGTAAATGTAAAATAAACAATATGATTCGAATCCAGAAATATATTCGTTGACCTGGAGTGTGGCGACATCCTGCCAATCTTGTGAACAGTTGAAGATAAGTTGGGAAGAAATCTTGGGAAGATGAATCTCTTGAACCAGCCATTGAGTCCATCACTTTGTCCAGAGATTTGGATGATCGTTTAAAAAACGTGGTTGACTTTTCCTGATTTATCCACAACAACAACAAAAAGCTTTATTTATTTTATTATTATTATTATTTTTTACTTATCCTTTTAAGTCTAAATTAGACAAGATCTTGGAGGTCATGCTCATAAAGAAATTCAAGAACTCTTCTTGGTTCTCTGTACAGGGATCCCTTGTCCTTTCCAATACAATTTAGTATATGTTGGGGAGTGGCCTCTTCGGTTTTGCACCTAGTTCACATTGGGAAGCTTTTGGCTCCCTCTTTATAGACTAGAGGGCGCAGGTGACCAGATTTCCATCTGGCCAACTGTGAAAAGCTTTATTAATATCTTTTAGTCTTATACAGATTCTCCAAGCAGAAATGTAGGATACATGCAGGATAAAGTAATAGTACCTTAATGGTAATATGATATTTATATATTCTTCTTGATTTATCAAGAAATTGGGTTGGCCAAATATCACGGAACAAGTTAAATACACGTTTAGTTTATTTTTGTTCCACTAGATGGCGCTCTGCCATCTAGAAATGTTCATGTGAGCCTGGTCAGGATATGCCTTTTTTGTTTTTAAAAATCGTTTTAAGAATAAATTTACAACAAATGAATTATTGTGTGAACCTCTTCTCTCAATTTAAGAATAGCCTTATCTCAGTATAAGTTTTTTTTTTTTCAGAGATGTTTTTCTTCTAATTATAAAATTTGAAATTTATCTTGGAAATAGGTACATTGTATATTTCTGAGAGATATTCAGAAAATGCATCTTTTGAATTCTTTAATAAATGAGAAAGAAATTACCTTTTTATCATATATTTCTGAATGTATTCACAATTTGTGTGGTTTATTTCGTTTTCTATAATTTCAAATTGATAAGAAAATAGAGTACATCTCACCTTTGAACAAAAGAAATAATAATAAAACAGTAGATTTTAATGATATAATCATATTCCTAAAAATGTTGAAGTTTAAACTAGAATTTCATAAATCTGAACCGCAAATGGAAAGACGTTGCCCCTAGTGACTTCCAGAATAAACAAACCTTTATCAACGATCAATGTAATGACATATTATTGATAAATGATTACACCAATTATTTGAGAATATTCCTACAATTTACCTTTTTATTGTAAATATTGTTATGACGCTCTTTTTCAGCCGTTGTTGTTTATGTGGTAGTGCTTATCTCCATGGTTAAACCAATTGCTGAAGTCCTCTCCAATTTTGTGATGGTAGTTATAGGCCTGGAAAATAGGTCCTCTATTGTCAGTTCTGAGCAAGATATGTTCCGGAGAAGCTTCCGCACTATTGCATTTCAAACAGTTATTGAAGGTTTTTTGTCCATTTTGAAATTTTAAGTTTTTATATGGCCACTTCTTAGTCTTGCTAAAGCTGTTTGTTGATTTCTATTGAGTTTTTGTTGTTTACATACAAGGGTTTTATATAACGAGAGAAGTTAAATGTAGATACAACGACGTACCAGTAGCTGCTTGTAGAATTAAGGATGTCTCCAATGTCCGCCACCAGAAGAATCTTCTTTGTCTACAGCCGTCCAGGTTGACAAGTTTCTCTGTCACACTCTTGCAGGATCATCCACACGGCCACACTTCCTGGGACAACTTGTCGCTTCCTCTCACAGCTCCGATGTCACCAGACTGTCTGTTCTCTCCACCTGTCTCTTCTTCAGCTGAACCCTTCTTTTCCCACCCACAGCTCCCTCCCTCAGTATTTTTCCTCAGAAAGTTTGAAAACGCAACCTTCTACGAAAATCATACTTATAATTTTAGACATTTCAAATATGTAAAAATCATTTTTTCGTGAAATATAAATCAATGCTTGTTCTTTCGAATAAATTAAACATCAATCGAATCACGAGCTTCTTTCGCGAACTACAACGTTTCAAAATCGTTCATTTAAAAATGGAACATTCTCTAAATTTTCTCTTTATAAACCTCTATTTTCAATGAAGTTATCTAATGATAAATAACATTCAACATATGCATTTTAAAATGTTTATATAAAAAATGCCCCAATGGCCCCCGATTCTTGCAAAGGTCCAACCCCACCAGCGAGTGCAAGTAACCAAGCAAGGCTCTGACACATTTGTAAGTTTGATTTCGAACTGCTTTTCACATGTGTAGACATGTGGTACACTTACAGTAAAAGCAGTCTTCAACTTCTACCCACCATGATTATCATGGCCTGTACCATGTGTACTAGAGATAAGCAAAAAAAAATGTTTTTATGAATTATATCAACTATATAGAAAGTCATTGCATATCAAATCTTTTAAATGATGTAGGGCCCAAAAAAACACAGACAAAGGCATATCAAGAAGCATGTTGCTTTTAATCTGAAGCATAAATATCATCTTTGAAAAGCATTGTATAAGAAACCACAAAACACAGAGTAGAGACAAAATTTCCTCCAATACCATCAACTCTGTTGTTTGATATAATGTTGTTGTTTCTTATCCCCTTGTGTAAAGATTACACGAATCCCATGAGTTCATGATCTCATGGAATGGGGTATAGGGGTGCAGCTTTCGTTGATCATGACACCATGATCCAGGCACACTTTGGTGAAAGTCTGACTTTGCCTGTAGTTTGAGGCTGTTCCTAACATGGAAGCCTTTGCTGCACTCTAACATGAGTACGGACACAGCTCCTCCGTATTCCTGGAGTGGGACCCTTGTTGAGGACCATCAACCGGGTCAGTTGAACTCAGGATTTTTAAAGGGGGAGTGTCCCTCCTGGTTACAGCATCAAGTCTACTAGAACAAGACTTGATACGATTGTGTAGAGGGTTTACTGTACCTCCCAACAATGTCCACTGCACCAGAGGCCAGGTACAGAGGGGTAAGCTTGGGAGGGCTTGATATAATGTACTCGTTTTAAGAGTACTAGTTCAAAAGTAGAATTATATTTCTGCTTAACACATTCTCCTGCCAAAAATAATAATAGTTTACAAAATATCAAAATCAAATTAGCTAAATACAGTTAAACCTGTCTATAACGCCCCTTCTTGGGACTCACCAAAATAGGGTGCTATAGAGAGGGGGTGCTATAGACAGGTCACTTTTAATGTAAATCGCATCGTACTACGTATTTAAAATTCGGCGCTATAGAGAGGGAGGCGCTATTTAGAGAGGGCGCTATAGACAGGTTTAACTGTATCAAAAAGTCCAAGAATAAAAAGAAAATGTTCTTCTTTCTTATTTCCACACTTGGTGAAGTAGAATGTGTCTGCCTTTGTCATCAAGACTGGGAGCACTACTCAGTAGCAGGTAGACTTAGTAAAATTTTCTTTGTTCTTAGACTTTTTGCTCATATGTATATCTATATATATAAAAATCAATGTTTGTATGTTTGTTTGTTTGTTTGTATGTCCGGTATACAAATTCGCAGTAGTTCACTAATTCAAACCAAAATTTCCATACATAGGTAAAAAAATACGGGGAAGACGATAGGCTATTTTAAAAAATATAAAAATCAATTATTAAAACTATATATTCAAATTGTTCTACTTAGCTCACGAACAGCGCCCTCTATCAAAGATTAGATTAAATTATGCTGATGCAAACAAATAGATAATGCTAATAACAAACAATTATAAAAAAAAATCTTATCTAAATATATATCACTCGGGTAGATATGCACATGGGTCAATCCCGGGGCGAAGCCCGGGTCACCCGTCTAGTTGTTTATATATTATGTTAATACAGCCAGTTCCATCCAGTACTGTCCCAGGTCACCCTGGAGGGGTATTTCCCAACCAAAGACCTGCCCCAGCTGTGCCGCTCCCAGCCAGACAGGTGTGTGGTGGCCGTCAACCGCCGTCCGGTGCATCTTCCCCTGGTGGAGAAGGTAATGGTGACATCAATCAATCCAGTTTCTGCATAGTAACTACAAGTGTAGATACAGTAGAACTACCTTGTTGGTTGTCATTACCTTGAACAAAGATTACACAAATTCCATGAGTCCATGCTCTTCTAGCTGTTTATGATAAGCAGTGGCCTCTCTCAAAGTTCCTGTTTGTTATATGTTATAGATATTTAAAAAAACTTTTAATTCTAAGAATAATTTTCATCATGTGTTTATCTCATCTGTTTATCAGATAAATATCTTATCTGTTATCTTGTTTACACACTTGATAACAGGAATTATTTAAAAACATGCTGTGGTTTAATTTCTCATTCAGTACTTTTGTCTGAAGATGGTAACAACGCTGTTGCCGAAACGTCACACACTATTTATTTATTTGGATTTGGTCTTATTACCTTGTGTTTATAATCTATAATCCAAATTGTGCTTTATCAATGCAAGCCAAAATGTATTCTGGAGCTCCAGGTATCAAGCTACATTTTGGGAAAGTGGGGAAGATTTTGTTGTTATTTTCTATCTTCAATGGCTTGAGATGGCCTGTTCTAAATCTTGTTAGTGTTGTTTGATTCTGTCTATTTTTGAGGTAAAGAGCTACTTCTGAGTCCACTCCATTGTACCAGCTGTGTTTAGGTGGGATCCTCCAGTTCTTATTTATTTTTGTTTTGGCTACTGTCTCTATTTCTTTAAAAGTAAATTTATTTTTCCGTAGCAAGGGTTCCTTGGCAAGAACTACCTTTCTCTTTAAAGGACAACACCTAGTTTCTGAGCCAAAGTGACCTTTATTGAGATGTTCCCTCTTACCAGATGTATTACCAGATTGGTCATTTTAAGGATGAAGAGTGTCCTCTTATAGAGTTTCTACTGTACACAAACCTTTTTCCTATTTTAATATGAAATATTAAAAATCACAGTAGAACCTCCATGAAAAAACACTCATGCTAGAGGACACCTACAAAGAACAGTGTTTTTTTTCAAAATTATCATTTTTACACCTTAGCAACTCTCCAGTAAGAGGATACATTTCCCTAAAGAACACTCTGGCTCTGAAATTAGGTGTTGTCCTTTACAAGGAGGTGCCACTGTATATGGTGCTTCTTGAGAAATACTTTTTAAAATATAATACTAACAAAAATAGGTTTGTACATTTTTATAGGGGTAGACTGCACCTATATACTCTAACTACATACATAATTCAAAGCCTATCTCCATAGTTTACCTAAAAAATACACAAGGTAATAAGACCAAATCCAAATAAATAAATAGTGTGTGACGTTTCGGTAACAGCTTTGTTACCATCTTCAGATAAAAGTACTGAAGATGGTAACAACGCTGTTACCGAAACTTCACACACTATTTATTCATTTGGATTTGGTCTTATTACCTTGTGTTTATAATCTATAATCCAAATTGTGCCTTATCACCTAAAAAATACCTTTACTAAGAGTACAACTTCAGTACCAGATATAAAAGCAAAACAAGCTCAATACAATAGTATAGTGGTATGGTAGATTAAACTGGTGAGAAACCGCTGGGAGGGTTCACCACTAATGAGCCAGACCCTCCCATCAATTTTATCATTGCAGTAAGGGCAGTTGAAAATTATTTTGTTTGAAAAGAAGAAATATATGCGCTATAGTTTCAAAAATATGATTTTGTAACAAAGGGCCTGAACTTCTTATTTCTTATCTCATTCTCTATGTGACAATAATAATGAAAATAATTACCCTGCCCCCTAAGTGTATACAGTGTATTTCCATTAGTATTCAGTTTTAAATTGAACTTAAATCAAAACGGATTTTAAAATTTATTTTTAACTATAAAAATGTTGGATGCAAGAGATTTCTGGTTCACTTAAAAAAAATCACTGTGTGTGGGAGAGGGGGTGGGAGTTAAAATTTTTATCTTACATTGTTAGAAGTCAAATTTTTTCATAAGCTTTTTTTTTGAATTATTGGTGATGAGAGTTTGGTTTATTACAGTACAATTTCATTTTTATACTGTTTTTTCAAACTTTTGTTTTTTTTTCTCTCTTTTTGGACTCTACTGAACAAGTCTCTATATACAAGTTTGTATGATTTGTATTATTGTATAATAATATTTATGTTTAAAATAAAAAGGCTTTATGTGTGTGAGACACCTCTGTGCTCCTGTGGCAGGCAGTCCAGTTCCACTGGTCAGGTCAGGAGGGAGGAGGAGGATCCAAGACTCGCTATCCAATATTCTACCTCACTCTGGAGGTGTCAGGCCACAGCCTGGACATCAACTTCAACCCCAGCAAGTCAACTGTCCTGCTCCACTCTCAGGTACCTCACATCCTGCTCTCCTCTGGCTCAGCTAACCCTGGCTGCTGCAGGAAGACATCCTCCAGATGCTCAGAGAGGCCTTGAGCCATGTCTACAGGTCACTTACACCATCCACTGGGCTTGGAAAAGGTAAAGAAGTTCCTCCTAGCAAGATAGAAGACTCACCACCCACTGCAGACCCAACATTTCCCCAACCTAGAACAGAAGAAACTGTTATGATGAAGGAAACATCTGCTACAGTTACAGCTAAGAACTTAAATGGACTTACCAAAGACCACTCTTCCAGCACTGCACTCTCTAAGCCTCAAGGATCACCCTCCCCTCAGCCTACAGAGAAAAGGCCGCTTTCACCAATTGAAGACATTTTTCCTCCTTCGCTACTTAACCCAGCCTCACCAACATTCAATGTCGAACCTCAGATATCACCACACTTCCAGCCTCCATTGTCCAGGCAGGATGTTGCTACCACAGAATCAACTTCCCAACTCGTACTGTGTAACAACATGGCTACAACAGCAATGTGTGTAGATAAAGCCATTGTTCCAGATTTCCATTTAGACTTTAGTTTCAGTCAAGAAGTCCTGGATCAAGCAGCTGTGGTGCCTACAGGCAATCCCCCCACAGACTCACAACACAACCTTATTGGATCCTCCAAGTCTCATTCTGTTCATCCATTCATCACTTCACAGTATCTACAAAATGACCCAGAACATCTACAAAATGGTTCAGTCAAACAGTCTCTACAAAATAACCCAGAACCTCTACAAAATGGTTCAGCCAGAGAATTTCCCCAAAATGGTACAGATAGACAGCCCTTCCAAAATGACCCAGACGCTCTACAAAATGGTTTTATCAGACAGTTTCTTCAAAAAGACCCAGAAGCTCTACAAAATGGTACAGTCAGAGAATCTCTCCAAAAAGACCCAGAAGCTATACAGAATGGTACAGTCAGATACTCTCTTGAAAAAGACCCAGAAGCTCTACAAAATGGTACAGTCAGAGAATCTTCCCCAAATGACCTAGCTCAAGAACCTATCCAAAATGGCACAATAGCATCTTCTCGACAAAGTAACATGGCCCCAAGATCTCCTCATGTTGGCTCAGCCATACAGCCCCTTCCTCTATCCCCAGGACAACATGGTCCAGTACCACCACAGCCAAAGCAATCTTCACTTTGGTCCTATGGACAGATGACAGACAATCAGGGTGACATGTTACAGGTGAGTCCTGCTGCCTTAGTACCATTGATTTTCTTGTCTTAGATTGCCTATACAATAGAACCTCCCTGTAAAGAACACTTAATTGCAGAACCAAAGTGTCCTTTAGGAAGAGGTGTCCTCTTACCGGAGAGTTGCTGAATTGTAAAAATTGCAATTTTTCAAATAAAAACTGTCCTTTGTAGAGAGGTGTTTTCTAGCGGGGTGTCCTCTCATGGAGGTTCTACTGTATATCCTTTATTTTGTTATTGTATCATTTAGATTAACCTTTAACCTGAAAATATTTGACCAAAGATTCATTTTTGGGCACCAAATTTGTCCAAAATCAGTAAATTTGAGGGACACTTTGAATGTCATCCCCCCCACAGAATCCCCCCCCCCTGGATGTGGCAGCCGGTACAACTCACCACAACCAGACCTAGGCCCCAGAAAAAGCCGGCCATCTCTGGACCACCTCCAGCCAAGAAGCAGAAAGTGGCTGATATCTCCCAGCCCACATTGGCTGAGGTGCTATCCCAACCCAGAACTGCCCAAGGTTCGTCAATGCCTAGTTACTTCTTTCTTGGAATACAGAAAATTGTTGCTATAAGAAGGAGGATGTTAGAACAACAGGCATAAAGATCGAGATGCAGCCTTACTTTAGCATGCTATCATGCTTTGTTGTTTTTGTAACTATTGTGTTGGAGCGGGTCGCTCCTTAAATATTCTATTGCTAACAATACCTCATTATAGGTCGGCAAATATCGAAAGTATAGGTATGTAGCTTTTGTACTATTAAGGTGTATATATATACACATACTTATGTACATATGTAAGTACTATTAACTTTAGGGATATATATGTCACATCTACATAAATGTAGATATAATACTATATACTCTATTGACATATTATGACGCGGTAGTTCACTAATTCAAACCTAAATTTCTATACATAGGTAAAAATATACAGGGAAGACGATAGGCTATTTTAAAAAATATATGAATCAATTATTAAAACTATATATTCAAATTATTCTACCTAACTCATGAACAGCGCCCTCTATCAAAGTTTAGATTAAATTATGCTGATGCAAACAAATAGATAATGCTAATAACAAACAATTATTTTTAAAATATCTTATCTAAATATATATCACTCGGGTAGATATGCACACGGGTCAATCTCGGGGCGAAGCCTATAATTGTTGCTATAAAAAGGAGAATATTAGAACAACAGGCATAAGAATCAAGATGCAGCCTTACTTTAGCATGCTATCATGGACACAAGCATTTGAGCTTTGCAGAGTTCTTTATTGCTATCCCAACCCAGAACTGCTCAAGGTTCGTCAATGCCTAGTTACTTCTTTCTTGGAATACAGATAATTGTTGCTATAAAAAAGAGGATGTTAGAACAATAGGCATAACGATGAAGATGCAGCATTACTCTAGCATGCTATCATGGACACAAGCGTTCGAGCTTTCCATTGTTCTTTATTGATTTAAATCTAGTGAACATTATACAAAGGAGATGATTTACACTTATGGACACAACTTTGGACACAACCTCAGAAATAGACAGCATCAAACAACACTAACAAGATTTAGAACAGGCCATCTTAATCCATTGAAGATAGAAAATAACAACAAAATCTACCCCACTTGCCCAAAATGTAGCTTGGCACCTGTAGCTCCAGAACACATTTTTGCTTGCATTAGATGCACTAAACAGGACCTTTGGGAGAGGCCGCTGCTCATCATCAAACAGCTCGAGGAGCATGAACTCATGGAATTCGTGTAATCTTTACACAAGGGGATAAGAAACAACAACTTAAGGAAGTGGAAAGTCTTTAACTTTACAGGTTGTCTTTTTTTTTTTAATGAGACAGAGGCAATTTTGTTCTCACACTTGGTTATTAAAGGTCACTGTAATATCTTTCAGAGTT
>CP092883.1:19658527-19678511 GCA_030710605.1 Cordylochernes scorpioides | reverse complement strand
ACAATAACTCTGAAAGATATTACACTGACCTTTATTGAAGACTTACAAACAAAACTTAAGGAAATTTTACCTTTTAGCATGTATGTTGGGATTCAGACAATAACTCTGAAAGATATTACAGTGACCTTTATTGAAGACTTACAAACAAAACTTAAGGAAGTTTTACCTTTAGCATGTATGTTGGAATACAGACAATAACTCTGAAAGATATTACACTGACCTTTATTGAAGACTTACAAACAAAACTTAAGGAAATTTTACCTTTTAGCATGTATGTTGGGATTCAGACAATACTCTGAAAGATATTACAGTGACCTTTATTGAAGACTTACAAACAAAACTTAAGGAAGTTTTACCTTTTAGCATGTATGTTGGAATACAGACAATAACTCTGAAAGATATTACACTGACCTTTATTGAAGACTTACAAACAAAACTTAAGGAAATTTTACCTTTTAGCATGTATGTTGGGATTCAGACAATAACTCTGAAAGATATTACACTGACCTTTATTGAAGACTTACAAACAAAACTTAAGGAAGTTTTAACCTTTTAGCATGTATGTTGGAATACAGACAATAACTCTGAAAGATATTACAGTGACCTTTATTGAAGACACGAGATAACCAAGTGTAAAAGCCATTAATAGCATTCAGTTACATGATTAGAAGGTGCCCTTTTTTTAAACATATGATACAATATGTGCCTTGTTTACATTTATTTTTGTAATTTGATCAGTATAAAGATGTGAACCTTGCTATTTAACAACATGACTTAGGACCCAGATGTTCCAAACAAGTTGGTGTTATAAAAGTGGCTGTTATAAAGAGACTCCGCTGTAATTTCAAATAACATTTGTGAAGATGTCTGACCTCGATTTAAAAGAAATAATTGAAAGAGGAACTTCATTATATAGTTAAACCTGTCTATAGCGCCCCCTCTAAATAGCACCTCCCTCTCTATAGCGCCCGATTTTAAATACAGAGTACGATGGGATTTACATTAAAGAGACCTGTCTATAACATCCCCTCTCTATAGCACCGTATTTTGATGAGTCCCAAGAGGGGACGCTATAGACAGGTTTAACTATATTTTTATTTAAAGATTTTAGGAAAAAAATATGTCAAACTTACTGGTGTTTTGAAAGTACTTTTGTTTGAGTATAAAAGTGATTTTTAAAAAAATGTAAGTGAAAATGAAAAATGTATTTACTAACCACTTTCACAAAGCATTTTTAGATACCATAGCGCTATCTAGTTGTGCTAAAATCAACTCACTCTTTTGCTCGACTAATTGGCCATTTTAGAATGGTCGTCTTGTCCTATAATCTACTAAAATCAACTAAACATTGAATTAAGCTTGTTCTATAATATTTGGCCTCGCCCATTTTCTTAATTTTTTTTTTTCTTGACTTTTTCTTATTACAGTAGAACCCGGCTGATAGTACCCTGTAAAGGCTCCTGATCCAGGGATACAGGATGAGCAGCATCTGTACTCCATGTTAGGAGCGGCTGCACATGGCTTCTGTTCCTCATGTCAGAGGCGGCCATTTCTTTTGGAGCTAAGTCGGCCTGCCACTGAGTAGTGCTCCTAGTCTTAATGACAAAGGCAGACGCATTCTACTTCACCCAGTCATGATGTTTGAGATAAGAAAGAAGAAGAAGAAGACAGTAGAATCTCCTTTTAGAGGACACTCCCGCTAGAGGACACCTCTCTACAAAGGACAGTTTTCATTTGCAAAATTACCATTTTTACTATTTAGCAACTCTCCGGTAAGAGGATACCTCTCTCAAAAGGACACTTTGGCTCTGAAAATAGATGTTCTTTAGAAGGTTCTACTGTATTTCAAAAGTGAATTAATGCCATAAAAATGTGTATTTTTTAAATTTTCAGGTTTCATGATTGCTTGGTTCAACGCATGTTTTAGTACTTGTGTGAGTGGAATGTGTTTTACTGAATTAAAAAGTTAAAAACTTTAGGGAGTTTAAAAATAAAGGATATAATTTTATATTTTTTCTCCAGAGATTACCAATTGGCTTGAGATGTCAGTTAATTCATTCTCTCTTTTTTTTTTTTTAATTATTACTAGTACCCCACCAGCGAGTGCAAGTAACCAAACGGGGCTCTGGCACATTTGTAAGTGCAAAGTTGAACTGCTTTCACATGTGTAGACATGTGGTGCGCTTACAGTAAAAGCAGTGGCTAACTACCCACCATGATTATCATGGCCTGTACCACGTGTACTAGGGATAAGCAAAAAAAAAAACATGTATGGTACAGGCCATGATAATCATGGTGGGTAGTTAGCCACTGCTTTTACTGTAAGCGCACCACATGTCTACACATGTGAAAGCAGTTCAACTTTGCACTTACAAATGTGCCAGAGCCCCGTTTGGTACTTGCTCTCTCTGGTGGGGTTGGACTTTTGCAAGAATCAGGGACCATTGAAGCAATTTTTTTTTTCAATTCAGAAAAAGTATCCATTGTGGGATTCGATCCAAGTTAAGACTGTCAAAAATCGAGGGTTCGTACCACTCAAGGCTGCTGCTTATCATCAAACAGCTCGATGAGCATGGACTCATGAGATTTGTGTAATCTTTTTTTTTTTTTGCTTATCCCTAGTACACGTGGTACAGGTCATGCTAATCATAGTGGGTAGAAGTAGAAGACTGCTTTTACTGTAAGTGCACTATATGTCTACAAAGGTGAAAAACAGTTTGACTTTTGCACTTACAAATGTGCCAGAACCTCTTTTGGTTACTTGCACTCGCTGGTGGGGTTGGACTTTTGCAAGAATCAGGGGCCATTGGTGCATTTTTTTTTTTATTAGAAGAAAATGACCAATGCGGGAATCGAACTTGGGTCGTAGCGGTCGAAACCAACGGTTTAGATCATCCTTCCACTGACAACCTACATACACAAGGGGATAGGAAACAACAACAGCCATGAAGTGGTGCCATCTGTTATTGGATTCTGAAACTATTATATAGCGTGTGGATTTTTATTCTTTTTTTTTTTTTTTTCAAAATAATTTCTTTCAGTCCTTTCTGCGGTGGAATTATTATTGATACTGATGAACCCCTGGACATATCAATAATAATTCTATTGCAGAATGGACAGTGAAATATCACTTTATTTTGAAGAAAAAAAATCTGTGCTAAAATAAACACAAGGTAATAAGACCAAATCCAAATAAATAAATGGTGTGTGACATTTCGGTAACAGCGTTGTTACCATCTTTAGACAAAAGTACTGAATGACTATTGAATGAATATATTGTCATTCAGTACTTTTGTCTGAAGATGGTAACAACGCTGTTACCGAAACGTCACACACCATTTATTTATTTGGATTTGGTCTTATTACCTTGTGTTTATAATCTATAATCCAAATTGTGCCTTATCAGTGCTAAAATAATTTTCAAATTCTAATGTATATTTAAAGAGATATGTACTACTCATGGTATACTCATGGACAAAACTTTAAGACAAAACTTTGAAAGATATTTGATACACAGTTACCTTTATATTCATTTATATATACAGTTAAACCTGTCTATAGCGCCCCCTCTTGGGACTCACCAAAATCACCAAAGTTCGAAAAATGCAATATAACAGTGGTATAGTAGATTAAACTGGTGAAACGGCTGGGAGGGTTCACCACTGATGAGCCAGGCCCTCCCATTAATTTTTTTCATATTGCAGTAAGGGCAGTAGAAATTGTTTTATTTTTTAAAATAATCATATGCATATAGTTTCAAATTTTCATAACAGATGGCTCACTAATGCTTCATAATATAAAATCAATAAATAATAAAATAAGAAAAATATAAATATACTGTGAAGTCAGGTCTATGTGGTAAGTGTCTCAGAAATCTGCTCCATGAGTATCCCAAAGATGTTAATACTGTTATGTGATTAAAGCAAGTAAGAAGGATGAATCCCTAACCAATACATATTATTTATTATTAATAGCAATTATACAAAACAAACCTTGGTATGTTTTACATGAAAACAACAAAAAATATTTCCTTTGAAAGTACACTAGAACCTACCTGTAAAGGACAACACCTAATTGCAGAGCCAAAGTGTCCTTTAGAGAGAGGTGTCCTCTTACAAGAGAATTGTTACATTGTAAAAATGGTAATTTTGCAAATGAAAACTGTCCTTTGTGGAGAGGTGTCCACTAGCCTGGTGTCCAATAAAGGGAGGTTCTAATGTATAACAAAATACTGATGGATAATGAAGATAGGCTATATGGAAATGAATTGCCGATCATAACTAAATATCATAAGAATAAAAAAGCAACATTCCAAATATTAGCCTCTATTGATCTAAGTAATTAAATATCTGTGGTGGTTAAGCAATGACACTCCACATAAATAATTTCTTTATAAAATCAAGCCTTTTTTATTGCAATCACTATGGCTACACCTCGCTATATATTCAGACAACCAAAAGAATGAGAGGAAGAATAAGAATGAATTCAATTAAATAGAAAAAATATTTATATAAATTAGATAATAAAATTTTTGCATATTTGCGACAAACAAATATGAATTTTCAAAAGCAAATAAAATTTACATAAAATAGAAATACAAAATAATAATTTACATGTCCCCTACATATCTTTTAAAATTTGTAACAAGTATATTTACTAGCGTTTATTTGTAATTGCATAAGTGTTTATTTTTGATAATATCATCAAATATTATCTCTGTAGACCTTAATGTAATGATAAAAGATAAAGAAGGTGTGATAACCTGAATCAATAATAATATTTTATTTACAGTTATCATCATCTTGCTTTGTTTATGTTTTAATAATTAGGCCTAACAATATGGTTGTTTTGCTTAGTTAATAAAAACCTTATATGTATGTAAATGCCCAACAGTGGTTGAATAAAAATTATTCTTCGTCTCTAGTGAATTCCGTTTGATAAAGTGTAAGACACATCAGACGGCTTGGTTTGAGTGGTGAACCCTCTCAGCGTTTCGCCAAATTAATCTACAGACCACTCTACTATTGTATTGGAAAGGTTACCTGCATTTTCTATGGAAGGCAGCTTAGGGGTGTTCAGTGAACTATGGACTTATAGGTCTGTAGAGGTACATACATATAATTTCAAGGTATTGCATCGAGCAAAGCTCTTCCGCAAATATGGTTTCGTAACAAATTTATAGATTTAGTTAAATATCTTCTTTGAAAAGCATAGCATAAGAGATAACAAAGCAAAGTGTAGAGACAAAATTTCCTAAATTTATATCCAAGTATAGACCAATTCTTGGACAAATTCCTGGGTTCAAAATTTCCTCCATTACTAGTAACTCCCTAGTTTGATATAATGGTAAATGTACTTGTTTTTGGAGAGCTATTTCATAAGTAGCCTTAAATGTCTGCATCACAAATTCTCCTGCTATAAATAACAAAAATATTAATAGCATGTAATATAACAAAATGATAATAAAAATGACAAAAAAAATTAGGAAATTTGCACGCTTGTAAGACCCAAAAATACCAAAATATTTTAAAAGCATTAAAGAATATAAATAGTAAGTTATAAAAAATAGAAATAAAGAGGAAGAATAAATGTTATTCAGGGAAATAATTGCTTTTCTCAAATTCATGTAATGAACCAAAATTTCTTTAAAATTTTCAGCAAATAACAAAGTTTTCAATAGGTAATTTAACGATGAGTAAATAGTTGTAATACGAGCTAATATGTAAATATAGCAGAAAATATTATTTGCCTCACTTAAATCTGCCAAAATTTCGATACTTTGCAAAAATACTTCTATATTTCTCTCATAGTGTATCATCAATGCTGTTCTGTACAAAATAAAATTAAGAACCCAAATACAAAAGACATACTGAAAATATTTTTCAATGTATGATATTTTTTTCAATATTCTCAAACCATTAATATAATTTAAAATATGTTGTAATTTGGCATACGATAGAAATAATGAAATAGATATAAAAGAACAAATAATTAATTTAAATGAAGGAAAACAATTAATTAAATCAACTGGATAATTAAAGTACCATCGAAGAGGTAAATGTAGAATAAATAATATGATTCGAATCCAGAAATATATTCGTTGACCTGGAGTGTGGGGACATCCTGCCAATCTTGTGAAAAGTTGAAGATAAGTTGGGAAGAAATCTTGGAAAGATGAATCTTTTGAACCAGCCATTGAGTCATCACTTTGTCCAGAGATTTGGATGATCGTTTTAAAAAACGTGGTTGACTTTTCTTGATTTATCAACAACAACAACAAAAAGCTTTATTTATTTTATTATTATTATTATTTTACTTATCCTTTTAAGTCTAAATTAGACAAGATCTTGGAGGTCATTCTCATAAAGAAGTTCAAGAACTCTTCTTGGTTCTCTGTACAGGGATCCCTTGTCCTTTCCAATACAATTTAGTATATGTTGGGGAGTGGCCTCTTCGGTTTTGCACCTAGTACACATGGGGAAGCTTTTGGCTCCCTCTTTATAGACTAGAGGGCGCAGGTGACCAGATTTCCATCTGGCCAACTGTGAAAAGCTTTATTAATATCTTTTAGTCTTATACAGATTCTCCAAGCAGAAATGTAGGATACATGCAGGAAAAAGTAATAGTACCTTAATGGTAATATGATATTTATATATTCTTCTTGATTTATCAAGAAATTGGGTTGGCCAAATATTACGGAACAAGTTAGATAAACGTTTAGTTTATTTTTGTTCCACTAGATGGCGCTCTGCCATCTAGAAAGGCTCATGTGAACCTGATCAGGATATGCATTTTTTGTTTTTAATAATCGTTTTAAGAATAATTTACAACAATGGAATTATTGTGTTGAATGTCTGCCTTAAATTAAGAATAGCCTTATCTCAGTATAAGTTTTTTTTTGTTCATATATATGTTCTTCTTCTAATTACAAAATTTGAAATTTATCTTGGAAATAGGTACATTGTATATTTCTGAGAGATATTCAGAAAATGCATCTTTTGAATTCTTTAATTAATGAGAAAGAAATTACCTTTTTATCATATATTTCTGAATGTATTCACAATTTGTGTGGTTTATTTCGTTTTCTATAATTTCAAATTGATAAGAAAATAGAGTACATCACCTTTGAACAAAATAAATAATGATTAACAGTAGAGAATTTTAATGATATTCATCATATTTATAAAAATGATAAAGTTTGAACCAGAATTTCATAAATCTGAACCGCAAATGGAAAGACGTTGCCCCTAGTGACCTCCAGAATAAACAAACCTTTATCAACGATCAATGTAATGACACATTATTGATAAATGATTACAACAATTATTTGAGAATATTCCTACAATTTACCTTTTTATTGTAAATATTGTTACAATGATTTTTTCAGCCGTTGTTGTTTACGTGGTGGTGGTGGTGCTTATCTCCATGGTTAAACCAATTCCTGAAGTCCACTCTTCTCCAATTTTGCAATGGTAGTTATAGGCCTGGAAAATAGGTCCTCTATTGTCAGTTCTGAGTATGGCAAGGAATGTTCCGGAGAAGCTTCTGCACTGTTGCATTTCAAACAGTTATTGAAGAGGTTTTTTTGTCCATTTTGAAATTTTAAGTTTTTATATGGCCACTTCTTAGTCTTGCTAAAGCTGTTTGTTGATTTCTATTGAGTTTTTGTTGTTTACATACAAGGGTTTTATATAACGAGAGAGGTTAAATGTAGATACAACGACGTACCAGTAGCTGCTTGTAGAATTAAGGATGTCTCCAATGTCCGCCACCAGAAGAATATTCTTTGTCAATAGCCGTCCAGGTTGACAAGCTTCTCTGTCACACTCTTGCAGGATCATCCATACGGCCACACTTCCTGGGACAACTTGTCGCTTCCTCTCACAGCGCCGATGTCACCAGACTGTCTGTTCTCTCCACCTGTCTCTTCTTCAGCTGACCCTTCTTTTCCCACCCACAGCCTCCTCTTCGAGTATTTTTCCTCATAAAGTTTGAAAACGCAACCATCTACAAAAATCACACTTATAATTTTAGGCATTTCAAATATGTAAAAATCATTTTTTCATGAAATATGAATCAATGCTTGTTCTTTCGAATAAATTAAACATCAATCGAATCACGAGCTTCTTTCGCGAACTACAACGTTTCAAAATCGTTCTTTTAAAAATGTAAAATCCTCTAAATTTTCTCTTTATAAACCTCTATTTTCAATGAAGTTATCTAATGATAAATAACATTCAACATATGCATTTTAAAATGTTTATATAAAAAATGCTCCAATGGCCCCCGATTCTTGCAAAAGTCCAACCCCACCAGCGAGTGCAAGTAACCAAACGGGGCTCTGACACATTTGTAAGTTTAAATTCGAACTGCTTTTCACATGTGTAGACATGTGGTACACTTACAGTAAAAGCAGTCTTCAACTTCTACCTACCATGATTATCATGGCCTGTACCACGTGTACTAGAGATAAGCAAAAAATGTTTTTATGAATTATATAAACTATAGAGAAAGTCATTGCATATCAAATCTTTTAAATGAAGTAGGGCCCAAAAATCACACATACACAAGTATATCAAGAAACTTGTTGCTTTTAATCTGAAGCATAAATATCATCTTTGAAAAGCATTGCATAAGAAACCACAAAACACAGGGTAGAGACAAAATTTCCTCCAATACCATCAACTCTGTTGTTTGATATAATGTTGTTGTTGTTGTTGTTGTTTCTTATCCCCTTGTGTAAAGATTACACGAATCCCATGAGTTCATGATCTCATGGAATGGGGTATAGGGGTGCAGCTTTCGTTGATCATGGCACCATAATCCAGGCACACTTTGGTGAAAGTCTGACTTTGCCTGTAGTTTGAGGCTGTTCCTAACATGGAAGCCTTTGCTGCACTCTAACATGAGTACGGACACAGCTCCTCCGTATTCCTGGAGTGGGACCCTTTTTGAGGACCATCAACCGGGTCAGTTGAACTCAGGATTTTTAAAGGGGGAGTGTCCCTCCTGGTTACAGCATCAAGTCTACTAGAACAAGACTTGATACGATTGTGTAGAGGGTTTACTGTACCTCCCAACAATGTCCACTGCACCAGAGGCCAGGTACAGAGGGGTAAGCTTGGGAGGGCTTGATATAATGTACTCGTTTTAAGAGTACTAGTTCATAAGTAGAGTTATATTTCTGTTTACCACATTCTCCTGCCAAAAATAATAATAGTTTATAAAATATCAAAATCAAATTAGCTAAATACAGTTAAACCTGTCTATAACGCCCCTTCTTGGGACTCGCCAAAATAGGGTGCTATAGAGAGGGGGTGCTATAGACAGGTCACTTTTAATGTAAATCGCATCGTACTACGCATTTAAAATCGGGCGCTATAGAGAGAGAGGCACTATTTAGAGGGGGCGCTATAGACAGGTTTAACTGGATCAAAAAGTCCAAGAATAAAAAGAAAATGTTATTCTTTCTTATCTCCACACTGGGTGAAGTAGAATGTGTCTGCCTTTGTCATCAAGACTGGGAGCACTACTCAGTGGCAGGCCGACTTAGTAAATTTTCTTTGATCTTAGACTTTTTGCTCATATGTATATCTATATATATAAAAATCAATGTTTGTATGTCCGGTATGCAAATTTGCAGTAGTTCACTAATTCAAACCAAAATTTCCATACATAGGTAAAAAAATACGGGGAAGACGATAGGCTATTTTAAAAAATATAAAAATCAATTATTAAAACTATATATTCAAATTATTCTACTTAGCTCACGAACAGCGCCCTCTATCAAAGATTAGATTGAATTATGCTGATGCAAACAAATAGATAATGCTAATAACAAACAATTATTTAAAAAATCTTACCTAAATGATATATCACTCGGGTAGATATGCACACAGGTCAATCCCGGGGCGAAGCCCGGGTCACCCGTCTAGTTGTTTATATATTATGTTAATACAGCCAGTTCCATCCAGTACTGTCCCAGGTCACCCTGGAGGGATATTTCCCAACCAAAGACCTGCCCCAGCTGTGCCGCTCCCAGCCAGACAGGTGTGTGGTGGCCGTCAACCGCCGTCCGGTGCATCTTCCCCTGTTGGAGAAGGTAATGGTGACATCAATCAATCCAGTTTCTCCATAGTATCTACAAGTGTAGATACAGTAGAACTACCTTGTTGTCACAGAAAAATAAACTTACTTTAAAGAAATAGAAACAGTAGCCAAAACAAAAATAAACAAGAACTGGAGGATCCCACCTAAGCACAGTTGGTACAGTGGAGTGACACAGGAGGAGCTCTGAACATCAGAAATAGACAGCATCAAACAACACTAACAATATTTAGAACAGGCCATCTCAAGCCATTGAGGATAGAAAATAATAACAAAATCTACCCCACTTGCCCAAAATGTAGCTTGATACCTGCAGCTCCAGAATACATTTTGGCTTGCATTAGATGCACTAAACAGGACTTTTGAGAGAGGCTGCTGCTTATCATAAAACAGCTCGAGGAGCATGAACTCATGGAATTCGTGTAATCTTTACACAAGGGGATAAGAAACAACAACAACCTTGTTGTTTGTTGTTTCTTATTACCTTCAACAAAGATTACACAAATTCCATGAGTTCATGCTCCTCTAGCTGTTTTATGATAAGCAGCAGCCTCTCTCAAAAGTCCTGTTTAGTGCATCTAATGCAAGCCAAAATGTATTCTGGAGCTGCAGGTATCAAGCTACATTTTGGGCAAGTGGGGTAGATTTTGTTATTATTTTCTATCCTCAATGGCTTGAGATGGCCTGTTCTAAATATTGTTAGTGTTGTTTGATGCTGTCTATTTCTGATGTTCAGAGCTCCTCCTGTGTCACTCCACTGTACCAACTGTGCGTGGGGAAAGAAATATTCCCACCCTCACCATCCACCCTTGAGGATAGGGGAGTGGAGAGGCGACTCTGCGTGTTTGCCTTACGTCGGAGTGCCACTGGCTGATGGTTGGTGAAGCTGTAAGCTGGTCATCGGCCCTTGGTTAGCTGGCGCGAGGCACACGAGTCTTGAAACTCTTGGGTCTTCGCTCTGTGTGTGCGCCATTGGGAGCGTCCTTGTCGTGCGCGAAAATTGCAAACCAGGGGTGTCCCTGTCTGCTGAAAAACCAAGAGGTGCACACAGTAGTACCACCCTCCCGCCTTCGCGTTGGTTCCCTGCGTATAAACCTCAGAACCTCAGAGGTCCTTGATTTGACGACAGATTCAGGGAGTACTGTGACCAAAGGGTTCGAGGGCCAAAGGGGGGGAGTCCTATTGGAGCGTAGGACGGGTTTAACTAAGTCCGAACGATAGGGCTCGGTCAGCAACCTTGCCATGAACTCTCGAAGACACCTGTGGGTTTGATTGGTCGACCCCATGGAGCCAGACCATAATGGCGGGCGCGTGGGGCCAAACAATGGCCGCTCGGTGCATGAATAATGCATCATTCCCTTTTTGGCTGGGTGACCTGGATGTCAGCAATGGGTGTGGATTCGCGCGCCGGTTTATGGACCTTTGAGGTCTGGGAAACCATAATGCTCCTAATCTGTACCAACTGTGTGTAAATCATACCCTCCTGCCAGCCAGAGGGCTGTAGAGGTTTCGTTATAAGGAGGGTTAAGACTTATGGGCCTCCTAGGCCTGGGTGGTTATATAATCAAAGCATGTACCTACTGTGTTTAGGTGGGATCCTCCAGTTCTTATTTATTTTTGTTTTGGCTACTGTTTCTATTTATTTAAAAGTAAGTTTATTTTTCCGTAACAAAGGTTCCTTAGCAAGAACTACCTTTCTCTCTATAGGAAAACACCTAGTTTCTGAGCCAAAGTGTCCTTTAGGGAGATGTGCCCTCTTACCAGATGTATTACCAGATTGGTCATTTTAAGGATGAAGAGTGTCCTCTTATAGAGTTTCTACTGTACATGAACCTTTTTCCTATTTTAATATGAAATATTAAAAATCACAGTAGAACCTCCATGAGAAAACACTCGCGCTAGAGGACACTTACAAAGGACAGTGTTTATTTGCAAAATTACTGTTTTTACTCTTTGGCAACTCTCCAGTAAGAGGATACCTTTCCCTAAAGAATACTCTGGCTCTGCAATTAGGTGTTGTCCTTTACAAGGAGGTGGTACTGTATATGGTGCTTCTTGAGAAATACTTTTAAAAATATAATACTAACAAAAATAGGTTTGTACATTTTTATAGGGATAGACTGCACCTATATACTCTAACTACATACATAATTCAAAGCCTATCTCCATAGTTTGCCTAAAAAATACACAAGGTAATAAGACCAAATCCAAATAAATAAATAGTGTGATGTTTCGGTAACAGCTTTGTTACCATCTTTAGACAAAAGTATTGAAGATGGTAACAACGCTGTTACCGAAACTTCACACACTATTTATTTATTTGGATTTGGTCTTATTACCTTGTGTTTATAATCTATAATCCAAATTGTGCCTTATCACCTAAAAAATACCTTTACTAAGAAATATAAAAATAAACGGTAGCAATACGTTTCTTTATACGTGAAATTTTATGCAAGCTTTCGGATCTTTTCAATCCTTCCACAGGCCAAGCTGTAAGCTGAGAGAAAGAGTATATATATAGATGTACAATATTATTTACATACACCTAACAAAATAAAAATAAAAATGAAATAAACATTTTCATATATAAATTTACATATTCGAAAATTTAGACGTAAGTAAAATTCTATCTATATGCAAACAAAACAGAAATTGAATATGGCATATGGGGCTATGGTTGTGAAGGTCAAACTGGGGAAGATGAGGAAGGATCTGGTGAAAAGGAAGGGCTGGGCTGTTTTTTCCTGACTAAGAGTACAACTTCAGTACCAGATATAAAAGCAAAACAAGCTCAATACAATAGTGTAGTGGTATGGTAGATTAAACTGGCGAAACCACTGGGAGGTTTCACCACTAATGAGCCAGACCCTCCCATCATTTTTATCATTGCAGTAAGGGCAGTTGAAAAAATTATTTTGGTTTGAAAAGAAGAAACATATGCGCTATATTTTCAAAAATATGATTTTGTAACAAAGGGCCTGAACTTCTTATTTCTTATCTCATTCTCTACGTGACAATAATAATGAAAATAATTACCATGCCCCCTAAGTGTATACAGTGTATTTCCATTAGTATTCAGTTTTAAATTGAACTTGAATCAAAACGGATTTAAAAATTTATTTTTAACTATAAAAATGTTGGATGTAAGAGATTTCTGGTTTCTGGTTCACTTAAAAAAAAATCACTGTGTGTGGGAGAGGGGGTGGGAGTTAAAAATTTTATCTTACAATGTTAGAAGTTAAATTTTTCATAAGCTTTTTTTTTCTGATTTATTGGTGATGAGAGTTTGGTTTATTACAGTACAATTTCATTTTTGTACTATTTTTCAAACTATTATTGTTTTTCTCTCTTTTTGGACTCTACTGAACAAGTCTCTATATATGATAATATTTATGTTTAAAATAAAAAGGCTTTATGTGTGTGAGACACCTCTGTGCTCCTGTGGCAGGCCGTCCAGTTCCACTGGTCAGGTCAGGAGGGAGGAGGAGGAGGCTCCAAGACTCGCTATCCAATATTCTACCTCATTCTGGAGGTGTCAGGCCACAGTCTGGACATCAACTTCAACCCCAGCAAGTCAACTGTCCTGCTCCACTCTCAGGTACCTCACATCCCACTCTCCTCTGGCTCAGCTAACCCTGGCTGCTGCAGGAAGACATCCTCCAAATGCTCAGAGAGGCCTTGAGCGATGTCTACAGGTCACTTACACCATCCACTGGGCTTGGAAAAGGTAAAGAAATTCCTCCCAGCAAGATAGAAGACTCGCCACCCACTGCAGACCCTACATCTACCCAACCTAGAGCAGAAGAAACTGTTATGATGAAGGAAACATCTGCTATAGTTATGGCTAAGAATTTAAATGGACTTACCAAAGACCACTCTTCCAGCACTGCACTTTCTAAGCCTCAACGATTACCTTCCCAGCAGCCTGCAGAGAAAAGGCCGCTTTCACCAATTGAAGACATTTTTCCTCCTTTGCTACTTAACCCAGCCTCACCAACTTCCAATGTCGAACCTCAGATATCACCACACTTCCAGCCTCCATTGTCCAGGCAGGACGTTGCTACCACAGAATCAACTTCCCAACTCGTACTGTGTAACAACATGGCTACAACAGCAATGTGTGTAGATAAAGATTCAGAAGCCATTGTTCCAGATTTCCATTTAGACTTTAGTCTCAGTCAAGATGTCCTGGATCCACCTCAAGAAGCTGTGGTGCCTACAGGCAATCCCCCCACAGACTCACAGCACAACCTTATTGGATCCTCCAACTCTCATTCTGTTCAGCCATTCATCACCTCACTGTCTCTAGAAAATAACCCAGAACCTCTACAAAATGGTACAGTCAGAGAATTTCCCCAAAAAGGTACAGTTAGACAGCCCTTCCAAAATCACCCAGACGCTCTACAAAATGGTTTTAACAGACAGTTTCTTCAAAAAAGACCCAGAAGTTCTACAAAATGGTACAGTCAGAGAATCTCTCCAAAAAGACCCAGAAGCTATACAGAATGGTACAGTCAGATACTCTCTTGAAAAAGACCCAGAAGCTCTACAACATGGTACAGTCAGAGAATCTTCCCCAAATTACCTAGCTCAAGAACCTATCCAAAATGGCACAATGTCACCATCTCGACAAAGTAACATGGCCCCAAAATCTCCTCAAGTTGGCTCAGCCATACAGCCCCTTCCTCTATCCCCAGGACAACATGGCCCATTGCCACCACAGCCAAAGCAATCTTCACTTTGGTCCTATGGACAGATGACAGACATTCAGGGTGACATGTTACAGGTGAGTCCTGCTGCCTTAGTACCATTGATTTTCTTGTCTTAGATTGCCTATACAGTAGAACCTCCCTGTAAAGAACACTTAATTGCAGAACCAAAGTGTCCTTTAGGGAGAGGTGTCCTCTTACCGGAGAGTTGCTGAATTATAAAAATTGAAATTTTGCAAATAAAAACTGTCCTTTGTAGAGAGGTGTTTTCTAGCGGGGTGTCCTCTCATGGAGGTTCTACTGTATATCCTTTATTTTGTTATTGTATCATTTTAGATTAACCTTTAATTTGAAGAAATTTGACCAAAGATTCATTTTTTGGCTACCAAATTTGTCCAAAATCAGTAAATTTGAGGGACATTTTAAATGTTATTCCCCTCACAGAACCATCTGGATGTGGCAGCCGGTACAACTCCCCACAACCAGACCTAGGCCCCAGAAAAAGCCGGCCATTTCTGGACCACCTCCAGCCAAGAAGCAGAAAGTGGCTGATAGCTCCCAGCCCACATTGGCGGAGGTGCTATCCCAACCCAGAACTGCTCAAGGTTCGTTAATGCCTAGTTACTTCTTTCTTGGAATACAGACAATTGTTGCTATAAAAAAGGAGAATATTAGAACAAAAGGCATAAGAATCAAGATGCAGCCTTACTTTAGCATGCTATCATGCTTTGTTGTTTTTGTAACTATTGTGTTGGAGCGGGTCGCTCCTTAAATATTCTATTGTTAACAATACCTCATTATAGGTCCGCAAATATCGAAAGTATAGGTATGTAGCTTTTGTACTATTAAGGTATATATATATACATACTTATGTACATATGTAAGTACTATTAACTTTAGGGATATATATGTCACATCTACATAAATGTAGATATAATACTATATACTCTATTGACATATTATGACGCGGTAGTTCACTAATTCAAACCTAAATTTCCATACATAGGTAAAAAAATACAGGAAAGACGATAGGCTATTTTAAAAAATATATGAATCAATTATTAAAACTATATATTCAAATTATTCTACCTAACTCATGAACAGCGCCCTCTATCAAAGTTTAGATTAAATTATGCTGATGCAAACAAATAGATAATGCTAATAACAAACAATTATTTTTAAAATATCTTATCTAAATATATATCACTCGGGTAGATATGCACACGGGTCAATCCGGGGCGAAGCCCGGGTCACCCGTCTAGTTGTTGCTATAAAAAGGAGAATATTAGAACAACAGGCATAAGAATCAAGATGCAGCATTACTTTAGCATGCTATCATGGACACAAGCGTTCGAGCTTTCCAGTGTTCTTTATTGCTATCCCAACCCAGAACTGTTCAAGGTTCGTTAATGCCTAGTTTCTTGGAATACAGACAATTGTTGCTATAAAAAGGAGGATGTTAGAACAACAGGCATAAGAATCAAGATGCAGCATTACTTTAGCATGCTATCATGGACACAAGCGTTCGAGCTTTCCAGTGTTCTTTATTGCTATCCCAACCCAGAACTGCTCAAGGTTCGTTAATGCCTAGTTTCTTGGAATACAGACAATTGTTGCTATAAAAAGGAGGATGTTAGAACAACAGGCATAAGGATGAAGTGCAGCATTACTTTAGCATGCTATCATGGACACAAGTGTTCGAGCTTTCCAGTGTTCTTTATTGATTTAAATCTGGTGAACATTATACAAAGGAGATGATTTACACTCATGGACACTACTTAAGGAAGTGGAAAGTCTTTAACGTTACTGGTTGTCTTTTTTTTTTTAATGAGACAGAAGCAATTTTGTTCTCACACTTGGTTATTAAAGGTCACTGTAATATCTTTTAGAGTTATTATCTGAATCCCAAAATACATGCTAAAAGGTACAATTTCCATGAGTGTTTATTTATACAGTTCTAAAGAGAAATACTTGTTAGTTTACAGCAAGTTGAATAATTATCTGTTGGAGATATAACAACTCTATATATTTATTCTGTGTACACCATTTGCTTTATATAATCTCTACCCTCTGTTGGCTAAAGTTGCTCTTATATCGATATGGCACAATTTGGATTATAGATTATAAAATAAGGTAATAAGACCAAATCCAAATAAATAGATAGTGTGTGACGTTTTGGTAACAGTGTTGTTACCATCTTCAGACGAAATGTCACACACTATTTATTTATTTGGATTTGGTCTTATTACCTTGTTTTGCTCTTATATCAGTGTTCCACTGTACACACAAAACTTGGTTTAAAACAGAAATGGTGTGGTTGCAAGTGCATCCAACATCTACAGGTGTAGATATTGTCTACATGTATATATAGAGTATACAGTCTATAGGTGTATAGTCTACAGAGCTGTGTCTATCCAAAGCCTACAAGTATATAGGATATAGTATACAGGTATAGTAAGCAGAGCTGTGTGTGTGTCCAAATTTTACAGATATATGGTCTATTTTGTCATGTAGAAAATGAATTAAAGAGGAGAAGTTGATGTTAAAATTAAGTAAAGTTTTATTCTTAGTAAGAGAGTCTCGATTTACTCAGCCGAGATGTTCGAATAAATAAATACCAACAACAAGTATGCAAAACAGCCTGCTTTACATAAAACAAAAAATTAAAGAGATAAGGAAGGAAATATTTACATATATAAAAGTGAAAAATGTGAAATTGTACTGGGATAAGGTGCATGGCGCAAGCCATCAGCAACTTTCAGTTGCACGATATGGAGATACCTTTTTCTTTACATATAAAAGTAATTGCCGCAATATGTACATGTATATAGTCTACAGGTGTGTACAGGACAAGCCAAGAAGAAGGTAATGAAAGGTTCCCTGCCAGAAGTCGAGGTTGAGTTTAACCTCAGTCATCTGAAGGAAGTGGCAAGTCAATGCCAGTAAGTCCCTCTCTTCTATCCACAAGATCTCCTTTGTCACAGCCCTATGTACCAATCCATTCTGTCTTATCCAATTTTGTGAGAATTCTTATTGCTTCTCACACCCCAGAAATATCCTTCTTCTTCTTCTTCTTTCTTATCTCCACACTGGGTGAAGTAGAATTCGTCTGCCTTTGTCATTAAGACTGGGAGCACTACTCAGTGGCAGGCCGACTTAGCTCCAAAATAAATGGCCTCCTCTGACATGAGGAACAGACGCCATTTGCAGCCACTCCTAACATGGAATACAAACTCTGCTCATCCTGTATCCCTGGCTTAGGAGCCCTAACAGGGTACTATCAGCCGGGCCAGCTGAACCCAGGTTTTTTAGTGAGCTTGTTACTGCTCCCCCTCCTCCTTTTTCATCCGGGCTTGGGACCGGCAAGGGCAGAGTTAGAAATAGATCCTTCTATTAAGAAATATCCTTCCTCTTTGGAATCCAATGCAGCCCAACATATTGGAACTGTCAGAGTGGAGAGAGTCATTTATTGGGCAGCTCCTGGTTTGTCTGGGAGTCCAGGTGTGGTACATCTGGATGAGGTTAGACATTGGGGGTTCTTCAGACCAACTCGAAATTAAAAACAACAACAGAAAACTAATTTGAGTCAAAAGTTGTACAGTAAATTGATAAAGAGGGTCAAATCTTTCGAAATAATGCTTGAAATTATATTTTTTTCTCTCTCTCTTAGATTCATGTCAATTACAAAATAATAAATTGATCACGGGTTACAAGTATAATTCCTTTCCTACTCTTGTCTCTTGTGACACAACATCCTTTATATGAGATAAATTCCTACTTATTGATTATTTATTTATGTTTGGGTTCACACATGTGTCATCATAGCTTGTTCAACTACAGCAATATTTGGAGTGAAATGTGAAGGATTATATGAGTCGTTTAGAAACCAATTTGGTTAAATCCTTATTTTCTGATTTTTATAAAGTCGGGACATGATATTCCGCCACTTCAGTATGGCATCAATGATTTAAGTGCAAAGTCGAACTGCTTTTCACATGTGTAGACATGCGGTGCACTTACAGATAAGCTTACAAAGTAGTCGCTTACCTCTACCCACCATGAATATCATGGCTTGTACCACGTGTACTAGGGATGAGCAAAAAAACGACTGTTATAAGAGGTTCCACTGTAATATGAGTGAATCCCCACTACCATCTGTCTGTTCAGAGACCAACCAAGGTACCAGCCAGTGGGAGAGCTGCGACCCAGTGGATCCTGGCTGCTGAAGAGAGGCCCCTGTCTACTTGCAGTCAACCACCACCGTCTACGGGAAACTGTGGTCTACCACCGTCTCCTGGAGACCTTCCACCTCCCTGTAGAGCCACTGACCAGCCCACTGGTTCTTCGTCCTAGGTAGATTCTATGACTTCCAACTCTTGTTTAATTTTAAGGTGAAAGGCAACTTTTTACCTTGTCAAAACAAGTGCTAAAACAAAGGGGCAGCTATTGACTGTCTCTGAAAACTAGTGGATTCGGGTCAATGACAAAGCCAAAACACCAGTTTTGACAAATTCAGATTGCCATCATGCAGACTACAGTTTCAGGTTAATGGCCCTCATCAGTCTAGGGTGGACTTTAATTTAATTAAATCCACACCGGATTCATAAAATCCTCTGAATTTGCCAAAGAGCTGTTTAGCTGACAAAGTGACTAGGCCAGAATATAGTTGGAAACTTTGCCTGAATGATATTGATCTCTAAAAAGAAAGGTCACCTTTCCCGTCAAAACAAATCTAAATCTAACAGCCATCTATTGACTGTCTCCTTATCACTGTTTTGTCACAGATCTGGGTCATCTAGTTTAGAGACTGTAAATAAATGACACATAGTTTCGGCATTTGTTTTGATGGAAAAAGTGACCTTTCTCTTCTCCTTCTTCTTCTTTCTTATCTCCACACAATCATATTAGGGTATCAAGCTTGTAAAGCTTGAGATCATGACTGGGTGAAGTAGAATGCGTCTGCCTTTGTCATTAAGACTGGGAGCACTACTCAGTGGCAGGCCGGCTTAGCTCCAAAAGAAATGGCCGCCTCTGACATGAGGAACAGACGCCATGTGCAGCCGCTCCTAACATGGAGTACAAACACTGCTCATCCGGTATCCTTGGAGCCCTTACAGGGTACTATCAGCCTGGCCAGCTGAACCCAGGTTTTTTAGTGAGCTTGTTAC
>CP092883.1:19600023-19658427 GCA_030710605.1 Cordylochernes scorpioides | reverse complement strand
AGTATCTGAATCCCAAAATACATGCTAAAAGGTACAACTTCCACGAGTGTTTATTTATACAGTTCTAAAGAGAAATACTTGTTAGTTTACAGCAATTTGGATGATCAACTGTTGGAGATATAACAACTCTATATATTTATTCTCTGTGTACACCTTTATATAAACTCACACACCACCCTCTGTTGGCTAAAGTTGCTCTTATATCGATATGGCACAATTTGGATTATAGATTATAAAACAAGGTAATAAGACCAAATCCAAATAAATAGATAGTGTGTGACGTTTTGGTAACAGTGTTGTTACCATCTTCAGACGAAATGTCACACACTATTTATTTATTTGGATTTGGTCTTATTACCTTGTTTTGCTCTTATATCAATGTTCCACTGTACACACAAAACTTGGTTTAAAACAGAAATGGTGTGGTAACAAGTGCATCCAACATCTACAGGTGTAGATATTGTCTACATGTATATAGAGTATACAGTCTATAGGTGTATAGTCTACAGAGCTGTGTGTGTGTCTATCCAAAGCCTACAAATATATAGGATATAGTCTAGTCTATAGTATACAGGTATAGTAAGCAGAGCTGTGTGTGTGTATCCAAATTCAACAGGTATATAGTATATAGTCTATATTGTCACATTGAACATAAATTAAAGAGAAGAAGTTGATGTTAAAATTAAGTAAATTTTTATTTTTAGTAAGATAGTCTCGATTTACTCAGCCAAGATATTCGAATAAATAAATACCAACAACAAGTATGTAGCCTGCTTTACATAAAACAAAAAATTAAAGAGATAAAGAAGGAAATATTTACATATATAAAAGTAATTGCCGCAATATGTACATGTATATAGTCTACAGGTGTGTACAGGTCAAGCCAAGAAGAAGGTAATGAAAGGATCCCTGCCAGAAGTCGAGGTTGAGTTTAACCTCAGTCATCTGAAGGAAGTGGCAAGTCAATGCCAGTAAGTCCCTCTCTTCTATCCACAAATCTCCTTTGTCACAGCCCATGTACCAATCTATTCTGTCTCATCCAATTATGTGAGAATTCTTATTGGCTCCTCACACCCTAGAAATATCCTTCCTCTTTGGAATCCAATGCAGCCCAACATATTGGAACTGTCAGAGTGGAAAGTCATTTATTGGGCAGCTCCTGGTTTGTCTGGGAGTCCAGGTGTGGTACATCTGGATGAGGTTAGACATTGGGGGTTCTTCAGACCAACTCAAAATTAAAAACAACAACAGAAAACTAATTTGAGTCAAAAGTTGTACAGTAAATTAATAAAGAGGGTCAAATCTTTCGAAATAATGCTTGAAATTATTTTTTTCTCTCTCTCTTAGATTCATGTCAATTACAAAATAATAAATTGATCACATGTCACAAGTATAATTCCTTTCCTAATCTTGTCTCTTGTGACACAACATCCTTTATATGAGATAAATTCCTATATTTATTTATGTTTGGGTTCACACACGTGTCATCCTAGCTTGTTCAACTACAGCAATATTTGGAGTGAAATGTGAAGGATTATATGAGTTGTTTAGAAACCTATTTGGTTAAATCCATATTTTCTGATTTTTATAAAGTTGGGACATGATATTCCGCCACTTCAGTATGGCACCAATGATTTAAGTGCAAAGTCGAACTGTTTTTCACATGTGTAGAAATGCGGTGCACTTACAGATAAGCTTACAAAGTAGTCACTTACTTCTACCCACCATGATTATCATGGCTTGTATCACATGTACTAGGGATGAGCAAAAAAGAGACTGCTATAAGAGGTACCACTGTAATATGAGTGGATCCCCACTACAATACAATATGTTTAGAGACCAACCGAGGTACCAGCCGGTGGGAGAGCTGCGACCCAGTGGATCATGGCTGCTGAAGAGAGGCCCCTGTCTACTTGCAGTCAACCACCACCGTCTACGTGAGACTGTGGTCTACCACCGTCTCCTGGAGACCTTCCACCTCCCTGTAGAGCCACTGACCAGACCCCTGGTTCTTCGCCCTAGGTAACCTCTCTGACTTCCAACTCTGTTTCTCACAGCATTCAATTCAAGGTGAAAGGTAACCTTTTACCTTCTCAAAACAAGTGGTAAAACAAAGAGGCAGCTATTGACCGTCTCTTGAAACCAGCGGACTCGAGTTGGTGACAAAGCCACAACATCAGTTTTGGCAAATTCAGAGTGTCATGGAGACCATGCTTTCAGGCTAATGGCCCTTGTCAGTCTAGGGCAAACTTTGATTTCCTAAGATTCACAAGAGATTAATGAAATTCTCAGAATTTTCCAAAGAGGTGTTTAGCTGGCAAAGTGGCTAGGCTAAAATATAGATGGAAAGTTTGCTGGGGGGGATATTGATCTCTAAAAAGAAAGATCACCTTTCCTGTCAAAACAAATATAAAACTAACAGCCATTTTGTCACAGATCCGGGACAGATAGTTTATAGAGATGGTCTATAGATGGCACATAGTTTTGACATTTGTTTTGATGAGAGAAGTGACTTTTCTCTTCATATAGATCAGTATCCTCCTGGCAAAATTTCCATCGATTTGACTCAGCTTTCCTCATTGTCACAGCCTGCAGCCCCAAGACATATTATGTTGTTGTTGTTGTTTCTTATCCCCTTGTGTAAAGATTACACGAATTCCATGAGTTCATGATCTCATGGAATGGGGTGTAGGGGTGCAGCTTTCGTTGATCATGGCACCATGATTCAGGCACACTTTGGTGAAAGTCTGACTTTGCCTGTATTTTGAGGCTGTTCCTAACATGGAAGCTTTTGCTGCCAACTCTAACATGAGTACAGACACAGCTCCACCGTATCCCTGGAGTGGGACCATTGCTGAGGTCCATCAACTGGGTCAGTTGAACTCAGGATTTTTAAAGAGGGAGTGTCCCTCCTGGTTACAGCATCAAGTCTACCAGAACAAGACTTGATACGATCGTGTAGAGGGTTTACTGTACCTCCCAACAATGTCCACTGCACCACAGGCTAGGTACAGAGAGACATATTATTGACTGTATTGACTCAATAATTGATGAGCTCTACTCTTCCCCGGCAGACATTATCAAAAATCTCAAGCTTTACAAGCTTGATACCTTAGTGTGATTGAGTGGAGATAAGAAAGAAGAAGTTCACCAGTCAGTTAATGCCACTAAGAATCACACATGCAAAAAAGTAAGGTTTTCAATATATGTTTTTTTTATATATATATATTTGGAACCCTTTGCCAATGCTCTAAATTATACTGCACCAAAAAATGACTTATTAATCAGCTAAATAAATGGAACTTTGGTTAATTGGTGTAAGTTTTTAACGTATATACTGTAGAAACTCCATGAGACTTGAGGATAACTCTCTACAAAGGACAGTTTTAATCACTAAAATTATCATCTTTATTATATAGCAACTCTTAAAAAAAGAGGACACTAAAGGACACTTTGCTTCTGCAGCTAGGTGTTGTCCTTTACAAAGAGTTAGTTCTATTATATATGTTTTAGTTTAAAGTTGGGGGTCGGTAAAAGGATGGTCTAAACCGTTGGTTTTCGACTGTTATGACCTGGGATTGAATCCTGCATTGGGCACTTTTTTCTGATTTAAAAAAAAAATGCTCCAATGGCCCCCGATTCTTGCAAAAGTCCAACCCCACCAGTGAGTGCAAGTAACCAAACGGGGCTCTGGAATATTTGTAAGTGCAAATAGAACTGCTTTTCACATGTGTAGACATGTGGTGCACTTACAGTAAAAGCAGTCGCCTACTACTACCCACCATGATTATCATGGCCTGTACCACGTGTACTAGGGATAAGCTAAAAAAAATTTTTTTTTTTTTTTTTTATAATTTTATGTGAAAAAAATTCTTATACTGAATTTTTGAAGTTTAAAAAGATTCTCTTTCCATCTTTTGTTTGTTCATAATCATATGAACTGTCCAATGCCCATTCATGCATCAGCCAATTTGTTCCAAATGCTAAACAAGAGACTTGTGTTGTTGCAGCCAGCTGGGAGGCCTGGATGCCTGGCAAGCTCTCCTCAAATTGAGGACAGCCAATGAGGGAGCCAAGATATTCATCGCAGATTCCCGCCTGGTGGCCAACGGATTCAAAGTTCAGCTCTTCTCTGGTTGGTAGCCAGCTTTCTTTCCTCTATGAGAATTCTTTGTTGTTGTTATTGTTTCTTATCCCCTTATGCAAAGATTACACAAATTCCATGAGTCCATACTCCTCAAGTATGGGAATTTAAATGGGAAATTTGATAAAGCACAATTTGAATTATAGATAAAAGAAAATAAGACCTAATCCAAATAAATAGTGTGTGACATTTTATTCTTTTGTCTGATGATGATAACAACACTGTTGCTGAAACGTCACACACTATTAATTTATTTGGATTAGGTCTTATTTTCTTGTAACAGGGGATATTTGTATAAAAATGTGATCTTCTACATGATCTCAAATCTGATCTAATACATTTTTCCTTTGGGCTATATTTCCATATAGTTTAGCATTCTCACTAATGTTTATCTTTAAATACCTCTTCTTTGATTTATTAAGAAGTTTCTAGGACCAACTTTTTTTTTTTTTTGGTTGTTGAGATACAACCCGCACCATGCTGCTGATGTGGGCCAACAGCCAGATTGTTGAATTTTCTTGATTTATCAAGGAAAAGGTTTTTGACCAAAGTCTTCTGGAATTTAAAAATAAAAATCAGTATTTAGTTGATATTATTTATTTTTATTGATGGCTTAAGTTGTGCCAGCAACAAGAAAATAAGACCTAATCCAAATAAATTGTGTTTGACGTTTTGGTAACAGTGTTGGTACCATCATCAGACAAAAGAATAATATGGTGCTTTAAAAAATTGTGCTTTTTCATTATGTCAACAACTTTCAGTCATACAATCAGGAGATGCCTTTTTTTTTTTTTTCTTAATTCAACCACTTAATCTCCTTCATTTCTCCTTTTTGTATCCTATCTTCACAATTTCTGACATCTTTCATGGCAAGAATTTAATGTCTCCTCTCTGCATCTCTCTCCACACAAATATAAACATGCATCCACTTCTTCCATCTAGTACCTCAGAGATCAAGTGGCTCTTCAATTTAGGATATAACCAACACCATACACATTTTTTTTTTTTTTTGCTTATTCCTAGTACACGTGGATACAGGCCATGATAATCATGGTAGGTAGAAGAAGGCGACTGTTTTTACTGTAAGTGCACCACATGTCTACACATGTGAAAAGCAGTTCGACTTTGCACTTACAAATATGCCAGAACCCCAGTTGGTTACTTGCATTCGCTGGTGGGGTTGGACTTTTGCAAGAATCGAGGGCCATTGGAGCATTTTTATTTTATTTTTTGTTTTTTTAAATCAGAAAAAAGTGCCCAATGCGGGAGTCGAACCCGGATTGTAGCGACCTAAAACCAACGGTTTAGACCATACTTTCTCTGAATCCCTTCCCTATTATTACCTATCCCTATCGTTTGAACTGTGGTTGTTACAACAACATTGTAATAGCAACTTAAAAATCTTGGTACCAATTGATGTTGTCTTATTGAAGCTCGACTGTAATTAGAGTGGTATGATAAATTAAAGCAGGTAGTTTTTTTTTTTGCTCTTTATTCAAAAATAGGTGCCGCTGCCACGTTAGTCACCTTGAACCAGAATTTGGTCAAATATTCCAAGAGTCCCTGGGGAACCGCATGTTGGTGTGGTCAGATTTTACCCCCCACTAAAGTAAAAAATCCAAGATTTACACACACCCAAGATAGTGGACATGTGACTCATGTGATAGAGATGCATGGAGACATCTGAGGCTCTTTATTGGACACAGCAATAACAATAACAACAACAACAAAAAGCCTTTATTCAGGGTCACTGATCCTATACAGGATTCACCAGAGGTATGCATAAGAACAAAGCAGTGAGACAAAGTAAATAACGATATATACAGAAGAAAAAGAAAAAAAAAACAAGAAAGAGAAAGAGGGAAGCAAGAAAAACAACACAAAAAGAGTAGCAGTAAGAAAGTGAGGAGTGAGTGTCACTTGGCCTTCTTCTGAGATATGGACTTGTAGAAACCATAAAACGCCATAGCAATATACTTATTCTGGGTCATATTGTCAATTATTGATGGAAGTGAAGCACAGAGTTGCCCAGTTGCAATAACAATAACAGCTTTTTGTGAAAGAGAAAGAAGAGCTACTGTGTATTACTGCACTATGAGGATTGCTGTGTTCACAGCCAAGGACGGCACCCAACAAGCAGAAATCACTGGTCTCACAAAATCCTTGGCTCACTACGGCGTCACGGATCTTGCCGAAATCCTGGAGTTGATGGCCTCGAGGTTTTCATCCAGTCTGTCTCAGTTCAGACCCACCAGTGTGGCCCACTATCTCCAGGTAATGTTCTGGCGGCTTCGCCAAGTCCTTTTATATATATATACTAGCCGAATGACCCGGGCAACGCCCGTGTTTTACCCGATTGAATGTTTTGATTCAAATACTATTTGTTACAATTATAAATTTGGGGCCTTTAATAAATGCATATATTAGTTAATAACTATAGCCTATGTGCTTTATCTGTCTATGTACTGTTGGCTTCCGTAGGCGTCTCTTACTGGGAAAAGGAAAGAGAGGATTCCATTTAGTTATTAACTAATATATGCATTTATTTAAAGAGCGACCCGCTCCAAACCAATAGTTACAAAAACGAAAGAGCGAGTGGGGGAGGCATGATGGGGGAAGGGGGGGGGGGGGGCAAAGGTGGCGTGACCGTAGCCAACCAATAGGAGGGCGCCATTCCAAAAAAAAAGCAAACGGTGACAGAGGCCGATGAGGAATGACGCTCGTAACTGTATATAGAATACAATATACCTTCATTATAATACAATATAATGCTGCTTATGATTGTAGAACGAAGTTTGAAAATTATACCGCAAATGTTTCTTTTGAACGAAAAATCGAAATTTATCCCAAGGGAGAAATAACGATTATTTCTAACCTTTAGGGATGAAGTATGATAGGATGAATTGTGAAGAGTAGAAGAGTTTTCAAACTTCGTTCTATACCTTCTTTAATTCAACTGACTTTAATTCAACAGAATTTTATAAACTGTACCTAGAACAGTGAAAGAAAAATAATTTTAAAAAATATATTTTGAGGGATTTCTCTCCCCCTTTATCAATTTATTGCACAAAAAAACTTTTTAAGTTTTCATAAATTTTTGTAGATCATGTGGAAACAACTTTGTCATTGGTCAAAATAAACGAATTTAAATACATTTAACAATTTATACGAAAAGAAAAAAAATGATAAGAGGAGCTTCTTTTATAAATTTTAATGCACAAGCTTTCAGACCAGACGTCCTTCTACAGGCATGGATAGTGGTAATACTAACGAGTATAACTCAACATTGAGCCATAATAAAGAGGACAATATTTACATAAATATATCTGTAGAAAACTGAAAGGAATAAAATAAATTTATGATTTAGAATTTGCATATATGAGATTGGAGAATTAAAATTTTAAAATTTACATATATGACATATAATTTACTATGGTATTGCACAATTTTACACATTTTTATTGATCGCTAAGTTGTATATATTTTAATCTCTATATTTAATTTTTAGATTATACCGTAGTATATCATATGTCATATATGTAAATTTTAAAATTTTAATTTTTAATTCTCCAATCTCATACATGCAAATTCTAAATCATAAATTGATTTTATTCCTTTCAGTTTTCTACAGATATATTTATGTAAATATTGTTCCTCTTTATTATGGCTCAATGTTGAGTTATACTTGTTAGTATTACCACTATCCATGCCTGTAGAAGGACGTCTGGTCCGAAAGCTTGCGCATTAAAATTTATAAAAGAAGCTCCTCTTATCGTTTTATTTATTTTCGTATAAACCAGTTATTAAGAGTTGCTAATCGTTTAACATTTAACAATTTAAACCTCCTTATAAGAGGTTATATAAGTGCACAACTTGGTAATAAAACCATATAATTCTAAAATCCCAAGTTTTAAATCCCAGCTGCTTTAACTTTGTAACAACAACTACATTTAATGATACGGCACAATTGGGATTATAGATTAGGAACAAGGTAATAAGCCCAAATCCAAATTAATAAATAGTATGTGACATTTCAGTAACAGCATTGTTACCATCTTTAGACAAAAGTACTGAATGTACTGAATTATTGTATGTAGATACTTTGAAACATTACCAAATTCTCTTTGTGTATATACTCTATCTTATGAGAACTTTGTTAAGTTTAGAACTATTTGTACAATAATTTACAAAACACTACTAATCCATCATGTAAATAATTAATCATATATATGTAAATAATACTAGCACAGCACAATAGTCCTTTGAACTTCGTGCTTTTGTAACAATAAATAAATAAAAACAATTACTGAATTCAGTACTTTTGTATGATGGTGGTAACAACATTGTTACCGAAACATCACACACTTATTTATTTATTTGGATTTGCTCTTATTACCTTGTGTTTTTAATCTATAATCCAAATTGTGCCTTATCATATAGAGATCTTAGTTACAAGAAAATAAGACCTAATCCAAATAATTTGATAGTGTGTGACATTTCGGTAACAACATTGTAACCATCATCAGACAAAAGAATATATTATTCTTTTATTATATTATTCTTATAATTATTCTTTTGTCTGATGAGGGTAACAATGCTGTTACTGAAATGTCACACACTATTTATTTGGATTTGGTCTTATTACCTTGTGTTTTTAATCTATAATCCAAATGAATTAAGTGTGTTGTAATTTTATATCTTATGCAGCATTTTCCCATCATTAGGTGTCCTAGAATGTCATCTCTGGTTAGATGGTGACAATGCAATAAGGGAAGGTTGGTACTTACACCAGCCTGCTCTCACCATCTTACTAGAGATGACGTTCTGGGACACCTAACAGTGGGAAAACACAGCATAAAATGACAATACACAATTTATTTGGATTAGGTCTTATTTTATTCTAACTAAGATCTTTATAAGATAAGGCACAATTTGGATTATAGATCAGAAACTACAAGGTAATAAGACTAAATCCAAATAAATAAATAAGTGTGTGATGTTTCAGTAACAGTGTTGTTACCATCATCAGACAAAAGTACTGAATTCAGTACATTCAGTACTTTTGTCTAGTGATGGTCTTGGATGAGGTCTTTATTATCTTGTGTTTCCAATCTATAATTCAAATTGTGTCCTTAAGATATAAAGATCAATTTATGAATGGCTCTATTTTCAAACTTGACTCCTGATGATCCAACAGGGGGAAGCAGTCCGTATGGCCCGGGCAGGAGCTGCAAGGATCACTGCAGATGAACTGGAGGACCTACTAGAGGCAGCTGCCCAGTTCCCAGACCAGAGCTGCTGTGTCCACGGCAAACCCTACCTGCATGAGATTGTCTCCAATATCCCGGGGGTGTAATGATGGCACTTGTTGTAACAACCACAAGATGTACATTTTTTTAATGTAAATATACCTTTGGTTTATGTAAATATCCAATATTTCTTTATTGTTAAAACTTGAATATTGATTATCTCTAACTCCCTTATAAACACCCTTGTCCATACTTTGTGTAAGCCCACCATCTCTATATATAAGAAATTACAGTGGATCCTTGTTAAACCGGTCTTCTTTATAACCTTGTTATAACATCATAATTCCAAACTTCGGCTATACAGTAGCCAACCTCCCTGTAAAGGACACCTAATTACAGAGCCAAAGTGTTCTTTAGAGGGAGGTGTCCTCTTACCAGAGAGTTGCTAAATAGTAATAATGGTAATTTTGCAAATAAAAACTGTTCTTTGTAGAGAGGTGTCTTCTAGCGGGAGTTTCCTCTCATGGAGGTTCTACTGTTATAACAATTTGACACCTTAAATACCTTTTTTTTTTTAATTTCTTAGGTCTTTTGGACCAAATCTTTGGTTGTTGAGGTACAACCTGCACCACACTGATTAGAGCCAACAGCCTGAAACGTGTACGTGGTTGGCTTTTCTTGATTTATCAAGAAAAAGGATTGGCCAAATATCAGGGAATAGATTAAATCAACATTTAGTTGATTTTTGTTCCACTAGATGGCTCTCAGCTATTTAAAATGCTCATGTAAAGCAGTCAAGATATACTCTTTCTCTATTTTTAATATTAACATGGTGTTATAACAATAGCCCCAAGTACAAGGTAATAAGACCGAATCTAAATTAATAAATAATATGTGATGTTTTGGTAACAGCGTTATTATCATCAAAAGACAAAAGTACTGAATCAAAAATAAAAGGAGAGCTGCACAGATCCTGAATTCTTTAAAATACAATCTTCACAAGTAATGGCATCAACATTGATATTCATTTTCTTCAGCTCATAGGAAAAATGATTTCTTAAAAAAATAAAGGAGAGCTTCAGATCCTGAATTCTTTAAAATAGAATCTTCAAGTGATGGCATCAACATTGATATTCATTTTCTTCAGCTCATAGGAAAAATAATTTCTTAAAAAAATAGAGGAGAGCTTCAGATCCTGAATTCTTTAAAATAGAATCTTCAAGTAATGGCATCAACATTGATATTCATTTTCTTCAGCTCATAGGAAAAATAATTCCTTAAAAAAATAGAGGAGAGATTCAGATCCTGAATTCTTTAAAATAGAATCCTCAAATGATCCGAATTGTACATTATCAGCAGTCCAAAGTGATGTTTGTTATTATGATGTTCAACTGTATTTAGCTTTTTTTTTTTTGTTGTTTTTCCTACCTATTAACTTCCTACCATCAATTTGGACATTAGAGCAAGGATAGGTTGGGTTGTTTCACTTGGAAAAGGAATCCTGTGCTAAATAGTTTATTTACCTACATTTAAGCCTTACATGGTTTTATCAACATAGAGTAGAACATACTCCATGAGAGGACAGTTTTCACATCGCCAAAATGATCATTTTTATTATTTAGCTGCTCTCTCTGGTACGAGGACACCTCTATAAAAGATAACATTATCAAAATGGACCTTTGGGAGAGGCCGCTGCTCATCATAAAACAGCTCGAGGAGCATGAACTCATGGAATTCGTATAATCTTTACACAAGGGGATAAGAAACAACAACAACATTATCAAAATAAATAAATAGATTCGGTCTTGTTACCTTGTAGTTCTAATTTATAATCCAAGTTGTACCTTCAAAATCTACCCCACTTGCTCAAAATGTAGCTTGGCACCTGCAGCTCCAGAACACATTTTGGCTTGCATTAGATATACTAAACAGGACCTTTGGGAGAGGCCGCTGCCTATCATAAAATAGCTCAAGGAGCATGAACTAATGGAATTTGTGTAATTTTTACTCAAGGGGATAAGAAACAACAACAAATTGTGCCTTATATTTAGGACACCTCTCTTTAAAAGACATTTTTTCCAATTGTTCTTTAGAGTGATGTCCTCTTACCAGAGAGTTTCTAAATATTAAAAATGATCATTTTGGCCATGAAAACTGTTCTTTGTTTAGAGATGGCCTCTAGCGTATATTATTACTAGCCGAATGACCCGGGTAACGCCCGTGTTTTACCCGATTGAATGTTTTTATTCAAATACTATTTGTTACAATTATAAATTAGCGCCTTAAATAAATGCATATATTAGTTAATAACTATAGCCTATGTGCTTTATCTGTCTATGTACTGTTGGCTTCCGTAGGCGTCTCTTACTGGGAAAAGGAAAGAGAGGATTCCATTTAGTTATTAACTAATATATGCATTTATTTAAGGAGCGACCCGCTCCAACACAATAGTTACATAAACCAAAAAGCGAGTGGGGGGGGGGGGGGGGCAAAGGTGGCGTGATCGTAGCCAACCAATAGGAGAGCGCCATTCCAAAAAAAAAGCAAACGGTGACAGAGATGAAGAATTAAGAACGCATGACGCTCGTAACTGTATATAGAATTATTTTTTAAATGTCCTCTCATAGAAATTCCCTACACACACTGTGATCCAATATATGCTAAACACTGATATAGAGGGCTATAAAATATTTTTGACAAATATTAAAACATAGCAATGCACATATCTTTAGTAAAAAGTCAACAATAAGAATGTTCTTAGTTTTTAATAAAGATAGGCATTGCTAGTCTAAGAGAGTTGTAATACATTTTATTCAAATTTCAATATCCCCCCCTCTCTCTCCCTAACTATGAATATATATCTCCTGGTAAACTTCCCATTTCTCTAAGAAAAGTTTTCTAGATGTACACAGAGAAAAACTTATTGAAAGGAAGGTACCTCAGTATATTGAATGCTGTGATAAATCCACAATTGTTGGTAGTTGCAGGTGAGATCTTGACAATATATGGAATCATATTCACAATGCTGTTACCAAAATGTCACACTATTTATTTATTCAGATTTGGTCTTATTACCTTTCTTTTACGGGGCTTTGGTACATTTGTAAGTGGGGGTTGGTGGAAGGATGGTCTAAACCGTTGGTTTTCGACTGCTACAACCCAGGTTCGATTCCCGCATTGGGCACTTTTTCTGATTTAAAAAAAAATGCTCCAATGGCCCCACGATTTTTGCAAAAATACAACCCCACCAGCAAGTGCAAGTAACCAAATGGGGCTCTGGCATATTTGTAAGTGCAAAGCCGCGAACTGCTTTTCACATGTGTAGACATGTGGTGCACTTACAGTAAAAAGCAGTCGCCAACTTCTACCCACCATGATTATCATGGCTTGTACCATGTGTACTAGGGATAAGCAAAAAAAAAAAAAAAAAATTTGTAAGTGCAAAGTCCAACTGCTTTTCACATGTAATGCACTTACAGTAAAAGCAGTCGCCTACTTCTACCCATCATGATTATCATGGCCTGTACCACGTGTATTAGGGATAAGCAAAAAAAAACTTGTGATGTTTCTAATCTATAATCCAAATTGTGCCTTATCATAGATGGAATCACCTTTATAGTTATATATGTATATACATCATACTATGTACAATGAATATGGCGCCTCTGCCACCACTGCAGAGTTTGGTGGAGAATCACCGGTGGGTCTTCAGTGACACCACGTATTACGAAGAATACGTAGATTGTGTGCTTCGCCGCTGAGTATAATATGGTGGGGTTGGTTGATGTTTGACTGCCATGACCTGGAATCAAATCCTGCATTGGGCATTTTTCTGAAGAAAAAAAGCATTGGCTTCAATTGCCCCTTATTCTTGCAAAAGTCCAACCCCTCTAGTAAGTGTGAATAACAAAACAGTATTCTGGCACACTTATAGGTGCTAGAGTCAAACTGCCTTCAACATGTGTGGACATGTGAGGCTTGTACAGTAAAACAATCTAACTGCCCACCATGAATATATGATGTCTTCTACCACATTTCCTAAGAAGTGAATAAATATTAATTGGAAAAATGTCAAATTTGAAAGTGGCTAGACTGTCTAACACTGGGATGTTGACTGCAAATGCAGAGTTGACTGTTGCAGGGCGCGTCCCCAGGTAGCGGATAGGGGAACCACCTTCAGATATGAAGGCCAGCTGCGAAACAAGCAGAATAACTGACGAATAAGCCGTTATGGACCAACAGCAGCATTGTTAGAAGAGGAGAAAGTCCTCTTTAAAAATCCTGACTTCAGCTGAACCCAATTGATAGACCTCAGCAAGGGTTCCTTTCCAGGGATACAGAGAAGCTGTGTCTGTACTCATGTTAGAGTTGGGAGCAAGGGCTTCCATATTAGGAACAGCCTCAAACTACAGGCAAAGTCAGACTTTCACCAAAGTGCACCTGGATCATGGTGCCATGATCAATAAAATCTGCGCCCCTACACCCCATTCCACGAAATCATGAACTCAAGGAATTTGTGTAATCTTTGCACAAGGGTATAAGAAACAACACACTAGGATGTAGGCCAAGAATGTCTTGATGACAATGCAGTGTGATCCAGTGTGTTGTTAGGAAGAATCCATGACTTGTTCTTACATGTAGTTTTTTAAAAATCTTATTCTGTTATAGAGCTGAGCTAGAACTTTATAAAATGAAAAGGTGCTTATTTTTCAAACCTGAATACCATCCTTCCTTATTATGACAAATAGAATGAATTCAATAAAAAACTCCCTTGTATCAATATTGAGTAAAATCAATCAGGCCTCCAGGGAAAAGTATATTTTCAAAACATTTTTATTCTCTAGCTTTCAGTCACAGACATCCTTCTACAGGAGAAAACCTGGTATTTTCCTGTAGAAGGGTGTTCGTACCCGAAAGATAGAGAATAAAAATGTTTTGAAAAGACACCTTTCTCTGGAAGCCTGATTAATTTTACTCAAATAGAATGAATGTATAAACGTTATAGATAGAGGGAACGAGCTGAGTAACATTTTCCCCAGGTGTTGAGTCCTATTTTGAAGTAGAAAGTTGAAATTGTTTAGTGCTTCAATTGACAAAAGTGTAGCTTCATTTGACATTCTTCTATTGCTAGATCTTAATTTAATATCTTTAGGAACATGAGGCATTATATTGTAGCGTGTAGAAATCAAACCTTGAAATATCCTAAGATGTAAAAGTATTTATTGATGACGTCACAGCGACGAGTCGACAATTATTAACAAGTCAGCAAAACTATCTACAGCTAGGGAATTATTTTTATTTAAGTAACCCAGGTTCCTGGAGCGTACAGAAGTCGCCAACTACCCGTACAGCTAGGGAATCGCAAGCAAGCAAGCAAAGAAATATTTTAAAGATGATTTCACAAATACATAGTGATATATTTTTATATAATCTGTTGAATATTTTCATTGAATAATATTAAATTAAATAATAAAATATTTCTTCGCCACAATATATTTGTAAAAAAAAACATTTTGAAAAGGTTGTGTTGTTGGAGGGAACCTAATAACAATGGGGGGCCAGATATAATCAGTCTAGGGAGAGAAAGATTCAAGCCAGGAGTTGGCGCTCTGCACTTCAGGGGAACTTGGATTATTTCTCCCCTCCAAGCCGCCAGGATGAAGTTCCAGCTCAATGTAATAATTAGTTCTGTTATTTAGCTGTAAATTTTGAAAATTCTCAAGAAAATGTTAGGCCAACACGGAAGATGAGCAATCTGTATGCTGGTTTAAAGGATGCACATTGCGAAGTCTCAAGGAATTGATCGGAACGGCTGAAAGATCTTTGGAAGCTAAATTATTGAATATGCACGCTGCAAAGAGACCCAAGGAATTGATAATGTCACGGCTGCAAGATCTGGTCGATCGTTTTAGAGGCCGCGATGGGTGAGACATTGTTCAGGGCGGGACCACTTCTTTCAACTCCTCACGTGTGAAGGCTCAAGTAATTTGATCATGGATGCAAGATCTGGCCGTAGGTTTTAGAAGCTGCGCGTTGTGAAGACTCAAGTAATTGATCATGGCCTTATCATTGGCTGCAAGATCTGGCCGTTGGTTTTTGAAGACTCAAGTAATTGATCATGGCTGCAACAACTGGCCGTTGGCTTTAGAATTTTCACGTTGTGAAGACCCAAGTAATTGATCATGGCGTAATCATGGCTGCAAGATCTGGCCGTAGGTTTTAGAAGCTGCACGTTATGAAGACTCAAGTTATTGATCATGGCCTTATCATGGCTGCAACAACTGGCCGTTGGTTTTAGAATTTTCACGTTGTGAAGACCCAAGTAATTTCCTATTTTTATGACGGACTAAATGTTTACAAAACAACAAAAAATTTCAGATAATATCATTATTAGGGGACGTTAGTTTTTAATTAATTAGAGGTAATAAAAAAACATCAACGTTCTAAGTTCCAGCACCCGACTGTCGTCAAGGTAGAAAGTCGAAGTTGTCGTTCTCAAAACTTTATAAATATCGCCATAAGATAATCAAAATCGTGCTTCTGCCAGGAAAAGGTGACAACGGCCCGCCAAAACCTCAGGTAATAAGTTTTGATGGTTGATGCGTCGTGTTATTTTTCAGAAATTTGTTATTTATTAAAAATAAATTTTATTTATAAAAAAAAAAGACCAATCTGAAGATCGAACCTTAAACCTTAGTCTCTCTAGTCAGACACTCTGTGCCATCCGCCCCACTAGAATGTAGTTTGGTTATGATGACGTCATGTCAAGGTCAAGAGATATATTTTAGACTTTTATAACAATTTTATTGGCCTCTGTCAATGGGAAACCATACATATCATAAATATATGTTATTGGGAAACTATACATTTGACTATTTAAAATGATATATACTCATAGACAAAACTTAAGGAAGTTTCATATTTTGATGTCACCGATGTCTGTTTTTTTAAGGAGAAAGAGGCAATTTTGCTCACATTTTGTTATCTCTATGTCTTCAATAAAGGTCACTGTAATATCTTTCAGAGTTATTGCCTGAATCCCGATATATATGCTAAGAGTACAATTTCCTTAAGTTTTGTTCATGAGTGTATATTGGAAGAGGCTTCTCGAACGCCGAAGAGACCTCCTACACCTACAGATTATTATTGGATCTTTAGACGCCATATGCAGCCGCTCCTAACATGGTGCACAAATGCTGTTCAAACTGTATCCTTGGATCAGGTGCCCTTACAGGGTATTATCAGCCGGGCCAACTGAGCGCAGGTTTTTTTAGCGAGTTTTTTATTGCTCCCTGTCCTCCTTTTTCATCCGGGCTTGGGACCGGCTAAGGCGGAGTTTATGTGTTACATAGTGTAACTGTTTAAAAAAAAGAGCAATCCATATTTAAATCATTAGATAATAAAAAGGTATATATTGGATTTTGCGTTGTTATCCAAGACGAGGCAAGATTAACTAAGCATTAGTTCATTTCCTATTATATTATATATGTCATATACAAGTCAAAAGAGATCACTAGCAGAGTATTATTCCTTTTGGTTTCCAGAGCTCAACATTCTATGAGCCTAATACTCTGCACATCGCCTCCCTTATCTTTACAGGAACCTTCGAGGTATCTTGACTGCCCTTCCATATCTTGTATGCACGGCTGGCATTGAAGGGAGGCTCTTCTCTGGATCCTGGTCTTGGTTGTCCCTCTGCATCCTTCCATCTCTTGTAGATGAGGCCGTTGGTGTAGGGCAATCCTCCTCGGTCTCTTGCTCCTGGTCATCCTCAGAAGCATCCATGGTACTTCCCATTTTTGGTAGAGGTGTGAGGTGGAGTCTGTTTCGCCTAACTTTTCCTTGGGGAGTTTGTACCCAATAGGAACGCGGTTCTTCGGATTTGTAAAGAACTTTTCCTTTTACTCTTTGATCTCTAACCCAAACGCTGTCCCCTTGTTGAAGCGGAGGCAAGCTATGTACATCGTGTCGTTTATCATATAGGCGCTTCTGGTTGATCACCCTCCTTTTCTCTCTTTCTTGCAAAGCTTCTGAGTCCAAGTACCTTGGCATCAGTGATGATTCTATTGCTGGAACAGAGGTCCTAAGGCGTCGTCCCATTAATAGTTCAGCTGGACTATAACCACTTTCCAGGGGCATCGTTCTATATGCTTGAAGAGTCAGATAGCAATCTTCTTCTTTCTTAAAACTTTGCTTTATATTCTTGATAATTGCTTCAATAAATCCATTGCTTTGAGGGAATTTCGGGCTGGATGTGATATGTTTGAAAGACCATTCCTTAGAAAATTTTGAAAATTCGGAACCCAGAACTTTTTGGAATTGTGGTCCATTATCGCTTCTAACAGCCTCAGGTGTTCCATGCCTAGCAAATATAGATTTAAGACGGCCTATTACTTCTTGAGCAGTTAGATTTTGTAAAAGTGATATTTCTGGGTACCTGGAATAGTAATCACATACAATTAGATACCATCTCCCATTTAGATAAAAGAGATCCATTCCGACTTTTTGCCAAGGTCTGATCGGAAATTCTGAGGGCATCAAAGGTTCATGCTTGGGTTTTCTCTCCTCAAGCATTTTGTACACGACGAAACCATCCTTTCAATCTCTTGGGAAATTCCTAACCACCAAACCGATTCTTTTGCTCTAGATCTGCATTTATTGATCCCAAAATGGCCTTGGTGCAATTTCTCAAGGATATCTTTCCTCAATGTCTTAGGGATTAGAATTCTTTGTCCTCTAAGAAGAAGACCATTCTGATAGGTCAGGTCCTCCTGAAATTGCCAGTATCCTCTTAGTTCTGGATCTACTTCTCTTTTATTCTTAGGCCATCCACTCATACAATATTTAGCCAATTGAGAGAAAAGTGAATCTTCCTTTTGCTTTCTAGAAATCTCCAAAAGTCTTTCTTCTGTTGCTGGAAATTCAATGGATTGGATGTACGAAGAAAGTTCTTCTTCCAATTCATCTTTATGTGGTTTAGACATAGGCTTCCTTGATAACATATCAGCCACTGTTTGCTTTTTGCCAGCAATGTGACTTATTTGATAAGAATACCTCATCATCCTCATTTTTAATCGCTGAAGTCTGGGAGTCATGTCTTCCAAGGATTTGGACGTAAAGATGGCAATCAGTGGTTTGTGATCTGTTTCAATATGGATTTTAATACCTGTAACATAATCCTTTAGTCGATCACAAGTCCATACTATAGCCAGTCCTTCTTTTTCAATTTGGCTGTATCTTTTTTTCCGTTTCTGAAAGTGTTCTAGATACATAAGCTATAGGTTTTAAAGATCCATCAGGTTGTTCTTGTCTTAGAACACCACCTATTCCAAATGAAGAAGCATCAGCCGATACTATGGTCGTTCTTGAGGGATCAAATAAAGCGAGGTTAGGTCTAGATACTAACTCTTGTTTCAGTAGGTTAAAGCTCTTTTTCTGAGGTTCATCCCAAACCCACTCGTTTTTTGTACTTAGTAACGAATTCAAGGGTTGTAATTTATCCGCAAGGTTGGGAATGAATTTTCCTAAATAATTCACCATGCCTAAGAAAGACTTCAATTCTTTTGTTGATCTAGGCGCCTCCATTTTTGTAATAGCATCGAGCTTTTCTTCGTCAATGAATAAGCCTTCTGAACTCAATATGTGTCCCAGGAATTTTACAGTTTTAACTCCAAATTGACACTTTTCTGGGTTGAGTGTCATCCCTTCTTCTTGGATTTTCTTCAAAACTTGGCGTACCCTTTCGTTATGTTCTTCTAAGGAAGATCCGTATACTACAATATCATCCATGAAGCATACAACCCCTTCTATATTGCCCAGAAGCTGAGTCATCTTTCTTTGAAAGATTTCTGGTGCCGACGTTATTCCAAATGGGATTCTTTTGAAAAAGAACCTGCCGAATGGCGTTATAAAGGTGGTTAGTTTTTGGGATTCTTTAGCTAACCCAAACTGCCAAAATCCAGAATTTGCATCTAGCTTGGAAAAATAGCAAGCATTTCCCAGGATATGCTCTGTCGCAGGTAGCGGATAATTTTCTCTTCTTATATACTGATTTAGCTTCGTTAAATCAACACAAATTCTTATTTTTCCTCCTGGTTTCGATACTGCAACCATTCCCGCACACCACTCAGTCGGCTCTTCTACTGATTCAATGACTCCTAGCCTGGTCATCTCTTCAAGTTGTTCCTTTAACTGTTTCATTAAGGGAATTGGAACTCTCCTAGGGGTGCATAAAGCATATGGTTTCGCATCTGGTTGTAGGGATATTTTGTAATTTATTTTAGCATGTCCTAAACCATTAAATATTTTTGGAAACTCTCTTTTTGGATTTAAAAAATGTGATGATAATTGCTGAATCATTCTCACAATGTTTAATTTTTCACTTGTCTCCCCAGAGAGAAGTGGCTGCTTTAGTTTATCAACAATGTATATTTTCGAGTTTAAGTGCTGGCCTTTATTTTGAAGTTTTACGTGGATCATTCCCACTGTTTCCAAGGGTATTCCATTTGGACCTTGTAATACTTTTATAATAACGAAAAGATTCAAAAAGGATAAGTTTCTTTATTTGAAAAATAAATTCGAGCTTTCGGGCGTAAGCTGCCCTTCTACAGGAATAATGGATATAATTTTAAGTAGTCATGTATTTACAGTTATAAATATTTTCTTTAAATGGTTTCTCGCTTTGGTCTTGTATAGCGCGAGTGGATCGCATACCCACGTGATTTAGTTTAAATCAAAGAAAAGCCAGATTTTTCCAGTTTTATTCTTTGGAAACTTTGATAATAATATTGTAGGGGGAGCACGTTGACATCAGCTCCGGTGTCAATTTTAAAATTAACTTGTCTATTATTTACCTTAATTGGTACTATCCATTTCTTAGAATTATCTTCTACAGATCCCAGAAAAGCTATCTCTGATTTTATTTCATTTATAGCTTCTGATCTACATACTTTGGCATAATGGCCCTTTTTCATGCATTTATTACAATACGAGTTCATAGCTGGACAATTTTTCCAATCATGATTATTTTAATTGCCACACCTGGTGCATCCATGTGATGACCCTCCCAACTGGTTTGACTTGAATTGTCTTATTTTTGGTTCGTGCCTTTTTGTTTCTTTTATATGATTAGGCATTTTCTTTATTTGATCTACAGAATCTTGTTGGTAAAGGCTAGACTGCTGTTCTTTGACACTTTCTAATTGCTTTGCCATTAGTGTGGCTTTTACTAAGGTCAAGTCTGCATCAAGTTGCATTCTTTCAGATAATGCTCTATCCCTTACTCCAACAACTATCCTATCCCTAATCAACTCATCATGTAACATCTCAAAATTGCAGTGCTCAGCTAGGCTATGGAGTGCTGTGATAAATTCATTTACCTTTTCCCCTTCCTGCTGACATCTTTGATTAAATCTTGCCCTTTCATAAATTATATTACGTCTTGGAATAAAGTGACTCTCAAAGCATTCAATAACTTTATCATAATTTTCTAATTGGTCACTTGCTATTTTACATGACAACAAAATGTCATCTGCATTATCACCCATGCAGTACACGAGCATATTAACTTGCTCATTTTCTGGGTTATTAATTAACCCGCTTGCCTGCCTAAAACGTTCAAATCTCCTAATCCATTTTGGCCAATCACCTGGATTTGAAAAATTAAAAGGTTCTGGGGCTACACAATTATAATTTTGGGACATTATAAAGACTTACTTATAATATAATATAACTTACCAAAAAGTTTGCTTGATGTCAAGTTTCAAATTTTCTTCGAACAACGACTTTCTTTATGAATTCAGTTTACTGCTTCTAAGCTCGCTTGATGTCGAATTTCAAATTTTCTTCGAACAACGACCTTCTTTATGAATTCAGTTTACCGCTTCTAAGCTTGCTTGATGTCGAATTTCAAATTTTCTTCGAACAACGACCTTCTTTATGAATTCAGTTTACCGCTTCTAAGCTTGCTTGATGTCGAATTTCAATTTTTCTTCGAACAACGACTTTCTTTATGAATTCAGTTTACCGCTGCCACCATGCGTTGTTATCCAAGACGAGGCAAGATTAACTAAGCATTAGTTTATTTCCTATCAACATATATAGTCACGACCGTCATGGGCCGGCCGGCCGGTTCTGTCACGGATGCGCGCGCATCATCATTATGATCATTATCATTATCTAATGATAATAATAATAATAATAATAATAATTATTATTATTATTATTATTATTATATTATTATTATTATCCATCCATTATATATATAGTCACGACCGTCATGGGCCGGCCGGTTCTGTCACGGATGCGCGCGCACAGGGAGGTCACGTGCTCGCCGGCAGCCAACGGGCGCGCGCGCCGGCATTACGTCATAGATTATAAACACAAGGTAATAAGGCCAAATAAAAAAATAGTGTGTGATAAGGCACAATTTGGATTATCTACTTATATAATTGCCTTATTCTCTCTGTGTGAAGTTCACGGATAGATTTTGGTCAGAATGGATAAAATAAAAAAAGTGTCAAGGGATGGGAATCGAACCCACGACCTTCCGCTTACCGGGCAGATGCCATGACCACTAGGCTACCCTGGACATATTTTTCCGTTCACATTTTTATTTTTATATTTTCAAGACACACACAGTTTGGGGCGGGACGTTTCACAAGAGAGACATCCACGGCGCCAATTTATAATTGTAACGAATAGTATTTTAATTAAAACATTTTTAAAATATATACGCACTCGGGTAAAACCCGGGCGTTGCCCGGGCCATTCGTCTAGTTATATTATATATGTCATATACAAGTCAAAAGAGATCACTAGCAGAGTATTATTCCTTTTGGTTTCCAGAACTCAACATTCTATGAGCCTAATACTCTGCACAGATTTAATAAAAGAAACTTTATAAAAGAAGGTTTATACTAAAATGTAATGCTTTGATAAAAGTTTGGCGTTCAGCCAACCGAAGTATTGGCAAATAAATATTTTATTAAATCCAATATATGTCTTTTTATTAACTAATAGTGTAACTGTGTTACATAGTGTAAATATGTAAATAGTATAATCAGATTAAGAGTAACATTATGTGTAATTAAGAGCAAATTCTAGCCAATCAATAATCGATTTTGTTCTTTCTCTTATAAGGAGATAATTCAGATAACCTTTCTCTCCCATTACTATATAATGCAACAACATGTTTTATCTCTTAAACTAGTTGGGAAAACTTAATCCAAATAAAAAGAATATTCAAGATAACTCGCTTATACATATGTATATATCCATGTATATATTTGCAATGAACATGATCAATTGATCACTAACGAAACAACCATACGAGATTAGATAAGTGAGAAAAGGAAACGTAAGCATTAATTTAAAAGGAATCACGCAATTCCTTGTTTACATTACCAGAAGATAAATGGAGGTGATCGGGGTGATTCGGGCCAGAATGGAGGTGGTACAGAGCAAAGAATGTCTGAAGTTCTTGGAAGATCTTCGTGCATCTGTCAATCTCACAGATCTAAGGAAGAGAGGAGAGTTGAGCTCGATTCAAGCTTGGGAAGGTTGGCTGGTGATGGTCTGCTTTGGCTTCTTCTCAATCCTGCTCTCTATCTTCTTCAACTGGCTCCGGAATTCCCTCTTCTCTGAAGGTGTAGGTATACCTTTAAGATTTTTTATTATTATCCCTAGTACCCGTGGTATAGTCTATAATTATCATGGTTGGCTAGTAGTTGTCGACTGCTTTTAATGTAAGTGTATCAAATATAACTCCATCTTCTTCAACTGGCTCCAGAATTCTCTTTTCTCTGAAGGTGTAGGTATCTTTTTCTTTAATATCTATATTCTTAAATCTCAATATTAAGATATCACAGTACAATATCACATTTGTACTATTTTTTTCACATTGTTTCGCGTTCTCACGCAAATCTGACCTTAACTACCCGTTTCATGATTTTCAGGATGCCTGAATAACCAGTTTAAGGTAGGTAGATGGAATGCCAATAATTGAATTCATGGAAATTTTAAGGAGAAGACCCTACGATACCATCAGAAAACAAGCCATAGAAAGGAAGCCCTGATAAGTCAGGAATACTACCAGCCACCAACCTATGGCTAGTTGAGGAGAAATAGATAGACCCTACGATACCGTCAAAAGACTAGCCATAGAAAGGAAGCCCTGATAAGTCTGGAATACTGCCAGCCACCAACCTATGGCTAGTTGAGGAGAAATAGATAGACCCTACGATACCATCAAAATAATAGTCATAAAAAGGAAGCTCTGAGAGAACAGGAATACTGCCAGTCACCAACCTATGGCTGATTGAGGAGAAATAGATAGACCCTACGATACCGTCAAAAGACTAGCCATAGAAAGGAAGCCCTGATAAGTCTGGAATACTGCCAGCCACCAACCTATGGCTAGTTGAGGAGAAATAGATAGACCCTACGATACCATCAAAATAATAGTCATAAAAAGGAAGCTCTGAGAGAACAGGAATACTGCCAGTCACCAACCTATGGCTGATTGAGGAGAAATAAATAGACCCTACGATACCATCAAAAGACTAGCCATAGAAAGGAAGCTCTGAGAGGACAGGAATACTGCCAGTCACCAACCTATGGCTGGTTGAGGAGAAATAGATAGACCCTACGATAAAAAGACTAGCCATAGAAAGGAATCTCTGAGAGGACATGCGAATACTTCCAGTCGCCAACCTATGGCTGTTTGAGGAGAAATAGATAGACCCTACGATACCATCAAAAGACTAACCATAGAAAGGAAGCTCTGAGAGGACAGGAATACTGCCAGCCACCAACCTATGGCTGATTGAGGAGAAATAAATAGACCCTACGATACCATCAAAAGACTAGCCATAGAAAGGAAGCTCTGAGAGGACAGGAATACTGCCAGTCACCAACCTATGGCTGGTTGAGGAGAAATAGATAGACCCTACGATAAAAAGACTAGCCATAGAAAGGAATCTCTGAGAGGACATGCGAATACTTCCAGTCGCCAACCTATGGCTGGTTGAGGAGAAATAGATATACCCTACGATACCATCAAAAGACTAGCCATAGAAAGGAAGCTCTGAGAGGACAAGAATACTGCCAGCCACCAACCCATGGCTGTGGTTGTGGAGAAATAGATCGTTAAATTATAATGGAAAGAATAAAAGAACAACGAATAAAAAAGGTTTCTTTTTTTTTCTTTCGCTCTTCTGCTTTCCTCCATACAACTACGGTGATTATTAAGTAGTTAAAGATATATAAAGTGATAAGTACTTGTGTCGATTGCCAAATACAGTAGAACTACCTCTTTCTAAAGAACAACACCAAGTTACAGAGCTAATGTGTTCTTTAAAAGAGAGGTGCTCTCATACCTGAAAGCAGCTAATTGGTAAAAATGATCATTTTGGGTAAAGAAACTTCCTTTGTTTTAAAATAATAATAGAGAGAATCACTAAACAATATATTTGACGAATACCATACAACTTAGGATACGTTTTTTTTTTGTTGTTGTTGTTGTTAAAAATATAACCAAACGAGCCAGTTTTCGAGCCAAAAGGGGCTCTCTAACTGCCTTTTGAAAGCTAATATGAGACAAAGAACATTTTCTGGCTCATTTTGGCATAATAAAGGTGACGAAGATTCGTTTTTGGCTCAAAATTTCGTTCGTTTTCAGCCTTTAATAAAGATATACATTGCAAGTCCAAGTTGGAATATTCGTCAAACTCTCTCTTTTATGGAGATGTCCGATAGCAGTAGTGAAGGAGGCTCCAAGGAATTGTTCTATTCTTTGTGTTTTCAGCAAACACTTGACACGACGTTTGACGCCGGGGGCAACGTATCGGTGGGATTGACAGCCAGTACCATTGTCAGCCAGTGGACATGGGCCGCTACCTTCCTGGAGTCTACCGCTGTGGCCACCCGGGTAGGGGCTTCGCTCATCCTTGACAACACCACTCAATCAATACAACAACTAACAGATTTATTAAGACCTTTTATAGTCTTATACAGATTCTCCAAGTACACAGAAATGTAGGATAAATACAGGAATAACAGTAATAGTACCAGAAATAAGCAATTTTATTATCCTGTTCCAAAATAACTTTATTAGGTATCGCTCAAAAAGAACAACCTAGCTTATATTATTTACAATGAGATATATATGAATAGGTTCTTCACAGAAAAAAAAAGTGTCTAATGCGGGATTCGATCCCGGTTCATGGCTGTTGGGAATCGAGGATTTTAACCACTCGTCCACCGACTTATGTTTTTTTTTTAATGTTATTAATATTATTTTTAAAGCTAATAACATTTAATGGTATAATAATGGCAAATATTTGTAAATAAATTCGTATCCATATAATATGCCTTTATACACTCATGGACAAAACTTAAAGAAGTTGTACCTTTTAGTATGTATATCGGGATTCAGACAATAACTCTGAAAGATATTTAATACACACAGTGACATTTATTGAAGACAAACGAGATAACCAAGTTTGAACAAAATCATCTCTGTCTCCTTCAAAAAGTAGACGACTGGCGATATCAAAGACTTTCCACCTCCTTAAGTTTTTTCCATAAAAAGTTATTTATGGATTGTTCTATTTTCAAAAAGTATTTATATTTTAAATTGAATTATGCGCCTCTCTCTGATTGTGAGATGTGGATGGGTCCAGTTTGGCATCAGCGGGGTGTTCTGGTATGTTGCTGGAGGCATCGTTCAGGTGTTTGTCTTCGCCGCCCTCTCCATCCAGCTCAAGATCAAGGCCCCCGGTGCCAAGACATTCCTCCAGATGATCAAAGCGCGCTTCGGCAAACTGGCTCACGTCACGTTCTGTGTCTACGGTTTCACCGTCAACATGATGGTCACCGCCATGCTTATGTTGGGTACGTACCTGTTGATTTGGTTTAGATCTGTATTGTAGTGTATTTGTATGTTTTGAATATTTGTAGAAATGTAAATATCCTCTGGCAAATAAAATAGTTTTTAAAATGCAATATATTTATTCATTTATAATGCAATATAATGCGGCTTATGATTGTAAAACAAAAATTGCAATTATACCGCGAATGTTTCTTTTGAAGGAAAAATCGCAATTTATTTTAAGGAGAAATAGCGATTATTTCTAACTTTAAGGATGAAGTATGAAAGGATGAATTGTGAAGAGTAATGATAAACGGAAAAATAAAAGTGTCCAGGGATGGGAATCGAACACACAGTGTTCCGCTTACCGGGCAGATGCCAGTCCACTAGGCTACCCTGGACATATTTTTTCCGTTCGTAAATATTATATAAATTAATTTATAATACAATATAACGCGGCTTATGATTGTAAAACAAAAATTGCAATTATACCGCGAATGTTTCCTTTGAACGAAAAATCGAAATTTATTTTAAGGAGAAATATTCATTTTTATATATATATAGTTTTTTAAATATAAGATTCAAAATTTCAACAAAATTTCTACTGTCCTTACTGCGATGGAAAATATTGGGAGGGCTTGGCTCATGTTATAAAATAAATGAAGCTTCCATTGTTAAGTTTCTTGTGCAACTTTTTATTTCAAAGCTTCCGGTCTTGTCAGTCCTTCAACAGGATTATCACGTTAACAACTTAAACCATGATCCATTTTGCGTATTGAATTTGCCAAAGCTGATGTTGTGACTTTGTCAACGACCTGAGACCGCTAGTTTACGGAGACGGTTAATAGTTGGTGCTTAGTTAATTGGGTTCATTTAGGAGTCTTCATAATTGATGAACCAAGCCCTCCCAATTGTTGCTTTAGGAATATGTAGATATATAGCGGCACCATGTCAGTCAGTAGGATGCATCAATTGTGACATTTAAATAAACTATAATACTTAAGTTCGTGGCCTAATCTAAGCAACACCTCATCCTGGCTACTCTCATAATCTAGCGATACAACATGTATAATGGGATTTCTCATGTGAGACTATGTTCTAATGTTCTAGTACAGGGGTGGCGAACCTTTTTATATTAGAAGGCCAATTCTCATTTTACCATTTTTTGAGAAGGCCGCATCCATATATATATATTTAATTAAAAAGGCATATATTGGATCAAAAATAATATATATATATATATATTATATTATATAATATATGACATTCGTATTAGATATTTTCAATAAAATAATGAAAGTAATTGAAAACTGCGAAACAAAAATTATAATTTTGAATTTATGAAAAGGCCACAACTTGGGCAAGAAAAGGCCACATGCGGCCTTAAGGCCGCAGGTTCGCCACCCCTGTTCTAGTAGAAAATAAATGGGGAGAACTTTGTCCAGTAGTGGCCACAGACTAGGCTGAGGTTTAAACAGACACATTTTGCCATATGAAAACATTACTTCTAACTTATGTAGATGAACATTTTGCCGGGTGGATATAGATGTATAAATACCAAAACTACCTCTCCTGCTAAGATACACTTATGAACAGAACTTAAGGAAGTGGAAAGTCTTTGATGTCGAGGCCATTTTTTTAAGGAGACAGGTAACACTGGTCAACAACCTTTTTGCCCAAGAGAACCTGATGGTGTTTCTAGTGTAACTTTTCATGCTGAACTCAAATATCTAATCAGAAATTTTCCATCACCCATGGTTTTTGCGTGACAGCCTTTTTTTTTTGTATTGGAATAAATACAGAAAAAAAAATTAAAAAAATATTACGTAAGCATTTTTGCATAAACCTTATTACATTACACTGGTTTATCAAAAATTATTTTTCTTTGTCCCAAAAGAAACAGTATCTTATCTAAATTTAACTCTATGTGCTGATATCAAATATACCATTAGATTTTTTTCTATCACGCAAGATTTTTGAAATACACCTACTTGAAATTTGAAAATGTTTTAATATATAGGCCTGTGGCGACTACACTTTGACAAAGCTCCACTACACACAGGGGGCAGTGGACGGCATCGGCAACCGCGAGCGTCAACCTGACTACGCCTGCGCGCGGGACGTCATCAGAGACTCTGGCCACTCAGCGGTAAACATCTAGGCTTGCTCCAACGGCCGTTACTTCAACCGTTGTTTCTTTTCTATTTTTCTATTTCTGGATTTAAATAAATTAATTTTAATTATAATTTTATCAGAGAGAGCAGCCTTTCCACAAGCCACACCAACACATTACGCAACAACAATCCTACAAAATTGGTGAGCCGGACGTGATGCAAAAGTTATTTTAATCACACTTCTAAATTTTTTGTTATTATTTCATCCACGAAACTTTCAACAGCTCCAGAATGCAAGACGCAACTACGGAACAACCGGAAGGGCCAACATCCACGGCACCCTCCCAAATATCAAGATTGGCTTTCCGTGCACCACCATTCTGGCCCAACGACGTTGAACTGTGGATAAGCCAGCTAGAAGCCGCTTTCGGTCTAGCCGAGATCTCCCGCGACGAAACTAAATTCCAAGCAACGGTAACGAGCCTAGACCAGCCAACCCTTACTTACGTCGCGGACATCGTAACGGCCCCCCCCCCCCCCCCCCCCCCCACCCTCTGGTAAATACGATGCGCTGAAAGCATGCCTTCTCCAACGACTCGGTCAATCAAAGCAAACTAAAATCTTACAGGTTCTGGATGGGCGTCCCATGGGAGATCAGAAGCCATCAACAGTCCTAGCCGCGATGCAACATCAGGCAGGAAGAAATTTCTCCGATACAGTACTGAAAATGCTGTAGACTCGACGCCTACCTCAGGACATAAGGGCCGCTCTCGCAGCATCCTCTGAAACAAGTTTGAGTAAGCTGGCGGAAATGGCAGACAACATACACGAAGCCATACTGCCAACAGTCTCAGCAGTGGACCAACCAAGCACAGGTCATAGCGCGGAAGCCCACCAACAGCTGATGACGCAATTCCAAGACCTGCATACGCAAATCGAAGCTTTGAAGTCATCCATGGACACCCCACACAATCGCTATCCGAACGCTAGGTACCCGACCCACAACAAAAAAAGAAACGCATGAACTTGCTGGTACCATATGAAGTTTGGAGCGCAAGCTAGGAAGTGCCTTCAACCATGCAACTTCAAGGTCCAGGGAAACGAATACGCCCGCCGTCAGTAGCAGCCACTGACGGCGCAGGCCTTACTCGCCGGCTCTTCATTACGGACCGACGCAGCGCCTATTTGTTTTTGGTTGACACTGGAGCCGAAGTCTCAGTGATTCCACCACCAGTAAAAAACGCTAGGCCCTCGCACAGGCAGCTTTTCGCAGCTAACGGATCTATCATCCACACTTACAGGGAACGACATCTTGAGCTTGACCTCGGTCTCGGACGAATATTCCGTTGGCCTTTCATCATAGCCGACGTCGGCGTGTCCATCATCGGCGCAGACTTTCTCCGACATTACGGGTTGACGGTAGACCTGCGGAATCACTGGCTGAGCGACCCAGTATCTTTCCTTCACTCCATTGGACAAGTTTCCCCTTCCCCCGCTGTTAGCATTCACCTTACAATCGTCAATTCGCCTTACTCCAGGATACTCAGACAATTCCCAGAGCTAACTAGTCAGAATCTTGTAAAAGGTCCTCCCCGTCACTCAGTGACTCATCATATCGTCACAAAGGGCCCCCGATTGCAGCAAAACCGCGACGACTCCCCACGGACAAACTCGCCGCGGCAAAGAAAGAATTCGCCTTCATGATGGAGAAAGGCATCTGTCGTCTATCCAAATCACCGTGGGCCAGCCCTCTCCACCTAGTACCCAAAAAAGACGGCTCACTACGACCATGTGGAGTATACAGGAAACTGAATGCCGCTACCGTGCCCGACCGATATCCAGTCCCTAACATTATGGACTTTGCATCGCATCTGCATGGTAAGAAAATATTTTCTACTATCGATCTGGTTAGAGCGTACCACCATGTGCCCGTGGAATCTAGAGATATCCCTAAGACTGCCGTTATTACGCCTTTCGGCCTTTTCGAGTTTCCCCGCATGTCCTTTGGCCTATGTAACGCAGCCCAAACCTTTCAAAGGCTCATCAACGAAGTACTCCAAGGTTTGGATTTTGCATATGCCTACATTGACGACGTGCTTATCGCATCCGATTCAGAAAATCAACATGTATCCCATCTTCAACAACTTTTTGGTCGCCTTCGAGACTACGGCCTGACGATCAACGAAACCAAATGCACCTTCGGCCAACCTTCAGTCAAATTCTTGGGGTTTATCATCACCAACGCCGGAATCTCGCCGGACCCTCAGCGAGTACAAGCAATTAAAGACATCCCAATCCCTGATACTGTCGGAAAACTTCGACGTTTTCTGGGTATGTTAAATTTCTATCGGCGCTGCCTCCCCAATGCCGCTAGTACTCAGGCACCACTCCACGCCATGGTCGAAGGGCGCAAGAACGCATCCTGCCAATGGACGCCAACAGCACTCCAGGCTTTCGACCAGTGCAAGTTTCAACTAGCCAACGCTGCCCTCTTGCACCATCCTTTTCCAGAAGCGCCTCTCTGCCTTACGGTAGATGCCTCGGATTTTGCTGTGGGCGCCGCGCTTCACCAGCAGGTTGGCAACAATTTCTAACCAATAGCGTTTTTCTCAAGGAAACTAGACGCTGCACAAAGAAAATACAGCGCATACGACAGGGAACTCTTGGCGGTATACTTGGCTATCAAGCATTTCTGGCATTTATTGGAAGGGCGACAATTTCCGGTCTGTACGGACCACAAACCTCTCACATACGCCTTTCAACAAAATCTGGACAAAGCCTCACCGCGCCAATGTCGACACCTCGATTTCATCGGGCAATTCACAACAGACATCCGCCACATCGCGGGCTGTGAAAATGTACCTGCAGATTTCCTGTCACGTGTGGAACCCATCTCCCATCACCAACCTTATGACCCGAAATCCCTCGCCGAAGCGCAAGCAGTAGACCAGGAGCTACAAGCTCTCTTGACATCGGAAAACCGCAGTTCACTACAACTGGAAAAAGTACAAATACCAGAAACGAACATTTCCCTGTGCTGTGACGTTTCCACAGCAAAACCCAGACCATTCGTACCCGCATTCTGTCGCCGCATAATTTTTTCTGCATACTACAACTTGTCTCACCCCGGAGTACGAGCTACAACAAGGATGGTCACCGCCCATTACGTCTGGCCGGCCGTCAAGAAGGATTGCGCACTTTGGACTCGCGCCTGCCACCGCTGCCAAGTCTCCAAAACCACTAGACACACAAGAACGCCCCTTCAGTCGTTTAGTCCCCCAGACGGAAGGTTCAGTCATGTTCACATTGACCTGGTCGGACCACTACCACCGAGTGAAAACTATCGGTACATATTCACCTGCGTCGACCGATTCACTAGGTGGCCGAAGCCCTACCCATACAGGACATCACCGCCAAAACAGTAGCAAATGCCTTCCTATCGGTCTGGATATCTCGTTTTGGCGTGCCAGCAAAAGTGACTACAGACCAAGGCAGGCAGTTTGAATCAGCACTTTTTGGTGAGTTAACACGGCTTCTGGGAATCAACAGAATAAGGACATCACCCTACCACCCAGCAGCAAACGGACTAGTAGAAAGATTCCACAGGCAGCTGAAAGACTCCCTTCGCTGTCACGATTCCACGAGCTGGTCCTTGAAACTTCCCCTCGTGCTCCTAGGGATTCGTTCGTCGCTAAGGGAAGATCTCAACACCAAAACCGCTGAGCTGGTCTATGGGAAGCCCCTACCCCTTCCAGGAACATTTTTCGAGGACCCCCCTCTGCAAGCTCGCCTACCGAACCGTGGCTGGAGGACTTCAAGCGCGCCATGGCATCTCTGAAACCTGCACCAAGCAGGCCACATGGGAACCGCCACGTTTACGTGCCCAAACCACTCGAGACATGTTCCCATGTCTATCTACGTCGGGACCTGATATTGCCACCGCTAGCTCCCCCATACGACGGTCCATATGAAGTCCTTTTTAGGAAACCCAAAATTTACAAACTGAAAATTAAAAAGATATCCACGTGGGTGTCAATCGACCGCCTCAAGCCTGCTTTCACATCAGAAGGACCGATGTTTTCCCAAGACCCGAACTTGGCAAGCCAATAAGATTGCATAGGATCGCTGGAAAGATCATACTGGAGGGGGAGTAGTGTGGCGACTACACTTTGACAAAGCTCCACTACACACAGGGGGCAGTGGACGGCATCGGCAACCGCGAGCGTCAACCTGACTACGCATGCGCGCGGGACGTATTCAGAGACTCTGGCCACTCAGCGGTAAACATCTAGGCTTGCCCCAACGGCCGTTACTTCAACCGTTGTTTCTTTTCTATTTTTCTATTTCTGGCTTTAAATAAATTAATTTTAATTATAATTTTATCAGAGAGCAGCCTTTCCACAAGCCACACCAACACATCACGCAACAACAATCCTACAGGCCTATATGAACGAAATATATTTATTTTATTGAAAAGTAGTGACAGTGGATTTTCTTCTATACTTTGCTTGTGGTAAATCCCTCTTGAGTGTCCAGCAGTAGTCAGCAAGCATACCGGGACTCCATTTACCTTGGTACCGCTTCTCCATGCTTGATATATCTTGATGAAATCTCTCACCATGCTCATCGCTAACTGCACCAAGATTGTCTGGAAATAAATCCAGATTTTAATGCAGGAAATGGATCTTGAGAGACATGTTACATCCCAGTGCCTTGTAGGAAAGCAACAGATCATTAACTATGTCTCGGTAATTTTCAACCTTGACACTTCCTAACAAGTTCTTGCAAACGTTTCTAAAGGAAATCATGCTGCTGCTTTAACTTCATTCAAACTATTTTGAAAATTTCCATCCTGCAGAAATTCTCGAATCTGAGGTCCAACGAAAATGCCTTCTTTAATTTTCGCATCACTTATGCTAGAACATTTTTGTTTTAGGTAAGCAAATCCACTGGCATTTCTATCCATTGCCTTGACAAAGTTCTTCATTAATCCCAGTTTAATATGTAATTGTGGTAATTAAATATTTTCTGAATCGATCAGGGGAGGATTTACAATATTTTTATGTCCTGGAGTAAAGATTTCACGGTTTGGCCAGCTTTTTTTTTTTTAATATAATGCCTTTCCCAATCTCTGCTCTCCCACTCACACAGAAAACAACAAAATTTTGTATATCCAAGCTGTAATCCACGCAAGAGAGAAATGACTTTCAAATCGCTGCATATTTTCCAACCGATCTTTCATATTCTATCTTTTTCAAAAGCAGTTTCATGTTTTCGTAAGTCTCTTTAATGTTGAATTCATATGCTATTGGCACTGATGGGAACTTATTTCCGTTGTGAAGGAGAACAGCTTTCAAATTAATTTTTGAAGAATCAACGAACCGGTCTCATAGCAGAAGGCAAATCTGGATATTCAACTGTATGTCTTGATTTGGATGTAATACCTGTAGTCTTTGTCAAACAGAAATAACAGTCTGAAGAATGGTCTTTAGGTTCCCTCCATATCATTGGAACCGCAAAAGGCATATGACGTTCACCTTCAATCCACCCTGTAAGACGTCGAGCACAACTTTCACCACAATGATGAGGAGTCCAAGTCTTATCTTGGTCACCGACTTTACAGCCAAAATAGAGTTGATATCACTTTTTGAAGAGCAGTGTAAAGTTTCGCCTTTGAACTTTGAAAGTTAATTCCCCACAAATATAACAGAAAATATCAGGAATATTAATGCAACTCCTCGGCGTATTGACACAGTCTAGTGCACACGATTTATAAAAGCAAATCGATAGAGAAGAATAAACTGATCTCTTCAAATTTACCTGTCACTTCTGATGCAAATATATTGAACAGATCGTTAGGTTCAATTTAAATATATATATTAAAACTATTATTCAGCAAATAGCCTTCCAGAGCTTGTCGTTATTTTTGAGTTGAAAGCAAATCAGATTGAATTATAAAATAAACATATTTAATTAAACATTCAATAATTTATTATTTAAATTAATATTTATGATTCTTAAGTTGCGAAATTTAATTAATAACAAATAAAATAAAGCTTTTGGCTCCACATATCAACTCTTCTTGTCAAAAATAAAGCGCTAGCTAATGTAATGATGTTTACTTAAAAAATGCTTAGGTAAGATTTTCTGCAATATTACTGTATATACCAATTTATTGAAAAAATGATTATCCTGCAAGAACTGTAGGTGATGGAAAACTTCTGATTTCATTTTTGAATTCAGCATGAAAAGTTACATTAGAATCAACATCAGGTTTTCTCCAGCAAAAAAAAAAAAAAAAAGTTTTTTTGTAGACCTGTGTTATCAGCAGTCATAATTATTAATGATCCCAATTAATGAAATTAGTGGTCAATGGAATTGTGGTGAATATTAAGAGTGTGTTAAATAAAGTACAAACTGAGTGTTACAACCACAAGTTGAGTAGGATCAGATCTGATTTAGAGTTCTGTTTTACTTGCATCCATTATTATAAAAAGCCTTTTTGTTTTTCAAATACATAATATACAATAGAAGCTCCATGAAAGGGCACTCGCGCTAGAAAACAGCTCTCTACAAAGGATAGTTTTCATTTGCAAAATTACCATTTTTACTATTTAGCAACTCTCTGGTAAGAGGACAGCTCTCCTTAAAGGACAGTTTAGCTCTGCAATTATGTGTCCATTACAGGGAGGCGCTCTAATGTATATATAATAATTAAAATTTTATATTCTTTTTTTTTTGTCTTTTTTTTTATTGGGCCAGGGGGAGGGGGTAGGGGAAGGGGGGACCCGTCGCTGTCGAGGGAGGATAGGGGTGCCGGGATGGGGAGGGGACAGAAGGTAGTGGGTAGGGGATCGGGGAGGAGAGGGGATGGGAGGTGGAGGGTGGGGGACCGGGGTGGAGAGGGGATGGGAGGTGGAGGGTGGGGGACCGGGGTGGAGAGGGGATGGGAGGTGGAGGGTGGGGGACCGGGGTGGAGAGGGGATGGGAGGTGGAGGGTGGGGGACCGGGGTGGAGAGGGGATGGGAGGTGGAGGGTGGGGGACCGGGGTGGAGAGGGGATGGGAGGTGGAGGGTGGGGGACCGGGGTAGAGAGGGGATGGGAGGTGGAGGGTGGGGGACCGGGGTGGAGAGGGGATGGGAGGTATGGGGAGAGGGACCGGGGTGGAGGGGGGATGGGAGGTGGAGGGACGGGGCGAGGGATGGGGTGGGGATAGGAGCACCATGGAGGCCGCAGGCACCATCTGCAGCCCCGGGGTCAGGCAGAGGAAGCCGATGATGCCCGAGAATGTGCGGAAGGGGGCGGCGGGGAGCTGGAGCGGGCGAGAGACGGCCGGTGGGGCGCCAGGAAGGAGGAGGTGGCTGAGGGTTTATCTGCCACGGGGGGCAGCACGGTGGGGCGGATTGTCTGGCCCCCACGTGACAGGAGCTCCTGTGTGGGTGGTGGCGTTTCACAGGAGCCTCCTACACAACACACACTCAGCATTAGTCTCTCTAGCCTGCTCAACCCCAGTAGTAGAAACTCACCTCAACCACCATGTCACTCCTCGAGTTGACGGAGCTCTATCTCGGAGGAGGACATCGCCTCCCTCCTGCGCCGCCATTCACGCCGGACGGCCATTTCTCCGGCCGCCTCCTCGCGAGCTTGCTCCAGCTCGACTTGATGGAGCATCTGGGCCGCCGCCCGGAGAAGCCCAATGGTGTTGCTTGGGCTGTATCTCCTTCTCCTTCCGCACACGAAGAGATGTCGCAGCCTCTTCTTGGGGGTCGGAGCGGGGGGAGAGGGGGAGGGCTTTTTTTCCTCCCCCGCTACGAAGAGGCTGTCCTCGGGCATCATCTCCCAAGATTTGGTTCTGATCTTCTTGGGGGCTTCCTCTGCACTGAATCGTTTGACCCGGAGCTGGGTACAGATGGTAATGTGGGGGGCGATGTTTCTGCCCCCCTGCCTGCTGGTGGTTGGTGGGACCTCCATGGCGCTGGGGACTATTGGCTGGGGTTGGGGGGAGTTCAGGGGGTGGTGAATGGGGTCGGGGGAGTTCGGGGGGTGGTGGATGGGGTCGGGGGAGTTCGGGGGGTGGTGGATGGGGTCGGGGGAGTTCGGGGGGTGGTGGATGGGGTCGGGGGAGTTCGGGGGGTGGTGGATGGGGTCGGGGGAGGTGGACATGGTGGGTGGCTGGTGGTTCTATGGGATGATGGAGGTGAGAAAAACAATATATATCGACGGCGACTCTAGGGCTAATAATGTCATTTCAGAGCCCCATTGTTGGCCTTATTCTGTGACTTGCCGCCATATATATCTATATTTTAACAAATCTTTTTGATAAAAACAAGTAAATGATTCGAAATGTTCATTGAAAGAAAATATAGAGCTTCTTTTTTGTTTCATATAAAAACAATATTTTCATCCAAAAATTCGAAATTCAAAACTAATACAAAGAAAAAGGAATACATTTTGAAATGATCAACAAGAGCTATTAAGAAATTCCCGGAATCCTGAATTCCCTTGGAGCGCTATATCAGCTCTCAGAGTTACGATACCAGGAGATATTGAATATGAAGATTGGTGTTCATTTCACAGATATTTATTAAATAAAGAAAATCATGTCAATCAAACATGATATAGAAAATTTGTCATCATTTTCTGACTAAAAAAAAAAAAAAATTTATTTTTTTGCCCAGTACATGATTAATTTTGATTTTTCTTTGTTAAAAAAAAATGCGACAAAAAGCTCTTCCTGACTTAACTCTATGTCCTGTTGAAATTTCAGCTAGATTAATTACATATTGAGGATATGTAATGATGTTTACTTTAAAAATGCTTACGTAACATTTTCTGCATTATTACTGTATATACCAATTTATAGAAAAAAATGGTTATCCTGCAAGAACTATGGGTGATGGAAAACTTCTGATTTCATTTTTGAATTCAGCATGAAAAGTTACATTAGACACAACATCAGGTTTTCTCTGGCAAAAAAAAAAGTTTTTTTTTGTAGACCTGTGTAATTTGTTCATACTTAGTTATATCTTGTGTCTTCAATAAAGGTGACTGTGTATCAAATGTCTTACAAAGTTATTGTCTGAATGCCGATATACATATTAAAAAATGTCATTTCTTTAAGTTTTGTACATGACTGTAGATGCTTAAACTAAGAGCCATTTATTGACCGTCTCCGGAAACTAGCGGACTCGATCGGTGACAATGCGACTACATCAGCTTTGCAAATTCTGAGGATTTATGATTCCTGTTCGGAAACTATGGTCTCTCTCCAGGTGGGCGTATTGAATTTGCCAAAGCTTGTGTAATGGCTTTGTCTCAGACTCGAGACCGCTAGTTTACGGAGGCGACAATAGTTGGCGCTTAGTTTAAGCGTCTATTTTGACGGAAGAGATGACGTCGTTGTGTGACACAGGTGGAGTGACAGTGATGAACAGCATGGTACACGACCTCAGTCTGGAGCACGGCACTGTGGTCCTGGTGATCATCGTTGGCACCTACACATGGATCGGCGGGCTGGGCGCCACCTTCTACGTCTCCTACTTCAACACGGCGTTCATCTTCATCCTCCTGCTGTACTTCTCCTTCGTGGTCTACCACCACGACACTACCGGCGTGCTGGGTGGGTGCCGCTGACTATTGCTCTACACGCTGTGATGCCATCAGTAGGTTGGGTGTGGTGTTACACGGTCTGTAGACAATTGACAACTAACATAATTTTATTGACATCTTGTCAATACATTCAAAAGTGCACAGTCCACACTATTTTAAAAAATATTAAAATATACAAGTATCAGAGTCATCAACAATTCTGTCACCGTTTGCTTTTGGTTCAGTGGTAGAATGCTCGCCTGCCACGCGGGCGCCCCGGGTTCGATTCCCGGCCGATGCATTTTTTTTTTTTTTATATAATTTTTAAAACTCATTTATATTATTAAAATATATATGCTTTTCCTGTCTATGTACAGATTTATGGTCTATGTACACAAGTATACAAGTATGTATACAAGTTATTTGCAAATTGCGTTGCAAATTTGCCCTTTCGCTCGCAAGCAGCGCCTCTAGCGGTGAAGATGGGAGGTAATATCAGCTGACCTAATGGACATGTAAAACGTGTTTTAACAGGACATAGAGAAAAATCTGGAAAAGATATTTTTCGGATTTTTAGTCAAGAAAATAAAATGACAGGTTCTGGGAAAAAAATAGTTGTTTTTTATTCAGAAAATGATGACAATATTGCTGTATCATGTTTGATTATCAGATACAAAATTATATCGGGAAAAATTCCAAAAAGCAGAGACCACGGGTGAAGCCAGTTCATTTTTAGTATGCAGGAACAAAATTCTAACAGAAAAACATTCATTCGCGCAGAAGACACAAAGCCAGATCATCTCTTTATAAAAATATTGCTTCTCAGACACAAAGTTTGGAGCGGGACGTTTCAAAAGAATGACATCCACGGCGCCAATTTATAATTGTAACGAATAGTATTTTTCGGCTAGTAATTATATATATATATTAAAAACAAAAAAAAATATATGCTGACCAGGCTCACATGAGCATTTCTAGATGGCAGAGCGCCATCTAGTGGAACAAATATATATGCATACCACTATGTACCATAAATATGGCGCTTCTGCCAGCGTTGCAGAGTTTGGTGGAGAATCACCAGCAGGTCTCCAGCGACACCACGTATTTCACGAACTACGAAGAATACGTAGATCGCGTGCTTCGCCGCTTAGGAAATGGTGATGGCGTGGTCCTCGAGATCAACTGGAAGTAGAAAGATGTTTGGAGCTATGTGTACTGCATTATCCCAGATGCCTCTTCACCTGTTACGTATATGACAGCCATCTTTGCGTGCAAATGCAATGTTAGACCCCTATACCTGGAAAATTTTATAATATTGGTATTCTTTAAGGACGGATACTACCCTAGATGTATATTTACACATAGCGATATGTCCAGGGAGTGTGGAGAAGATGTACAAACTGGTCTCCTGCGCCGTGGGACCAGAGGGCAATCTGGAGCGTAACTACCTCACCATCATCTCTAAGGATGGTCTGATGTTTGGCTGTCTCAATGTGTTGGGTACGTTTCGGTCATTCAGGGTAAGATTCTATGTAGCTCTTCACACCATCTCAGAGAGTAAATATATAGGAAATATCTTTATTTATGGGGCTACTAACCAGAATGGATGATTTTTGAGCCCCAATGGACACATAAAGCGGAATATATACAAAGCACTATATATATTGCACTGTTGGAGGGAATGGATGGCCATGGGATCATCGCCGGGAATAAATATATAGTTCAACACTTAAAATGAGAAAGAGCGTCAAAAATACTATTCATTTTAAATCTTCTTTTCTTTTTATAAATAATCCATTTATATATATGTATATTTTTTTACGCACACACACAAAGCTTTATTAAGACCAGCGGTCTTATACAGATTCACCAAAGGAATAAATAATAGATGGAGCTCCTATACTCCAGGTAGCGCAGCACCCAACAACAGCTTCCTGGTCCTACTCATGTCCAATGGCCACACGTTCCTTCGTGCATACGTCATGGTTAGTGAATCACTGAACAGGCTAGTGTGGAATCAGCCACGTTCTAGTCTTCGCTTTCCTCATCCATCATTTATATATATATCTTATATTTAAAAAAAATAGATTTTCTGCTGTATTTTAGATCATGTTGAGGATTATAGTAATGCAGTTATTTGTTGGTTTTTTTGGTACTAAATAGTATTGGTAATGCAGTCGTGGTTGAAATCCTTAAAGTATGATTATTAAAAATAGTTTTGATAAGAGATTGTTTTAATTGAGCTTTAGGATTATATAATAAACATAATTCGGTAAAAGTACTGCCTGGCTTAAGACGTAAGAATAAATAAAACAAAAGCTTATTTACATAATGTACAAAGTTTTTTAGCCGGCCATCGGGGAAGAACAACAATGAGTATTTATAGAGAAAGCGAGACCTCTGGCGGCCGATTTAGCAGTATTTGTAACTATGAAATATATAATTTTAAATATAATAATATTTTAATATAACATATATGTATTTCTAAGAGAAAGAAAAAAGAGATAAAAAGAACTAACGATGATTCGTATTACCGCCTGTTGAAGGAAGTTATTGTCCAAAAGTTCGCCAAGATATCTTTAGTAAAGAATCTCTTCGCCGTTAGTTTTTATCATTTCTTTGAAATAATGTCTGGCGATTCCTCCTATTGTAACTGTTGTACATATTTTAATTATTTGTTACCACAGAGTGTGTGTAAGCTCACGGGTAAATAGGCGCTAAAAAACAAGAAAAAAAGTGTTCCTTTGTTTCAATATAAGTTTCCTTTTTATATTTTGTTATCTCTCTTGTTAATCAATAAATATAATGTTTAATTAATAATTATTGGAATCAGTTTCATTAATTATACTAAGCAAAGTCAACAATTGGTAGCAGAGCGTGGTTTATTTGATATAAAGCTCAAAAACGAAAATATTTAATCTAAAGATTAAGCAAGAAGTTTATTCTGATCGGTAAACTGAAGCACTTCTAATAAGATTAAAGGTATTTATATAGATTAAGTTAAATTATATCTATATATTGCATATTTAAAAGCTACGCAATATTTAAATAAATTTAAAATATATACAGTAGAACTTGGATAATTCGAACTTCTTTAATTCGAAAACCTCTTTAATTCGAATATTTATCTTGGTCCCTAGAATTTCCTATAAATAGAATTTCCGTTTTTAATTCGAATTTTTGGATAATTCGAATTTTTTTATGGTCCCTTGGGGTTCGAATTATCCAAGTTCGACTGTATTTGTTTTAAATTATATATTGGTTTGTTTATATTAGCTCAAAAGACGAAAATGGCTGAATATAATTTTTTATCCCAAACAAAAATTGAACCATTAACAGGAAATAATTATCAAATATGGGCGTTGAAAATCGGCGCAGTTCTGAGAGGAAGAAAATTATTTAAATGTGTAATTTCCGATCCAGAACCTGATATGGAAGACAAAAGTTCTTGGGAGATTTGGAGAGATAAAAATGATGAAGCTTTTGGGATAATCATCACTACTTTGACAAATGAACAAGCTGGAATGTTCATAGGAGAAACAAATGCTAAGAAAGTATGGGACTCACTGAGAAAAACATACACAGGCAATTTGGAAGATAAAATTATTGATATAGGCTTAGAATTAAAGGACATTAGAATGAAAGATAATGAAACTGTAGATGAATATATAACGCGGGCAAAAAATATTGCTGCTAGAAGTTCATCATTAGGGCATCAATTTCCCTCAAGAGAACTTTCATTTCATATTGTCAGAGGCATACATCCAAGGTATGAAAATATTGCTATTGTCTTACGATCAAAGAGAGAGGCAACAATTGAAGAGATTCAACAAACTCTAAGAGAAGAGGAGTCAAGAAGAAATATGAGATTAAATCAATCGGTTGAGAATGGGCATGAACAAGCATACAGAATTAAAAATAGAAAAGTCCAACAATTTCAGCCAAAAAGATGTTTTGTTTGTAATAAAAAGGGACATCTAGCTAATTATTGCTGGTTTCGAGATAAACAGAAACAAGGATACCAAAAGAAATGGACTCCTGGTGATAGAAATCACAAATACAGTAGGGAACATTCAAATAACCTAGTGGATACTATGAAAAGTGGAATTAATGAGCAAGCATTTGAAACATATGTAAAAGAATTTGAAGATTCACCAGATGAGAGGAATGATAGACAAATATGGTGTATAGATTCAGGATGCACCGCACATTTAACCCCAAACCTAACTTTGATGGAAAATGTGGTAGATTATGAAAGTGAAATCAACCTAGCTGAGAAGGGCAAAACTACCCAAGCCATAGCCAAAGGAGATATGAGACTTACTACATGCACAAGTGAAGGCCAAGAAAATATTCACATCAAAGATATCTTACATGTACCAAGTTTAAGGAATAATTTCTTGTCAGTATACGAATTAGTCAACAAGGGAAATTCAGTTATTTTCAATAAGGATGGAGCAAAAATTTATAATGAAGGGAATGATTTAGTTGCTGAAGCATATATTAAAGATAGAATGTTTATGATGGAAACAAAACAAAGAAATGTACCAATAGCAAAAAATGAAAATGTCATGGTTATAAATACACATTTATCAAATAAAAATAGCAATATAAGTTTATGGCATAAAAGATTAAATCATATAAATGAAGAATACATGAAAAAATGATTCAAGGACATATTGTAAGAGGATTGGATCTAAAATTCGAAAGGTTACCAGAGTGCGAAGCATGCATAATGGGAAAACTGGTGCAGAAGCCATATAATATTACAGATAATTATACAGTTAAGCCCCTGCAGTTGATTCATATGGATTTATGTGGACCAATGCCATGTCAATCTTTAGGAGGATCTAAGTATTTCCTTGTTATATTAGATGATTACAGTAGAAGAATCTTTGTATATTTCCTGAGATCTAGAGATGAGACCTTTGAAATATTTGAAGGATTTAAAGCAAGAGCTGAAAACGAATTAAGTCTTAGAATAAAAGATGTAAGAACGGACAACGGAACTGAATTTTGTAACTCTAGATTTGAAGGACTTTTCAAGAGAAGTGGGATCCATCACCAACTTACCACCACATACTCACCACAAAGTAATGGAGTCGCAGAGAGAGTGAATAGGACTCTTATAGATACAGCGAGAACCTTACTAATTGACTCAAAATTACCCATGATGTTTTGGGCAGAGGCAATTGCTACAGCTGCATACATTAAGAATTGTACACCCCACAGGTCTATCAAGCAAAATACACCTATGCAGAGATGGAATGGCAGGAAACCATCGGTCAAACACATTCGAATATTTGGATGTTTGACACATTGGCTTGAGAGCAAACCAAGAAGAAACAAGTTTTCACCAAAGGGTAGAAAGGGAATATTTATTGGTTATTCCATTAAAAGAAAAGCTTACAGAATATATGATATAATGACAAAGAGAATTCATGAAGTCAGATCAGTAAAATTTAGTGAAGATAAGAGAGGAATTGATTATGCAAATGATATTCAGGAAGATACTAATTGTGATAATTTGATCTATAAAGGAAATCGTGAAGAAATAGTTGAAGACTTTCTTATCTTGAAAGAAGACAATCCTGTCGCAGAGAGTGAAATGAAGTCTCAGGAGGATACTTCAGTAAAACCAGGTGGTGACACTGAAAATGACTCAACACAAACTGAACCAATAGAGGAAAGATGCGCAAAAGGAGGAAGAAAGAAAGGAGAAACAAAGAGCATCTTAGAAGAACGGCACAAAGCAAGACTTGAAGAACAAGAAAGGAAATTGATTGAAGAAGGAGTTCGACGCTCACAAAGAATAAAGGATAGGAATGATGCAAACTTAATTATGGAAATTGATCATTATATTCCGGAGAACTTTAAAAAAGCAATGGATAGTGGAGAAAGAAATGAATGGCACAAAGCAATGGAAGATGAGCTCAGTGAGATAGAGAAACATAAAGTATGGACACTAGTACCAAAGGAAAATGGTATGAAAGTCATCAATAGTAAATGGGTCTACAGTACAAAGAAAACCTCAAATGACGGCATATATAAAAGAAAGGCCAGACTGGTTGCTGTTGGATGCAATCAGAGATATGGTGTGGACTATAAGGAATCTTTTTTACCTGTACTCAAAAAGGAAAGCTTGCGAACAATAGTAGCTCTTGCAACACAACAGAATTTAATCATAAAGACTTATGATGTGAAGACAGCTTATCTCTATGGTGAGTTAAAAGAGACAGTATACATGAGACAACCAGATGGTTTTATACAAAAAGGAGAAGAAAACAAAGTGTGTAAATTGGAAAAAAGCCTGTATGGTCTACCACAATCAGGAAAATGTTGGAACAAAAAGATCAATGAAATTTTATACCAGTTGTGAATGATTAGAACCAAATGTGATCCATGTGTCTATAAACTCCAGAGAGGAGAAGAGTATGCAATACTGGGTCTATATGTAGATGATCTCATCATTGCTGGAACTAGTAAGGAAATTAATGACAACCTAGCCTCAGAAATAGAAAAATATGTTACTCTAACAGAAAAGAAAGATAGCGAACTATTTATTGGAATTGAAATAAAAAGGGAAGAAGATGGATTTTATCTATCTCAGACTCATTATATTGATACAATTCTTCACAGATTTGGACTGGAAGAATGCAACAGTGTGCAGACACCTGGAGATCAAAATCAAAATTTGGATGAATATTTGGACTCTAAGCCAGTAGATAAAACTGTATACCAGGAAATGATTGGATCACTAATGTACCTTTCTACGGGTACTCGACCGGACATATCCTTCAACGTCAGCAATTTATCACAGTATAGTACTGATCCAAGAGAAATACACTTAACTGGAGTTAAAGGGATTTATAGATATCTGAAGGGAACAAGAAATAAAATGTTGGCATATAAGTCAAAAGACAACAATATCACAATAAGTACTGATGCGAGCTGGTGCACAACCCAAGACGCAAAATCCTATTCAGGCTATACAGTCAAACTTGGCAACAACTTAATAAACTGGAGAAGTAGAAAGCAAAATTTAGTAGCCTTGTCTACATGTGAAGCAGAACTTATTTCAATATGTGAAGGCATTTCAGAAGTATTATGGTTAAAGGGATTACTAGAAGAACTTTGTGAAAATTTAACTTTCCCAATTACCTTGAAAAGTGACAGCCAGGCTGCTCTAAACTGGATACAATCTGACAAAATTACTTCACGAACAAAGCACATAAACCGAAAGTATTATTTTGTGAAAGAGAAAATTCAAAATGGAATCAAGCTGGAATACACTAAAAGTGGAGGCGGATATACTAACAAAGAGTCTACCTAAGGACAAACTACGGAAATGTGCAGATAGCCTTGGACTTGCTGATTAGGGCTTACACACAGGGGAGCGTGTGTTGTACATATTTTAATTATTTGTTACCACAGAGTGTGTGTAAGCTCACGGGTAAATAGGTGCTAAAAAACAAGGAAAAAAGTGTTCCTTTGTTTCAATATAAGTTTCCTTTTTATATTTTGTTATCTCTCTTGTTAATCAATAAATATAATGTTTAATTAATAATTATTGGAATCAGTTTCATTAATAATACTAAGCAAACTCAACAGTAACATATATATGTTATGAATATTTTGTTTTGTTGTTGAAAAAGATAGAGAATTGAAGGTCCAGTCGTGAAAAAGGAAATAAATTATTTACTTATCAAGTAGTTTTTATTTTAAATTACTTGAAGCAAATTACACATAAAATTATTTTTCACAGTAATATAAAATTTATAAAATGAATTCTATATTCGTGAATTTAAAAAAATAGGTAGGTTAACTATACATATTTACAACAATATTCAAAGTGTTATCTTCTAAACCTATGGTCAAAAATAAAAGAATAGTCAATGATGAAAATAAAATACATGTTTTAAAAAAATAAAATATTTGCATTTTATGTTATATAATATACATATATGAGAAACAATAGAAAAAATAAATAAAAAGGTCAGGTGTTGATATTAAAAATAATGAAGGCATATCCTGGCCAAAAGCACATGTGATTTTTAGATGGCCATAGTGGTACAGCCTACTCCACGCTGACGAGCGCCAACAGCTCGAAACGCGTTCGTGGATGGCTTTTCTTGATTTATCACTAAATTGGGTTGGCCAAATATCACGGAGCAAGTTAAATAAACGTTTAGTTTATTTTTGCTCCACTAGATGGCGCTCTGCCATCTAAAAAAGCACATGTGCTTTTGGTCAGGATATGCCTTCATTATTTTTAATATACATATATACATTGTAACATATATATACATTATGGTAAAACGCCTCTTTATGACCGCGTTTATTTGACACGCACCTCTTTGACAATCATATGCTGGCTGGAGACTAAAAAATAAACCAGAAACTAATTCTCGCTTTTAAAATTTGCCTATTGGATGACCTTTCGTATTACCGTATTTGTGTTCGGGAGGGGGGGGAACAAAATTATACAATCAGCAACATAGTAATATTAATAAATCTCAAGTTTATTGTTTACCCGTTTTCTGACTCAATGGTCTAAGTAAACTTGTGAAAAGAAAACTTGAGTACAGTGGTACCTCGACATACGAGCGCCCCAACATACGAGTTTTTCGAGATACGAGCCGACGAGCAAGTGATTTTTTGCTTTGAGTTACGAGCGAAATTCGAGATACGAGTTCGGTTCGGTAGTGTTGAAGATATTAATCTGTGATTTTAAATGTTTCTTTTTGACCAGTACTTTTGTTTTGTTTTTGCTTTTCCTAAAATGTTTCTTTCTTCTTCTTCATTATTATTTGTTCTATATGCAAAGCTTTGTTTTTTGCTTTTTGTTTCGAGATACGAGTAATTCAAGATACGAGCAAGGTTGCGGAACGAATTAAACTCGGATGTCGAGGTACCACTGTAGTTAGAATATTGTTCGATAATTTCTCTCATGAGGAATTGTCACTTTAAACATACAATAAGCAAAGGTATATTCAAAAAAAGATTTAGAGGGAGATTAAATGTAATTCTTCCGTTGATATATGGTGATTTAAAGTCAACGCTAGTTTCTATATGAAAAATAGTACAAAAGTGTGAATTTGTACATGGATCGGGTGGATAAATTAAGAAAAAAAGGAATTTCCTGATCGCGCAACTAAAAGTTGTTGATGGCTTGCTCCATCTTTCGGAATAAATATCAACTAATCGTTGATTATCAATTATTCCAGAATTGGCCAAATAAACGTAGTTAGCTTTTCTTGATTAATCAAGAAATGGCATTTGGTCAATTCTGGAATAATTAGAAATAGATCAGGAGATGCCATTTTTTCTTAACTAGTTTCTATGTGCGCCAAATTCTTCAATTGCCTAAAAAGTCAAAATATGAGTTTTGGCAAAACCTCCTTAATCCATTATGGAAGATGACGATAAACTAACACGACACATAGAAACAAAAATGTGGAAACTACAAAATTTAAAATTGCAGGAGAATGACCTTCATTTAAAAGTGACACCTTTTAAAGTGCGTTAAAACACTGCATTTTGCTCATCACAACTATGCTGAAAGAAGAAATGGTGATAGAAAATGTATAAAAACACTAACCATGACAAATTCATACAAAGGTCGATCTTTATACCACGGTCTCGGGGTATGGCCTTGTTCAGTACAGGGGCGGCTTCGATTTTATAACATTCTGGATAAAAAGTTATGGAATCGGTTGAATTTGCCAAAGTGGTGTTTAAGATTTGAAGAAGCAGGGCTGATTTTGATATATAGCTATGGTCTTCATTATATAAGAAAAAAGTCATAAATTGAGAAAGCCATCATCAACTTTTAGTGCACGATAAAGAAATGTTTTTTTCTTAATTTATCCACCTTATCCCAGTACAATTTCACTTTCGTACTATTTTTCCCATAGTTTAGCGTCCTCACGTCCTTCCGGCCTAAATACTTGTTTCGTGATTTTTCAGGATGCCTCAAAGACCAGCTTTTTTTGGTCGTTGAGGTACACCTTGCACCACGCTGATGAGGGTCAACATCCCGAAACGCATTAGCTTTTCTTATTTAATCAAGAAAAGGTTTTTGACCAATTATGGAATAATTAAAAATCAACGATTAAAGTTTATATTTATTCCGACATATGGCGCAAGCCATCAGAAACTTTTAGTTGCACAATCAGGAGATGCCTTTTTCTTTATTTATCTACCTGATCCCGGTATAATTTCACTTTGAACAATTTGTCAAATAGTCATAAGTTTATTTAGAGATTGATATCTAACCGAGAATCGACCCAACTGCAGGGAACTGGGGCACATTCTTCCTGGACCAGAGTTACTGGCAGAGCAGCGTGGCGGCCAAGCCGCGGGACGGGGTGTGGGGCTTCTTGGCGGGCGGCCTCACCTGGGTGGCCATCCCCTTCACCTTCGCCACCACCGTCGGACTGGCCTACCTGGCCCTGGGTACTGTGGCCGGGGGGCCGCTGCTTAACGTCACTCAGGTGAACGAGGGTGAGTGGGTTGTCTGTACTTTACCGTTGGTTGGATGGGTTGTCTGTACTTTACCGTTGGTTGGATGGGTTGTCTGTACTTTACCGTTGGTTGGATGGGTTGTCTGTACTTTACCGTTGGTTGGTTGGGTTGTCTGTTCTTTACCGTTGGTTGGATGGGTTGTCTGTACTTTACCGTTGGTTGGATGGGTTGTCTGTACTTTACCGTTGGTTGGATGGGTTGTCTGTACTTTACCGTTGGTTGGATGGGTTGTCTGTACTTTACCGTTGGTTGGTTGGGTTGTCTGTCTTTACCCTTGGTTGGTTGGGTTGTCTGTTCTTTACCGTTGGTTGGATGGGTTGTCTGTACTTTACCGTTGGTTGTATGGGTTGTCTGTACTTTACCGTTGGTTGGATGGGTTGTCTGTACTTTACCGTTGGTTGTATGGGTTGTCTGTACTTTACCGTTGGTTGGATGGGTTGTCTGTACTTTACCGTTGGTTGTATGGGTTGTCTGTACTTTACCGTTGGTTGGATGGGTTGTCTGTACTTTACCGTTGGTTGGTTGGGTTGTCTGTTCTTTACCGTTGGTTGGATGGGTTGTCTGTACTTTACCGTTGGTTGGATGGGTTGTCTGTACTTTACCGTTGGTTGGATGGGTTGTCTGTACTTTACCGTTGGTTGGATGGGTTGTCTGTACTTTACCGTTGGTTGGTTGGGTTGTCTGTCTTTACCCTTGGTTGGTTGGGTTGTCTGTTCTTTACCGTTGGTTGGATGGGTTGTCTGTACTTTACCGTTGGTTGGATGGGTTGTCTGTACTTTACCGTTGGTTGGATGGGTTGTCTGTACTTTACCGTTGGTTGGATGGGTTGTCTGTACTTTACCGTTGGTTGGATGGGTTGTCTGTACTCTACCGTTGGTTGGATGGGTTGTCTGTACTTTACCGTTGGTTGGATGGGTTGTCTGTACTTTACCGTTGGTTGGATGGGTTGTCTGTACTTTACCGTTGGTTGGATGGGTTGTCTGTACTTTACCGTTGGTTGGATGGGTTGTCTGTACTTTACCGTTGGTTGGATGGGTTGTCTGTACTTTACCGTTGGTTGGTTGGGTTGTCTGTACTTTACCGTTGGTTGGATGGGTTGTCTGTACTTTACCGTTGGTTGGATGGGTTGTCTGTACTTTACCGTTGGTTGGATGGGTTGTCTGTACTTTACCGTTGGTTGGATGGGTTGTCTGTACTTTACCGTTGGTTGGATGGGTTGTCTGTACTTTACCGTTGGTTGGTTGGGTTGTCTGTACTTTACCGTTGGTTGGATGGGTTGTCTGTACTTTACCGTTGGTTGGATGGGTTGTCTGTACTTTACCGTTGGTTGGATGGGTTGTCTGTACTTTACCGTTGGTTGGATGGGTTGTCTGTACTTTACCGTTGGTTGGATGGGTTGTCTGTACTTTACCGTTGGTTGGATGGGTTGTCTGTACTTTACCGTTGGTTGGATGGGTTGTCTGTACTTTACCGTTGGTTGGTTGGGTTGTCTGTACTTTACCGTTGGTTGGATGGGTTGTCTGTACTTTACCGTTGGTTGGATGGGTTGTCTGTACTTTACCGTTGGTTGGTTGGGTTGTCTGTACTTTACCGTTGGTTGGATGGGTTGTCTGTACTTTACCGTTGGTTGGATGGGTTGTCTGTACTTTACCGTTGGTTGGATGGGTTGTCTGTACTTTACCGTTGGTTGGTTGGGTTGTCTGTACTTTACCGTTGGTTGGATGGGTTGTCTGTACTTTACCGTTGGTTGGATGGGTTGTCTGTACTTTACCGTTGGTTGGATGGGTTGTCTGTACTTTACCGTTGGTTGGATGGGTTGTCTGTACTTTACCGTTGGTTGGATTGGTTGTCTGTACTTTACCGTTAGTTGGATGGGTTGTCTGTACTTTACCGTTGGTTGGATGGGTTGTCTGTACTTTACCGTTGGTTGGATGGGTTGTCTGTACTTTACCGTTGGTTGGATTGGTTGTCTGTACTTTACCGTTGGTTGGATTGGTTGTCTGTACTTTAGCGAAGGTTGGATGGGTTGTCTGTACTTTACCGTTGGTTGGATGGGTTGTCTGTACTTTACCGTTGGTTGGATGGGTTGTCTGTACTTTACCGTTGGTTGGATGGGTTGTCTGTACTTTACTGTTGGTTGGATTGGTTGTCTGTACTTTAGCGAAGGTTGGATGGGTTGTCTGTACTTTACCGTTGGTTGGATGGGTTGTCTGTACTTTACCGTTGGTTGGATTGGTTGTCTGTACTTTACTGTTGGTTGGATTGGTTGTCTGTACTTTAGCGTAGGTTGGATGGGTTGTCTGTACTTTACCGTTGGTTGGATGGGTTGTCTGTACTTTACCGTTGGTTGGATGGGTTGTCTGTACTTTACCGTTGGTTGGATGGGTTGTCTGTACTTTACTGTTGGTTGGATTGGTTGTCTGTACTTTAGCGAAGGTTGGATGGGTTGTCTGTACTTTACCGTTGGTTGGATGGGTTGTCTGTACTTTACCGTTGGTTGGATGGGTTGTCTGTACTTTACTGTTGGTTGGATTGGTTGTCTGTACTTTAGCGAAGGTTGGATGGGTTGTCTGTACTTTACCGTTGGTTGGTTGGGTTGCCTGTACTTTAGCGATGGTTGAATGGGTTGCCTGTACTTTAGCGATGGTTGGATGGGTTGCCTGTACTTTACCGTTGGTTGGATGGGTTGCCTGTACTTTAGCGATGGTTGGATGGGTTGCCTGTACTTTACCGTTGATTGGATGGGTGAAGCAACAATGTGAAATTTGCAAAAAAACACGCAATACGATGATCTATTGTAACAAATCGGAAACTTCTTACTCTCCAGTCAAAGTTGAGAATGCATCTCCTATGGAATCGGAACGGGCAATCAATCTAACCAGCACTCAAACCACCCATAGAATGGATAGCCACATACTGCTCGTAACGGCTAGGATTAGAATCAAAAACGTATGTGTAGAGTTATGTACCTGCAGGGACCTATTGGACAGCAAGTTCTAGGAGAGCATGGTAACCAAGGAATGCTGTGAGAGATTGGGGTTCGTCCAAAGGAAATTAAGTGGTTCCATAGTGGGGGTTGGAAACATACCGCTCCAACATTCATCGTCAACTATCCGTGTAAGGTTTTATCCACTGTATAATTCTGGGGAGTTTGCGGTTGAAACAGCGGTAACAAAGTCCTAACTACGTAAATCCCAATCTTCAAGTTGATAATTCCTAGATGGCAGGTTCTTTAAAGAATCAAGTTGGCATCCGGAGTTTTTTGCCCAAGCTTCTATAGATATGACTTTGGGAACGTATATATACACAGGAGTTATGTTGAATGACTCTATATCACTCGGCAGATAATTGCCAATGACTATTAATTATAAGTTGGGTTGAATTCTAATCGGGAAAATCACACTATCATCGGACAGGAGTACAGAGGTATGTCACCTGAGTTTGCTGACAAAACCAGAACTAGAAGATATATTGCAGAAATTCTGGGACACACGGAGTCTAGGCCGTCAGAAGATGTCAGAAGGCTAGAAGAAAATTGCGAGAATTTCTATTTGAAAAACCATGCAGATATAGGCAAGGAAGGTAGTGGGTAAAATTACCATTCAGAAAACATAAACCGCTTCTGGGTGAATCAAGAGAGTATGCAAAACATAACTACATTTCTTGTAAATATGTAAATTTTTGTATCGTGAATAAAGTAGTTCAATTAGTGAGTGAGTCGTTCTTGTTAGAGTCGATTTGATACATTTATTAGTAAATATTGAGTACAAATAGTTTGAGTGCAAATTAAGAACATAGCGGTAGTCTCTTCCAATTACAGGGAGATCAAAGCTTGATCTGAACATAGGTATTGATTGGAATTGAGAGTATGGATAGAGTTGATGTGAGAGTTCTATTTACATTAGGTATTGAAAATAGAGCAATCCATAAATAAATCTTTAATTAAAAGGCATGTATTGGATCAAAAAATCATTTATTTTACCAATATTTCAGTTGGCTGAACGCCAACCTTTATCAAAGGTGTTAAAACATATTTAATGTGTGTCCATAATGTGTTGTTGACTCACAATAAATATGTTATAATACCTTGATAAAGGTTGGCGTTCAACCAACTGAAATATTGGTAAAATAAATGATTTTTTGATCCAATACATGCCTTTTTATTTAAAAACATATAGGTATATTGAATGGAATTGGTGTGAGAGTTCTATTTACATGTATAAAAAAGAACACTATTTACATATGTGTAAAATAGTTCTATCCGCCTATATGGAAAAGAGTTCTATTCACACATGTACAGTGAGAATATGACGTAGTTAATACAAAAGATTAATATTGAAAATCCAAATTTTGGAGATGGAATATCTAAGTAGCTAGGAATGTGTCCAGGGAAGGTGGCGCCCACCGTGGTCCGCGTACTCCTGGGCAAATCAGGCGAGATGATGCTGCTCTTCATGATTCTCATGGCTGTCATGTCGACGGGGTCTGCAGAGATCATCGCCGTCACCTCCATGTTGGTCTACGACGTCTACCAGAACTACCTCAAGGTATCTTGATACAATATCGTACACGAACGTCACTTTCTCTAAAAATGGTTATAGAGGCCTTGACATTATCAACAGGATTGACATTAGTTTGACAACAACAGATTTTTATTAATAAAAATAGTTAATGAAGCTTTCGAACAGGCTCTTCATTAGTTTTATATATGTCTCGTTGTGAAAATAATTTCAAACCAGTTGTTTATTAATTTGACTACAATATACAGGGTTTGGCCCCAAAAGTAATGAGCCTCATTTTTTTCCGACGCGACGTTACCGCACACACCTTCGCGGCCGGTTGGAAGTGGTAGAGGGGACTCTAAACTTGCCAGCGACGCCAGGTTCAGTTATGTACAAGCTCTTAGAGCGGTGGGACGTCATTTTTAGTGAACCTCCGCCTCGTCATGGTTAGGATGGAGATAACTTTGGAGCAACGCTATGCGATACAATTTTGCATAAATTAATACAAAGCAATAACGCGCCATCTATATATAACGAATGAAGACATTCACGCGAATGTTTCTTTTTACAAATAAATCAAACTTCTACTGTCCTTACTGCGATTTAAAAAATATTGGGAGGCCTTAGCTCATCAGTGGTGAACCCTCCCAGCGGTTTCACCAATTTAATCTACAAGACCGCTTCTTTAGAGTTCTAATACTGTATTGGATCATTCTGCTTTTATATGCTACACTGAAGGAGGTGGAATCTTAGAAATTTTATTTAAGTAAACTATGGACATAAGTTGTTAGGACAGTAGAATTACATTTAAATATTTGCATCGAGCAATGCTCTTCCGCAAACAATAAAATTTTGCGTCAAACTCCAAAAGACTGCGAACGCTTGATTTGCTCATTCAGGCCTTCAATGATGATTGCTTTTCATACTCGCAGGTCAAAAAGTGGCACAAGTCGTTCAAGGAAGGCAAGGAAGAAGTGGCCAATGAAGCCCGTTCTAGGTGTCCATCAACATCGCGAACGGACAATAATATCCCTCGTGTGAGAGATTTGCTAAACAAAGGCCGTCGAATGAGTGTTCGTTTGATGTCAGAACATTTAAAATTTCCAAATACAGATGTTTATCGAATTGTTTCAGAAGACTTTGCCATGCGTAAGATATGCCTGAAACTTGTGCCAAAAGTCTTGTCCGACGCTCAAAAACAGCAGAGCGTGGAAGTGTGAAACGAGCTGCTTTAACTCTGTAAGTAGGACTCACAAATTTCCTTGACAACGTCATCACAAGAGATGAGTCATGGATCTTTGAATACGATCTAGAGAAGAAAATTCAGATTGCAGAGTGACACACGACCTTCTGGTGCACTCCTTAAGTTTTGTCCATAAGTGTATATATTGGTTGAAAGTGTATTTAGAATCAACTTTTTTTTCCTGAATTTGGATATTGTATGGAGACTATGTATAAGATTAAGGTCTTAATGAAGGTTTTATGTTGATGTAAAATAGACGACGTATGTGACCAATGTGTGGTTGCAGCCGTTCAGGAACATCGTCGACACCAACAGCTGTATTCTGTGCGGACGGCAAAGAGGCAGAATGGCTAACCCACGTGACGTGTGTGCCTGCGAGAGCATGACCTTCTGCCAACCTTGCAAGAATGATGATAAGTAATTATTCATTTTCATTATCCAAGAATGCTGTACACTTTTTATCTGTAAATATTTATAGAAAGATTTCAATCTGTACGTCTTTATATAGTGAAGTGTCTATTCCCAGGTTTGTTGTGATGCTTCAGACTGCGGGCAGACTGCAAGCGCGGCATCCTCCCCGGCTACAAGTGCAAGCTCCACGGGGAGTACCGGGAGTACTACGACCAGCTGGCCGGGCTGAAGAACTGGTGTCTGCTCTGGACCACGGCCAGCATCGTCCCCTTCACCTTGATGCTCTACCTCACTGGGGTACCTCTCTACCTATTGTTGGTATCTACCTCACTGGGGTACCTCTCTACCTATTGTTGGTATCTACCTCACTGGGGTACCTCTCTACCTATTGTTGGTATCTACCTCACTGGGGTACCTCTCTACCTATTGTTGGTATCTACCTCACTGGGGTACCTCTCTACATATTGTTGGTATCTACCTCACTGGGGTACCTCTCTACCTATTGTTGGTATCTACTTCACTGGGGTACCTCTCTGTCTGTTGATGAAACCTTGCTCTACCTCACTGAGATACATCTGTCCATGGTATAGACGTTGGCTTTTGTATGAATTTGCTTAAACTAAGGTTGTGGCTCTTTCTACATCATCACTAATAAAGTCATTTACTACACAGTGCCATCGTTCCGATGCACAATAAAAAGGAGAGTGTCTCTTTTGGTGTATATATAGATGTTGACTGAGAATCAATAAACGATCATTATCCTATAGAAAAAAAAATTATTTCTAATATCTGCATATTTTCGCAAGGATGAGGGAGAGAGACAAGCCTTCCCAATATATATGTTTCCAAATGCAGAAAAGACAATAGTTAGCTTTTTATTTATCCAAGAGATAAAATATTGTTCAAATGATTCTTGAATATTCGTACAATGTGTTTGAAACCTAATCGTTCTTTAATAGGTAACCGGTACTTGAACGATCGTGTTAAAAGGTTGCTCGAATGACCTTGTTTTCCCTAGTTTGTCTATTGATTCATAGCTAAGATTTATCTCTCTGTGGTATTATCAAACTTGTGGATTGAGTACATCTATCTTGGGCTAAAAATACAAACGGGAGAGGTTAACTTTGTCTTTTTAGATCAATATCCTCCCGGCAAAATGTCCATCTATATCTCTCCTGGTGTACAGATTACCCTGACGTGGATCTTCCTTCTGACCGGGGTGCTGGTGGGATCAGCCGTGGTGCCCCTCGCTCTCTCCACCTTCTGGCAGCGGCTCTCGGGGACGGCCATGGTGGCGGGGGCCCTTGTAGGGTCCTTGGTGGGCGTGGGGGTCTGGCTGGCCGTGGCTAGCACCTACCCGGGGGGCCTGGGGACCGGCTTCTTCATGGAGAACACCGGTATCTGACAGTATCTTGTCCCTATTCTTTTATATAGACGCATATTATTTTTCCCCTTGTCCTATATTTAATCATCTTTTAAAACGCAAAAATTTAAACTGTTCAACTCCCACTGAGTAGTGCTTCAAGTTTTAATGACAAAGGCAGACGCATTCAACTTCAGCCAGTCATGATGGTTGTCAAACAGACACCATCAAGGGTCACAACTTGATACCCTAATAGGATTGAGTGGAGATAAGAAAGAAGAAGAAATTGTTCAAGCTATCGTCTCAAACTTTGATATTCAACTTCCTTAAAAGGTTTGAATAGGATGCGCATAAAGTACACTCATGTACAAATCGATGTCTCTGGTTCTCTAATTATTATTTTTTTTTTTATGATAGAGACAGAGGCAATTTTGTCCACACTTGGTTATCTCGTGTGTCTTCAATAAAGGTCACTGTAATATCTTTCAGAGTTATTGTCTGAATCCCGATATACATGCTAAAAGGTACAACTTCCTTGAATTTTGTCCATGAGTGTATAATTTCAATTTTATAAAAGGTATTAATTGAGCATAGCCTTAAATATTTTCATATAATCAGTAAATAATAAATTTACTTTCATGGGAGAACACTCTCGCTAGAGGACACCTCTCTAAAATAAATAGATTTCATGGCCAAAATGACCATTTTTTAATAATTAACAGCTCTCTGTTAAGAGGACACCTTTTAAAAAAAAAGGTCACTTTGGCTCTGCAACTTGGTGTGGTTCTCTTTAGAGAAGCTTCGTCTGTACTCTAGAATACATAAGCTTTTCGCAAATACGACTGAAATTTTCTGAAGATATCTTAACAGAAACTATATTTGCATCGAGATAACCAAAATCAAGAATTACCTCATTATACTGGGAAACTGTATTGATACCATTACAACTATCGATTTCGGAAGATGACCGACTTCTACGGCGTGTACAACGGAATTGTTTGAGATTCTTCTGTCACATCGCGCCACGCAGGAGAATTGAGTACACCATACTGACCGGAAAGACGTCTGGGCGACACATACCTGGACACCCACCGACACGCTTCGTGGACCAATTAAAGGAATCGTTGGCTAAACGGTCACCGAGATGGTACATCGAGCTCAAGAAAGAGATGGCTGGTGTCGCATCGTGTTTGGGATGTAATAGGTACAGTGGACCACAACGTTCGATCGCAAATAAAATGATTTAATAACTGGGAAAATAACTGAATAACCTGAGCATAGCAGAGTGTCATCCAAGTTGGTGACAGGCCGACAGTTCAGCATGCTGTGCGGCGCCCTGGCCTCCAACATCACGGGGGGAGTGGTCACCGTCGTTCTCAGCTTGGCCAAGAACTGGAAGATGCAGTTCACCAACGTCTGGGAGCTGTGGGAGACCACGCGGGACATCGACAACCCGCTCTACACCTGGACCGAGCTCTACCAGAGGTAGGCTCTACTTTGAACTACACAATAACGTGCTTCATCTATACTCAAGAAATAGAACCACACACACATAAAGCACGAACCTTATTCTTTTAAATATTTTCTTTTTATATTACCCCTAGTACACGTGGTACAGGTCATGATAATGATGTTATGGGGAGTAAGCGACTGCTTTTACTGTAAGTGCACCACATGTCTTAAACAACACAAGACAATAATGCGCCAATAATTGAGAAATAGAACTAAACAGCACGAATGCGTTTCTTTTTATTCTTTTTTTTTAATATATCACCCCTAGTTAACATGATATAGGCCATGATAATCATGGTGGGGGTAGTAAGCGACTTCTTTTACTGTAAGTGTACGTCTTAAACAACACAAGACAATAACGCGCCAATAATTGAGAATTAGAACTATACATCACGAATGCGTTTCTTTTAATTCTTTTTTTTATATATCACCCCTAGTTAACATGATATAGGCCATGATAATCATGTTGGGGGGTAGTAAGCGACTTCTTTTACTGTAAGTGTACCACATGTCTTAAACAACACAAGACAATAACGTCGTGCCATACTTAAAATGTAGATCCATAAAACATGAACGATCCTTTGGCATACAGCACCTTGGTACTTTGCTACAGTGCGGCTTGTCTGCTTGCTACATCCATTTTTGGGTTCAAAAAGCATACACTTTAGTTAGTAGCCCGTAAAACCATATTCTCTCTGAACTATTCTTTTAAATCTTTTTTTATTATTATCCCTAGTACACGTGATACAGGGAATGATATTCATGGTAGGTAGAAGTTGGCGACTGCTTTTACTGTAAATGTACCACGTGTCTTAAACAACGCAAGACACGTGCCATCTATACTTTAAAAATAGCACTATAAATCACGAATCTACTTATTT
>CP092883.1:19412916-19599923 GCA_030710605.1 Cordylochernes scorpioides | reverse complement strand
CATCATCATCACAAGTGCTGTCATCTTTAAAATGGTTGGAGACATATTCTAGAATTTGAGACTTCACTGCAGAAGAAATTTTTAAAAATGAAGATTTCTTCGCTACATATTGTTGTGTGTCAACAAGCAACCGGCCGGAAATACACGTGACCGTTACAAAATTATTTTAAATTTTGTTTATTTATTTTTATCAGTGAAACGGCACCACAGAGATAACAGGTACAAGTTGTATTTGACCACTGACCACCGTTTTCGCGGAATGCGCTAAAAAATACAACGTGCCAGTTATCGTTTGACCTTCGTGCTATTGATTTTTTTTCTTTCTTTTTTTCCTTGCCCGGCGAACGAAAGATGTCCTGTCACAGATATAACCCTCCCAACGGCTACACCAATGAGAATCGGACCCCAACAACCCTCCGGGACCAGACCACAACCCCAGCCCTGGAACGGGCCCTGGTGACCATAGCCCACCAGGACAATGTACTGCAGCCTCTCAATAAAATGAGCTTTACATCCTCACTTCAGCCTCATCACATGGTGGAGAGCAGTGTCGGCCCAGCACCTCAAGCCGCAAACATAAGTATCGGCTACGGAGAGACGCCTTGTTTCAACCCGGAGGAGGAAGATATCGAAGACTACGTGGAGGAGTTCAAAACGTGGCTGACGGCGAGCAAGGTACTGAAGGGAGACTGGACGAAGGCCCTAGTACGGCGGCTTCCACTTGACGGCCGCGAATTTATCAAGTGCAGGTTTGACCCTTAAGCCGCACTTGAAGACGTCTTGGAAGCACTGAAACTTTGCTACCCAAGGAACGACGGCCGGGCACGTAGTAGGGGTAACGAACTGAAGAAAATGAGACGGCCCCAGTCCACGGAAAATACGGGGAAATACTTAATGAACCTCATTACGGCCCACGCGACGGCAGGTGAGTTTTCGCCGTTTGATTCAAACAAGGAGGCATTGTGGGCATTGGCTCCAAAAGACTGCCTACTACTGGCAGCCTCATGGAGTACCACGCGGAACCCAGAAGAGGCCGACTTCCTACAGGCGGCGAAATTCCTCGACGAGGCGGACAAATGGAACAAGGGACGGAAGGAAGCAGGGACAACGACGAGTTTGGAAACAACTATGAGGACGGCGGAAGAGTGGGAACAAAAACGAGGACAAAACCCAAGGACCGAAACGCCCACGGAGAAAGCAAGAAGATTCATGCTGCCGGACGGGACGCCAAGATGCTTCACCTGTTACCAGACGGGGCACAAACACTGGGATTGCCCGAAAAGGAGGCCACGTGGTGAGTACAATTTTACCTCTAATCCTGTGGTTGAAGTTTCAAACAGTGTAGAGAGCGTACCACGTGTATTTTCCGAGGTTACTTGTGACACCAATCACATAATTTTCAAGGTAAAAGGACAACCGGGGGGGGTTAACGAGAGACAGACAGTAAATAAGGTACCACTAGAAAAATCCACTTTAGAAATAGGGAGTACAACAATGGAAACATTTTGTTTGACAGGTATGACTAATTTCTGCTTAATCACGCATACCAATGAGACATGTAGGCAAACTGATTTTCGATTCAGGGGCAAATGTTAGCTGCATAGACGAAGGAATAGCCAACGCACTAGGATGTGCGAGAATGCCTTCAAAGTTACTTATACGGGGAATAAGTGGGTCAGTAGTCTCGAACACGTGCACATACTTGGAGGTCAACATTGATGGGTTCGACATATCGTCCCTACAACTGCAAACTATCGAATGTGAAAAATTCAATTTTTCAGATTCGACGCAATGATATTGCATTGGGCACGGCACGTCTTATGGCAAATCGTCGAATCTCTAGCTTCATTAGGAACGCTGGAAAAACCTTTGACGATGTATTGAATGTGAAGGATTTTTTACATTGGACATTGTCAAAGTATCGAACAAGTACATTCGCTCGTTTGCCTTGAATATTATGACACTTGAACAATTTCAAAGTATCCAATATGTCATATTAGTTAGTTTGGTTTTGCAAATGTCACAAGTGTTTTTAATTTTTGCATTGCAAAAAGGTCGAATGTGTCATATTAAAAGTGTTTATAATAATAAAATTATAATATTATTCAATATTATTGATACAGTTGGGCCGACAGAATCGAACAAACCTTCTCTGGTTCTAAGAAAATGTGGACTGAAGACACGTGCAGCGTTCCAAAAATTGTTAATTACACTTGGATTCCGTGAAACCTTTTACGGCTTCCAACTTTTCCTAAATCTCCCCTCTTTCTGTTGGAAAAAGTAACGTCGCACATCGGCTGTTCCCATAGCAACGGCGGCTTCCTGTAATATAGGCTTCAGTGATTTGCCTTTGTTCTTTGCCCTAACGCTTGCTTTGTTTGACTCTCTTTGTTACTTGTCATCTTAATATATATAATTGATAATTAAACAATCTTTTCTGAGATCCCAGCCTCTGATTTTCTTACAATTTCTTTTGGGGCCCTTTCCGTTTATTATTCAGTTTGTAACCTGAAGCTTTACCAGGATGTTCTCTAAGCGAGAAGTATTTAAAAAAAAAATTAAAAGACGACGCATTAGGGACGGCGCGTCCTCTGTGCAGAGTGATTCCTCTTCCCACAAAAACAAAAAAGGTAAGTAGGCATAATTATATTCTTATTTTTATTGTGGTACCAACCGTACCGAACTTTCTTTTGTTGGGACTTTATTTACGATTGTTCATCTTTTTCAGATGCAGATAAAATTCAACACTCTATCAACATTGTTCGCCTTCCTGGTGATAATGGGAACAACCAAAGCAACCTCTTGCAAGGTAAACATAATTTTGCTTTGAATTTACGAATATTGATTTCGATTTCTATTTATACTCGAGTAATAAATATGATTTCCTTATCTTATAGATTTGTTCTTAAGTTCTGCTGACGATTCTGATTTGGATCCGACATTTTCCCCCGAACAGACAACTAGTTGTGAATCTAATGAGGAATTATATTTTTCAGGAGGTAATTTTTGTTTTTTAATTTATCGCAAAATTTCTGGTACCTTCATACTTCATAAATTAACTTCGTTTTGGAATTATCCTTAGCTGTTGACTTACTATGACTTACAATAATTTTTTACCTGTTAAGTACTTTTATTGTCCTGAATATTGATATTATTTTTTTTTCTTACAGGGGGGGGGTGGCAACGAATATTGTGACACGCGCAAACGAAAGAAAGAGCTTGTCAAAAAAATCAGTCCAAAAACTTCGAAGAGTTCATTTGAAACGGAATCAAACTGTGATGACGAGACTGGAAATCAACAAGCTGTTCCTAGTGGCCCCAGTGGGGAAACAACGGATCATAGACCGATTGTAAGTAGTACCTCTAATACTCATGATTCGCCTAAAAAGAGACGTAAATTAAATATAGCTGGTTGGAAAAGAAATATTAATAGAGCCCTTAGGCCAGTGATTCTCAACCAATGTGCCGCGGTAATTTTGTGTGCCGCGAAATTCTAAAAATGTGCCGCCGAATTTTAGTCATATGATTATGTTCACGTTTGTATTGGTTTTTCTTTTTTTCTTTTTCATTTTTTTACTTTTTAAAATAACGAATATTTTCTTGGCCTTGAACTGATAAAATGAATATTTGGTTTTGTACATTAAACGTTAAATAAGCCAAGTTATTTGGTGGCCTTGAATTAGCAAATTGAATGTTAGAGATGTATATTACTTATATTTTGCATAGAAATATTGATACATAATTTGAATTTTCTTGCATTCAAGAGTTAGCAAAAGCATTCATAGTTTGTTTAGTATGTTTTACTATTCATTAGTTTGTTGTCGTACTTTATTAAATTATATTCTGCGCTGAGAACATGCAAGAAAACATGTACCTATGTTTTCCCACGTGACGCAGCGGAGCGTGACCTTGGCTGCACGGGTGAGTCAGTTGTTGTTTTGCTCTCTGTATCGATGGACATTAAAACATATTCGAATAAAATATATAGTATATAAAATTATATCTATATAAAATATTATACAAAATTGCATTAAGCATTGCATTATTTCAAATTAGAACAGGTAAATCGTATTTGAAGGTAATATTTGATTCGCTGTTTTTTTAATATTGTTTGGACAATATAATTTTTATTTAAGCAGATCCTTTTTAAAATGGATAAATGGTTGAAAAAGAGAAAGCTTGACGATAATAACAATATTGATATCGTTGGCGACCTAACGAATGAGCCCATACCTAGTACAAGCAAAAATAGCTCTTGCTCGCAAAAATATGTTGTTTCTCGGAAATACAATGAGGATTTTTTAAAATTTGGATTTACCTCAACAATGGAAAATTACCAAGTTGTTCCTGAATGTGTAATATGTGGATCTAAATTATCAAATAGTTCTATGGTTCCGAGCAAACTCCAACGTCACTTGGTGACTAATCATCCTTCGCTTGCAACAAAAGATAAAAGCTACTTTGAAAAGTCATTATCGTTAAAATTGAAACAAGTAAAAGTTTTTGAAAAACAAATCAGTGTATCAGGAAAAGCTCAACTAGTTTCTTACGAAATAGCTGAACTACTTGCCGTAAAATTAAAACTACATAATTTGGCCGAAGAAATTATATTACCAGCTTGTCGTAAAATTGTAAAAACAATGATTGGTGAATCGGCAGATATTAATCTTTCTAAAATACCACTTTCGAATGACACGATCCATCGAAGAATTAAAGATATGTCGCAAAATATTGAGGAAAATATTGCAAAAACTCTTGGAAATTCAAATTTTGCTCTACAAATTGATGAAACAACAGATATTACAGGGAAAGCTCATTTAATTGCATTCGTTAGATTTTTTCACGAAAATGATATAATTAATCAATTTTTATGCTGTCGGGAGTTACATGAATTTACAACTGGGAAAAATATTTTTAATGTAAAAAAAAAATTACTTCATATTTAGAAGAAATAAAAGTTTCGTGGAAGTTATGTATTGGCATTTGTACAGATGGTGCCCCAGCTATGACTGGACATCTAAAAGGATTTGTAGCACTTGTTAGAGAACTTAGTGGGGATATATTAGTTACTCATTGTTTTTTGCATCGAGAAGCACTTGTTACAAGATATTTGCCATCAGAATTGAAAATAGTTCTGGAACAATGTGTTAAAATGATTAATTATATAAAATCAAGACCATTAAAAAGTCGCTTATTTACTAAATTATGTCAAGCTATGGAAGCCAAGTACGAATCCTTGTTACTGCATACGGAAGTAAGGTGGTTATCCAGAGGAAAGGTTTTATCTCGTGTATTGGAATTAAAAGACGAAATGAAAATGTTTTTTTGAACAAGATAAAAATTATGAATTTGTTCTTTTGTTGGAAGATAAAATATGGTGTACTAAACTGGCTTACTTATCGGATATTTTTGTTATTTTTAATAAAATAAATTCAAGTATACAAGGGCCTAATGAAAATATTTTAACCTCAACCGATAAGCTGGTGGGATTCCAAAAACAAATAACCTTGTGGAAGAAAAAAGCTCAGGAAGGCAATTTGGAAAGGTTTGAGTCAGTTCCAAAAGACTGTTATAAAGATATTAAAATAATTGTTATTGATCATTTAACAGCATTAGAGGAGAGAATTATTCATTATTTCCCAAAATTAGATATACAGAAATATGATTGGGTTCGTAATCCATTTCATATAACTGATACTTCTGTATATGATTTAAATTTAAATGAAGAGGAAGAACTCATTTTGCTTTCAAATAATCGAGATTTAATTTCAAAACATTCAGAGGAATCAATTAATTCATTTTGGATTAATATTAATTGCGATTATCCGCTGATAGCCAAAAGAGCTTTAAATATATTATTACAATTTTCCACATCTTATTTATGTGAATTTGGATTTTCAGCATTAGTCAATATTAAAACGAAAAAGAGAGCAAGATTAATAAATGTAGAAGATAATATGAGAGTGGCATTGTCACATTTACGTCCAAATATAAATGAAATAATGAAAAAACGCCAACCTCAAATTTCGCATTGAATGTATTGCCATAATTTTATATTTAATTTTTAATTTGTGTTTAATGTATTTTATTAATAAACGTATGTTATTTTTGTAATACATATTACTTTATTTTGGACATTTAATAAAATAATTTTTAAATTGTGCCGCCAAATTTTCAAATCTTTAAAATAATGCCGCAACAAAAAAAAGGTTGAGAATCACTGCCTTAGGCTAAAAGGGAAATCTTATCAGACAATAAGTGGTAAAGTTGTTTCGGGCAAAATTTTGAAACCATCCCCGTGTATAAATAACAGCAAACACAAGTGCTACGATAAAATACCGGAAAACATACGACAAATAATATTTTCAAATTTCCATTCTTTGGATTCCCTTCAAAAACAACGCGAGTTCTTCATTCGTCACATTACCCAAGAAAACCCTAAAAGAAAGGTTGTCGCCGGAACATCAAGGAAAGGAGTAACGAAAAAATATACACTCTCAGGTGACAACCAAACCCACCGCGTGTGCAGACAGTTCTTTCTTGACACTCTTGGGATCAGTGAGGGCTTAATAAAGGGGGCATTTCGGAAATTATCTCCAACAGGAATTTTAGAGCCTGATAGAAGAGGTGGAAAAAGATTAAAAAAGGAATTGGGGGCTGACGGTCAGCTTGTAGATGATGAGTCAATAAAAAAGCACATCAGTTCATTTCCTGCGTTAGAGTCTCACTATTGTCGGAAAAAAAGTGACTTTAAATACTTGGATTCAAATTTAACTATTAAAGCAATGTATGAATTGTATAAGGAAGATTGTAAATCTAATGGGAAGAAAGAAAAGACCTATGAAACTTATCGGAAAACGTTCAAAAAGTACAAATTAAAATTTCACAAGCCAAAAAAAGATTTGTGTGAAGTTTGTGTGACTTTTGAAGGATGCTCAGTGACTGAAAAAAATGTAAACCGCGATGACTATGAAAACCACCAAAAAAGGAAAGAAGCAGCACGAATAAAGAGAAATGATGATAAACAGTCAGCGTTGGAAGATAAAAAAATATTAGCGTTCAATTTTGACTTACAATCTGTTTTATCAACCCCCAAAGGAGCAGCAGGGCCTTTTTTTTATGTTAGAAAACTTGCAATTTATAATCTAACAATTTATAATTTAGGGGACTCGAGTGTACGTTGTTTTATTTGGGATGAAACTGAGGGAAAAAGGGGGAGTATAGAAATAGCAACATGTATCTATAAGTACATTATGTCATATCCCAACATCGAACATGTTAAAATGATGTCAGACAACTGTGGAGGACAGCAGAAAAACTTTCATTTTTCTGCTATGTGCCAATATGCAGTCAATACTCACCCAAATTTAAAAATTATAGACCATGTTTATTTTGAGCCAGGCCATTCTCACATGGAGTGTGACTCCATTCACTCAAAAATAGAAATTAAATCAAAAAATTCCCCTGTGTACACACTTGAAGGTTGGGCACAAATAATTAGATTGGCACGCAGCAAACCCAGTCCATTTGAAATTACAGAACTAGTCCATGACGACTTTTTGAATTTCAACACAAGAGAGACTAAATTTGAGGCGATTAAAGAAAAGGGAAAGCAAAACTATAAAATAAATGAAAAGGGAACACAAATTAAATTTACCGACGCAGTATGGTATCAATACCGTAAAGAAGAAAACAAAAACATTTTTATGAAGACAGAGATCGATGGAGATTACTTAACACTTATTTCGAAACAAAGAAAGGGAAAACAGAGCACAACCCCAGTTACTCCGTACAAAGAGAGACTCCCGATTTCGGATGTAAAAAAAAAAGACCTTTTATCATTATGCGCCCAAAATTTAATTCCAAGGTCATACCACGAATATTACCACAATTTGCCCACATCTAGTGACTGCAGAGATTGCCTTCCAGAGCCAAACGCCAGTGAAGACGAAGATTAAAAACCTATAATTTTTATACCTATAAAAATATTTTGAAAATAAACTTTTTTTTAAATTGTCATTATTTTAATAACATAACATAATAATTATAATTATGAATCATGAGTACAAAAGGTTTACTACACAATATTTAGTTTTTATTAATTTAATACAATTGTTGTTTCACTTTACCTTTATATTTTCTTTGTATTGTTTTACGAATAAATTTTTTTGCCCACTAAACATTTTAGTGTTAATTATTTTCCTATGACGAATGTGAAAGTGTCAAAATTATTTCAAAACAAACTGTCGAAAGTGCCACATTCGCTAGATTGAATCAGCGAACCATGATAAATCAATGATTAGCACTCACTTGCAATGTAACGAATATGTATTATTGGAACTTAAAAACTAGCAAACTGATAAATGTTAATATCATCTGAAAGAAGACAAAAAATAGATTAAAAATATATAAAAAATTTGCCCATTGGGAAATGGGCTGATTTTGGGTTCACAACTATTGGAGTTTTATCTTCTCCTGAAAAGTACCGATTTTCAGATTCGATAATTTGCAGTTGTAGGGACGATATAGAAGAATTGCTTGTGGACGAAGCCCTAAATGATGATGATATTTTGGAAAGTATGGTAGATACTACTAAAGATTTTGAAACAGTGTGTGTGTAGATAGCGAACTGGAAGATGTTACTCCACTGGACGAAAAATTACTTCGGGAAGGCCTTCAACTTTCCGGTAAATTGGAAATTTTTTTTATTCAAAATGATAATGATGTAGAACGTGCCTTAAAATTCCAACGTGATCTGAAATTTTGTATGTCTGGCTACAGAGAACTCTACAAAGAACTAGTCAAGCCATCACAGCGTTTGATTACTGACTACCTTGTCAAAGAAAAAAAAATCACTGAAGTTCCTAAAGAAGCATTACCATGTAGATCTGATGACGTAATTTTATCTTCAAGTGATGAAAGTGATCTTGCACCAATCCACAAACGGGTTCGCACATTATCAGACAGCGAATAATGATGAAAACATTCTTAATATGATTTTAAATAAAGTTTTGTTTATGTTTTTTTTTTTACATATTAAGTTTTGTTTTTGTTATTAACACACATATGTGCCATTTATTAAAATATGATGAGAAAAAAATTAAATCTTATTATTTATAAATCTTTTTTTATGCGATTTCTGGTGCATTTTAAAACATTATTTAGGTTTTATGCGATTTTTTTAATAAATGGAACGTATCCATCATTTTACATATAAATGTATGTCTTTTTTTGTGCGATTTTTTTTATGCGGATTCCCCTGGAACGCATCTACCGCATAAAAAAAAGAACCAAGTGTATATTTGTTTTTTGATAATGGGTTTGGGTATTAAAGAAAACCCTATAGCTGTAATAGCCTTACACAAGGTAGGCCAAAATCTTTCACCCTTTTTAAACTTTTACAAAATTTGATAATTACGGGTCAATTTGTTTATCAAATCATTGAAAGGTTCAACAAGGCTTGCACTATTGATGACCTTGAAAGATCTGGTCGACCTCGCATGCAACGAACGCAAGCAGCTATAAAAGCCATTCGCGAAAGAATTCGTCGAAATCCACACTGCAAACAAAAGATCTTAGCAAAGCAGATAAATTTAGCTCCAAGATAGTTTCAAGGATAATCAACGAAGACCTTGGACTGAGAGCTTTCAAACCACGCACAGGTCATTTGATAACCCCTGCTCTTAGAGATATTAGAAGGGTTAGATCAAAAATGTTGTTGGCGCAGCATGATGGTCGGTGGCATGAGAGAATCCTTTTCACAGACGAGAAATTTTTCACTGTCGAGGAAAAGATTAATTGTCAGAATGATAGGATATATGCTCGTAGCTCTCTAGAAGCTTCTTTGAAAGTCAGAAGACTTGAAAAAGTCACCATCCTTCTTCTGTCATGGTTTGGTGGGGAGTTAGCTACCAAGGTGTAACAGATCTCCACTTCTGTGCCAAAGGGGTAAAAAAATACAGCTAAAAACTATAAATAAGACATTTTGTAACAAATAGTAAAGCCTCTGAATACAAAAATGTTTAATGGAGAACATTGGATATTTCAACAAGATTCAGCTCCTGCTCACAAAGCTAAGTCAACTCAACAATGGTTGGAGACGCATGTTCCGGAGTTCATAAAGGCCAATGAATGGCCCTCTGGAAGCCCTGATTTAAACCCCCTTGATTACAGTTTGTGGGCATATTTAGAGGAGAAGGTGTGCTATAAAAGATATCATAATTTGGATAAATTGAAATCAGCATTGGTGAGAGCAATGAAAGAAATACCCTTAGAAAAGGTGCGTGCTGCCATAGATCAGTGGCCCGAACGTTTGAGATCCTGTGTCAAAAATAAGGGAGGACATTTTGAATGATTGTATATATTTAAAATCTATGTTCTATTGGCTAAAAAAATATGTATTTATATTCCATTAGTTTTTGTTCTTAATCATTTAATTTTAAAATTGTTTGTAACAGAATTTATGGCTAGACTGTGTATATATTAATTCATAGTGACAAAGATTTATATTCTCTCTGTGTTTCCGCAGGAGAAAGGACATGCCCAAAATGTGGCCACGCTATGGAATTGAAGCCCTATCACAAACACCGATGTTTGGCGAAGCAGAAGCATATCTCACAAAATATTGGTGCACACAGCATTCGAATCAGTTTCTGAAAGGGAACTTGGTTTGAACACTCGAGGCTGAAGCTTAACAAAATGTTGATAGTCACCACTCTGTAGGTGGTTAAATGTGATGTGAAAACTATTTCCCAACATCAGGAGTCGGAGTATCACTGACTGGGTGTATGGAGGTTTGCCACCTTCATTATTTACAATTGGTGGTGTTGGTACAAATCAATGAGAGCTTGTTTGGCCACAATAAAAAAACCATTGTACCAAAACAGCTAATTGGCAATGGTTTTTGGTAGTGTAGATATGGACACTAAAATATTTTTTTTCTTTGAGGTTGTCCCACTGATCGTGTAAATATAAAAGTAATATTAAAGTCAATAATAATCAGTAGCCAAGTTGGCGCATATATAAACAAAAGGAATAACTCTTTTACATATATGTTGTTTAGTTTGTAATATAATAAATATATTAAGTTTTAGTCTGCTTAATGTTGTTGTTATTTTTTAATTAACTACGAAGACAAGTTAATGTCACATGGTGGCAGCGGTAATCGCATAAATTAATAATTGAAATAATTTAGTGTTCGTGTCAAAATGGCTGACCAATTCTTAAAGCCGCCTAAGCCTTTGGAGCAATCATCAAAAGAAGCATGGGACGAGTGGATAGAAGCATTTATATGGTACGAAAAAGCTGTACAATTAGAAAAGAAACCACAAGAAGTCCAAGTAGCGATCTTTATGGCTTCGATTGGACAATTGGCCCAGAAAATATATAAAACGTTCAAGTTGAATGAAGGTGAAGAAAATAAGTTACAAGAAATCAAGGGTAAGTTTAATGAATACTTTACCCCTAAATTAAATTATACTGTAGAAAGGTATCAGTTTATTAATATAAAGCAATGTAATGAGCCTTTTAAAGAATTCCTAACTAAGGTTAAATTACAAGCAAAAAAATGTAAATTTGATCAAATGGAGGATGAACTAATTAAGGATAGAATAGTTGTTGGTATACAAAATAATGATGTTCGAGAAAAATTACTTTCTGATCCAGATCTGAATATAACTAAAGCAATTCAAATATGTGTAGCTGCTGAAAATGCTAACACACAACTAAGAGAAATTAAAGATAGGAACGAAAGTGAGCCATCCATTTCCACAATCGAAAGAAAAATTAGTAGAGATTTCTCACAGAAAGCCTTTAATCCTAGAGATACCACAAGCTTTAAGAAACTTATAAATAATTGTACACGCTGTGGAGCTAAACATGAAATAAACAAATGCCCAGCATATGTCATTCCCCCTTACCATGCTTGTAGATTATCACTTGTTAAATTAACACATTCTATAGAATTAATAAATTATTTTTAATTAAACTTTTGGAAACCATGACAATATCTATATATATAAATAATAATATATAAAGGAAAATTAGGATCGTTATTTGTTTACGATAGCGTTGAACATAAAAAAAAAATTGCCCAAATATCTCCCAATGAGGGAGATCATCAGACATTCTAATCTATGATCCAAATTGTACCTTATCATTGCCAAATCTGTAAAACACTCCTAGCCAACAGCTCTGGAATTCCTGGAAATGGCTTGGAAGACTCTGGGAACAGAACTCTTGGCCATCCTGAGGCCACCACACTACTATATGACCTCCTCCATACCATCAATGGCAGAAAGAATGTACTGCAGCACATGACTGGTACAGAGCTGAGATACATCCATTCTGTCCTCTCAAACAATCCTTGATTTAGTCTGGTCAATCTACAATGACCTTCCAGAATGGTTCCAAGGTTTTGTCGCTATGTATCAAGGGTAACACTCATCCAGTGTTGGGCATTAAAAAATTATTTTTCAATTAAATTGTTAATTGACTAAGAAATTAATTGCTAATAAATTAATTGCAATTAAATCAATTGCAATTAATTTTTCAATTAAATCAATTGCAATTAAATTAATTGCAATTAATTTTTAAAATTGTTTTATGAAACAATTAAAACTAACAATTAAATATGTATTAATACAGAATAAATAAAAATAACAGATTCAATGAAAGGTTTAAAAAATTACACTGCATAAAAAAAATCAATCCTTCTCATTGATGAACTATTCTTGTCATGTTAAGCCTTTTACATACGTGAATGTTTGTTTTGGTTAAGAATACATTGTTCTAGACTAGTGAAATAAAATGGCGTCGATAAACGAAATGGACGAAGACAGTAACATTCCAGTGACTTTTTCGGTTTCGGACATTAATGAGTCATTAGAAACATCTTCGCCTGTGCCACCAACTGACACGGCCGAGTGTTCGTCTTCGCAAGCGCGGCTTTACTTGCTAGATGGAACATATTTCAAATCCTTGCTTGAAGAGTCCACTGGTAATAAAATCACAGCGCTTTGTATGAAATGTCCAAGAGATGTATTAACTAAAATTAAAGGATATCATAATTGTACGTCAAACTTTTTGAGTCACCTGAAGCGAAAACACGGGCAAGAATGCATTGAAGAGTACAAAAGATATGTAAAAAAAAAAGAAATCCGAGGTAAAAACTGAGAAGTCAAATGAGAATAAAATTACACAAGAACAATTCGATGAAAATATTCTGAAATATTTTATACATTCCATGATCCCATTACGTGCAGTGGAAGATCCATATTTTTCAAAAATATTCACGGACTTGGAAATATCTGAAATGGGGCTAACTCTAATGAGTCGACGTTCACTAGGACGTCGTATAGAAAACCACTATGAAACGCAAGTAGCTAAGATAAAGTCGAAACTAAAAGAGGCTTCCTATGTGTGCACAGAAATAGATATTTGGTCCAGTAAAAAGAGAAGTTTTATAGGAGTTACAGCGCACTGGGTCACAAATGATCTACGCAGAGTTTCAGTGGCGTTAGCTTGTCAACGATTCAAAGGCGTCCACAGCTACAATCAACTATCCGATATAATTCAAGAAATTAACGATCATTTCGACCTCAATACGAATAAAATTGTTGCATCGGTGACGGATAATGGCAGCAATTTCGTAAAAGCTTTCAAAATGTTCTGTGTCAAATTGACCAATATAAATATTGTTGATGAAGCTATGCCAGACTCTCAGCCAACAGAAGCCTTTTCTGAATCAGATGTTGAAGACGACGAATCATCAAATTTAGAAGATCCTGAGCATTTACTTCCTGCCCATTTACGATGCTGTGCGCATACGTTAAGCCTTTGCGCAACTACGGACGCGAACAAACTTTTAAGCGAGCAAGACACCCCTTTGTCGCAAATGCATGCTGCAATCATGAAGAAATGTAATGCTTTGTGGAAGGCTGCAGGACGACCAAAGAGTACTGAAATAATGCAGAATGTGTTAGGACACACGTTAAGTCTACCTGGTGAGACCAGATGGAATAGCTTGTTTGATGCCCTCCAGCAAATTTTCGATATTAAAGAAAAAAGCTTACTCTTACATAGATTATTAAACATAAAAAATGCTATCAAAGACAACGAATTCGAATACATACAAGAGTATTTGACGTGCACTTCGCCAGAAGCCCTCGACATAATGCAGAGTGAGACTAACGCATATTATGGGATAGTTCTGCCGTGCCTTCTTGCACTGAGAAAAAAATTGCTAAAAATTGAAAAGAAAAACAAATTTTCCTTTTGCAATCCGTTGGTCAAGGCATACAGAGAGAGTGTAGAGAAGAGATTTGAAAAAATGGTTGACGTCACCACTCCTGAAGCTGAAATAGCGGCTATTGCGGCATTATCCTACCCAAGATTAAAAAATAAATGGTTGACTTGTTTTGAGCCCGCGGATCGTACCAAGATTCTAAAAGTTTTCAAGACCTGCATTTCCGAAAAAATTAGTGGAAATATAGTAGCAACAGTGGCAACAACAAAAAGTACCAAAGAAAACCTTTTTTTCAATTTTGACTCTGACTCCGATAGTTCAATCTCAGAAAAAAACGGATGCTCCTCCGATGCACCAATGAATAAAGCAGAACTTTTGATGCTGCATTTTTTTGCAGAGGAAAGCCAAGATTTGCAACTACTCAATAGATATCCTGAGATAAAAAGTGTTTTTATTGAATACAACACACCTTTACCATCGTCAGCTGCAGTTGAACGCCTTTTTTCTTTTGTGACAATGACAAATCTGCCAAAGAGTCACAAATTGTCGGACAGCATGTTTGAGAAGAGAGTGGTACTGAAATGTAATTTAAATTATTACAAGAAATTATAAATTATCATTGTCTATCTAATCATGCTTAATTAAAGTTATTGATGATCATTTGCATCAGTCTTTTATTTGTTGCTAACATGTGAATTTAAATAGTTCAATAGTTATATTGTACCTGCGTTCACGTCCCACGCAGGCCTGTACAGTATATTATATACCAGTTTATTATGCACCAGTAATTTTTTTATTTATTAGATTAATTAAATTTCTCTAAACAATTAATTAATTGTTAATTTGAAAAGTGCAATTAACAATTAATTAATTGTTAATTGTAAAAATACAATTAACAATTAATCAATTGTTAATCTTTAATAAATCATTTTAATTAATAATTGCCCAACACTGCACTCAACCTGACACCTAAACACATCATTAACTGATCTCCTCCCAAAATCCTATCCTACAGCCTCAAAGTGGTGGGAGGGTGTAAACACAGGACGTCGGGAGTTTAACTCCTGGTAGGGCCACCCTGTACCCGGCTAATGTATCAATTGTCTGTTCTCCATAGTCTACATGTCAGGAGACCAAAGTCACACTGAGTGGTACTTTCAGGTATTCAAACCAACAGCACCCCTCTTTCCTTCTCTTGGGACAAGAAAAAAATTTTTTGACTGTGTTAGCTCATCCATTGATAAGTTATACTTACCCCTAGCAGATGCCATCAAAATGCTCAAGATTCACACACTTGATTCTTTAATATGACTGAATGGCAATAAGAATGCTGATGAGAGGACCTAAAACACCACAGCCAAGTTATGCTAATGTTTTACTTTGCATAAATGATCAGAAGAATCTATCATCAATAGACATTATTTTCATAGGATTTTTTATTTTGCATCATTTAGTTTAATAAACTGCATTAAAATTTATGCAAATATATCAATTGAGGTAATCAAAATGAGAATTTATATGAGATAACCATTTTTTAGATTTGTCCTTTATAAATTTTGATTGGTTTGAGAAAATGGCCAAACCTAACCAAAAGTTCAGACCTATATATGATTCACTATATAAAGGTTTTACTATAGTTGTAAATAGAGAAATATTTAATTTGGGAGATATCAAGGCCATTTGCATATTTACGAATTGAAGTTAGGATTAGGTTGAGGATAAAGGTTAGGTTTGGTCAAGTTTTGGGTTAGTAACTATTAATTATATTGTCTCGAAATACTTATCTTTAAAGGTTAATAAAATCAATGTAAATATTTTAAAAAGTTATATATCCTATGTATGGAACAAACTAGTAGTAACATATTGGTAACCAAAGTATTTCTCAAAGTAAAAAGAGGAGAAGATTACTGAAAATGCAATGCATTATTAAGAAATAAAAAATTATATATATATATATATATATTTTTTAATTATATAAAAGTACTCACAAAATCTTCAAATGAAACATTTCGAATGCTTTTGAATTTTGAAATGAAAAGTTTTGTTTCGTTTAAAAAAGAGTGAAGTTAAAAATAAATCTAAAAAAAAAAAAATAGTCACTCTGTGGTAATAACTTCTTTTTATTTTCGTAGATAAATAATAATTAAAAATACATTTTTTTAAAAATATTTTAATTTGAAAATGCCTCATAAAAAATATTTTATTTAAATGCACTAAAAAGGAAAATATTTTTTATATCTTCTGCCATTAAGCAATTAGATTTATATGAGTGAATAAAAGCGGGGGGGGGGGGGGGGGGGGGCAATCAACATGAATTTTGAACTTAATATAATTTAATATGAAGCATCTGATTAGCTATTTTTATGTGTTTACTATTTATTCACCTCTTCCCTCAATATTATCGTCCCCGCCACTTTTATTTTGACTTCAATATTGCATCTACTGAGTTCCAGTCGAAAATACAAAAGATGCCATTGTAGGATCATTAATCACCACAGATACAGTTAGCCACTGAAAGTTGTTTTATTTTTATTTATTTACTAGCCGAATGCCCCGGGCAACGCCCAGGTTTTACCGATTAAATGTTTTTATTCAAATACTATTCGTTACAATCAAAAATTGGCGCCGTGGATGTCACTCTTGTGAAACGTCCCGCTCCAAACTTTGTGTCAGAGAAGCGATATTTTTATAAAGAGATGATCTGGCTTTGTGTCTTTGCTCGAATGAATGTTTTTTTGTTAGAATTTTGTTCCTGCATACACTAAAATTAACTGGCTACACCCATGGTCTCTGCTTTTTGTAATTTTCCTGATATAATTTTGTAACTGATAATCAAACATGATACAGTAATATTGTCATCATTATTTTCTGACAAAAAAAACTGATTTTGCCCAGAACCTGTCAATTTTTATTTTTCTTAGCTAAAAATGCGATAAATATATCTTCCAGATTTTTCTCTATGTCCTGTTAAAACACGTTTTACATGTACAATAGGTCAGTTGATATTACATCCCATCTTCACTGCTAGAGGCGCTGCTTGCGAGCAAGAGGGAAAATTTGCAACGCCAATTTGCAAGTAACTCGAAGAATATTCGGGATTGAGACCTGAAAATTTCACTATAAGTATTTCAAGATTCTACTCTATATACTGTTAAAATTACAGTCAGATTAGTTAAGTATTGTGGACGTTTATTGCCGACAAATATACATATAAACATATATACATGCATACATATATACATACATGCATACATATGTTGGTCCATTTTTTTTACCAAAGAACCCAACAATGATGTAAACATATTACATCAAATAATTACAGTGCCTTGCCGAAGTCTTTGCTGTCCAGATGGAGGACCTGGACTAGCTCTGGACTTCTTGTACTCCGAGGCCCGCTGCAGTAAGATGTACATAATGTATATATGTACTTATATGTACAATAACTCAATCCCTTCCCATATATATAGTGAAAGGTTAAATTCAGCAAGATTTTTCTTTTTATTACCACATTGAAATTTAAATAAATATAGTTAATAAATTAAATATATATATAAACTGCGTGACATTGAAAATGGAACACCAAGAAATAGTGGCCAGAAAATTATGCAAATTTTAGGGTAGACGCGCCTAACCGAGTTATGCAAATGATGTAAAATGCGCAGCTCTCGCGCACACATGGAGTAAGATATAAGGGAAGGAACTTGAAGAAAGGACAGTATTCGTGTCTTTATTTCTTCAAGGAAAATCATTGTAGAAATTTTGTTCTTGTGTCAAAAGACACGTGTAATAACAGAGAATGCCAGGTCATCGTAAATGGAGGCAGTTCAAGCAGACAGACGCTTTTACGAGGGGCATGGTGATCGGACTGAAAAGGGCAGGTTGGTCCATACATCAAATCGCAGCTGATACACACCTTGGTGCGTCCACGGTGCACCGACTGTGGAGAAGATGTTTGGAACAAGGAAATTTGGCAATTTATAGGAATGTCGGTGCAACCAGAGTGACGTCAGCACGTGTGGATCGGCGTATCCTTCGACAAGCAGTGGCGGCCCCACAAGCCACTTGTACCGCCATCCTGCAACATGTGCAAGATACCCTAGATCATTCCATCTCGACCAGAACCATTTCCCGTCGATTGGTTGCTAATGGCTTGCACTCATGCCGTCCGCTAAGAAGACTGCCATTGACCCCATCGAATAGGCGCCAACGTTTGGAATGGTGCCGGGCTAGATCGACGTGGATGACGGAATGGCACAGGGTCGTGTTCTCAGATGAGTCGCGTTTCTGCTTGTCCAGTGATAGTCGCCGTGTACGCGTGTGGCGTCGACGTGGAGAAAGGTCCAATCCGGCAGCAATTGTGGAACGCCCCACCGTGCGACAACGTGGAATCATGGTTTGGGGCGCAATCGCGTATGATTCCAGGTCACCTTTAATACGTATTCAGGGCACTATGACGGCCCAACGATACGTTGATGATGTGCTGCGACCGGTGACACTCCCCTACCTTCAGGGGGTACCCAATGCCCTTTATCAGCAGGATAACGCCCGACCGCACACTGTTCGCATTAGCCAACAAGCTCTGCAAGATGTACAGATGCTTCCCTGGCCACCGTACTCTCCTGATCTCTCACCAATCGAGCACGTCTGGGACATCATTGGACGCCGTTTGCATGCCTTGCCACAGCCGCGTTCAGAAGACAAACTGTGGAAAATGGTTGAGAGGGAATGGAGAGCCATCCCTCAGGACGCCATCCGTACTCTGATTGACTCTCTTCCTAGACGTGTTGCTGCGTGCATCGCCGTCCGCGGTGGTCCTACTTGATACTAAGCCGACGCCGTTCTCGCTCTGTATTATGACTATCATTTTGAAATAAAGATCACTTATTGTTCGTCCCTGTCTCTCTCTGTCTGCCGAGTTTCATCACTTTCTGGCCACTATTTCTTGGTGTTCCATTTTCAATGTCACGCAGTGTATATCTATATATATAAAATTGAATGTCTGTCTGTCTGTACTCTATAGATTCAAAAACCATACATCCAATCGCCGTGAAATTTTGGCATATTATTAGGTATATCACCGGAAAGGTTTTTGAAAAATAATTTCATGAATATCTTGAATATCCTTAGAGTTATTTGCAGATTTGTAGATTTAACTCGCAAGCAGCGCCCCCATTGTGACGATGATAACAAGTTTTCTTATCACTAAGTTTGTTATCTTAAATATTATTTATCAAAAGTAAGATTATCTCAGGATGACACGGCAATTTATTTGAGACAAGAATATTGATACAATTCCAAGGCGCAGATACTATTCCTTTAACTTCCAATTACCGAGGGAACCAATTTGTATTGATTTTATTCAACTTATCGAGTATTTTTCAAGGGACCGGGAAAAAATTTTACCTAGATAAAACTATGATTTTCTAATGTAGAAAATTAGGAAAGACAAAATTCAGGATGACCCGGCACACAGGGACCGGGAAAAAATGTTCACTTTATCGAGAGATTCAAATTTACGAGTTTCAAATTATCAAAATATATCTTTTTTTTAATAAGTTTTTAGAGAATTGTTTTAACAAATGTTCGCTAGACAAACCTTTACTCGGGTAAAACCTCGGGCGAAGCCGGGTAACGTCCGCTAGTCTATATATATAAAATTGAATGTCTGTCTGTACTCTATAGATTCAAAAACTATACATCCAATCGCCGTGAAATTTTGGGATATTATTAGGTATATTCCCGGGAAGGTTTTTGAAAAATAATTTCATGAATATCTTGAATATCCTTAGAGTTATTTGCAGATTTGTAGATTTAACTCGCAAGCAGCGCCCCCATTGTGACGATGATAACAAGTTTTCTTATCACTAAGTTTGTTATCTTATATATTACTAGCGGATGTACCCGGCTTCGCCCGAGTTTTACCCTAGTGAAAGTTTACCTAACGAACATTAGCCGAGTAAAGGTTTGTCTAGCGAACATTTGTTAAAACAATACTCTAAAAACTTATAAAAATAAAAAATATATATATTTTGATAATTTGAAACTCGTAAATTTGAATCTCTCGATAAAGTGAACATTTTTTCCCCGGTCCCTGTGTGCCGTGTCATCCTGAATTTTGTCTTTCCTAATTTTCTACATTAGAAAATCATAGTTTTATCTAGTGAACATTTTTTCCCCGTGTCACATTGCCGTGTCATACTGAGATAATCTTACTTTTAATAAATAATATTTAAGATAACAAACTTAGTGATAAGAAAACTTGTTATCATCGTCACAATGGGGGCGCTGCTTGCGAGTCAAATCTACAAATCTGCAAATAACTCTAAGGATATTCAAGATATTCATGAAATTATTTTTCAAAAACCTTCCCGGTGATATACCTAATAATATCCCAAAATTTCACGGCGATTGGATGTATGGTTTTTGAATCTATAGAGTACAGACAAACAGACAGACATTCAATTTTATATATATAGATTTATCAAAAGTAAGTTTATCTCAGGATGACACGGCAATTTATTTGAGACAAGAATAATGATACAATTCCAAGGCGAAGATACTATTCCTTTAACTTCCAATTACCGAGGGAACCAATTAATATTGATTTTATTCAACTTATCGAATATTTTTCAAGGGACCGGGAAAAAATTTTACCTAGATAAAACTATGATTTTCTAATGTAGAAAATTAGGAAAGACAAAATTCAGGATGACACGGCACACAGGGACTGGGAAAAAATGTTCACTTTATCGAGAGATTCAATTACGAGTTTCAAATTATCAAAATATATCTTTTTTTTTTTAATAAGTTTTTAGAGAATTGTTTTAACAAATGTTCGCTAGACAAACCTTTACTCGGGTAAAACCTCGGGCGAAGCCGGGTAACGTCCGCTAGTCTATATATATAAAATTGAATGTCTGTCTGTCTGTACTCTATAGATTCAAAAACCATACATCCAATCGCCGTGAAATTTTGGGATATTATTAGGTATATCACCGGGAAGGTATTTGAAAAATAATTTCATGAATATCTTGAATATCCTTAGAGTTATTTGCAGATTTGTAGATTTAACTCGCAAGCAGCGCCCCCATTGTGACGATGATAACAAGTTTTCTTATCACTAAGTTTGTTATCTTAAATATCATTTATCAAAAGTAAGATTATCTCAGGATGACACGGCAATTTATTTGAGACAAGAATAATGATACAATTCCAAGGCGAAGATACTATTCCTTTAACTTCCAATTACCGAGGGAACCAATTAATGTTGATTTTATTCAACTTATCGAGTATTTTTCAAGGGACGGGAAAAAATGTTCACAAGATAAAACGATGATTTTGTAATGTAGAAAATTAGGAAAGACAAAATTCAGGAAGACACGGCAATTTTTTGAGACAAGAATAATGATACAATTCCAAGGCAAAGATGCTATTCCTTTAACATCCAATTACCGAGGGAACCAATTAATATTGATTTTATTCAACTTATCGAGTATTTTTCAAGGGACCGGGAAAAATGTTCACTAGATAAAACGCTGATTTTGTAATGTAGAAAATTTGGAAAGACAAAATTCAGGATGACAGGGCACACAGGGACCGGGAAAAAATGTTCACTTTATCGAGAGATTCAAATTTACGAGTTTCAAATTATCAAAATATATCTATTATTTTTTAAATAAGTTTATAGAGAATTGTTTTAACAAATGTTCGTTAGACAAACCTTTACTCGGGTAAAACCCGGGCAAAGCCGGTACACACACACACACACATCCGCTAGTTCTAGATAAATTAGATATTTCAAAGATAACAATAAAATTTTAAGAAGAAATACTAGATTAAATTTTCAGGGAATCGTCTTTATATATTTTTTTATTAATTTAAAATTAATTTTATTCCAAAGAATAATTTTTTTATTTTATTTTCCGAATTTATTCTCTAAAAGAGATAAAAAAATTCTCTTTGGTCACGCGGGGATTTTGAATAAATTCAGTTAGAGTTACAGGAGTTGAGAGAGTTGGAGTCGTGACGAGCGTGGACAAATAGATTTGGAGAGAGGATCGTGATGAGCGGACACGGAACAAATTAGGGAATGTGAGTGTGTTGGGGTACGTTTTTGTAACCATACCCCAACAGAAGGCGTATGTATAATCAAATCAAATGGATACATGGCTTCCCTCCCACATAGACTTACAGACCATTCTTTTTGCCCAGAAACCTAGACAACAGATGACACCAGACTTCCATGCCGAAGGCTGATGCCTGGTAAAGAAGAAGACATCCAGAGACATCCGAGCTGGAAACTGTTGTTTCATATGTACATATATTCCCCTCACCAAAAATTTAGGTAAAGGTGACCAGAAAAAAAAAAAGGAGAAAAATGGAGAAGGAAGATCTCTAAAGACTGAAACTTATAAAATATCCTTCCCGAGAAAGGAAAGCATCACATTACAGTCCAGGTAAAAAGGGCCTGGGTCAATTTTAGCTGAGACAGAGGGGGGGCGATATATATATACCATCCCGAGAAAAAGGGAGGATTTTATTTCAATCCATGTGGATGAGGGGGGGTGGCGTCTGAAATTTCACACTATCGTCGTAGCTGTTGTTCTCTTTAGATTTTCTTGTTTTGGTAATACGATATAAGCTATTTTGATGGAAGAGGCCTGGAGTCTGAAATCTTACACTAGTGCGTTCTATTTTGATGAGGCCTGGGGCGTCTATGAAATTGATACTGGAGCCGTTGGCCATTTTGATTGGTGTTTTTTTTCGGCGAATGAAAATGGAGAGAGAGATGAATAAAAGAAGGTTCTTTGCCAAAAGGCAGATTCGATCGGAGTCGCTCAGTGAAAGGACAGTCTGTAGACAGGAGACCTTTGCCGGCACTTTCGAGAAAAGGTAAGCCATTTGTCATTATGACTTAGCCCCCCCCCCCCCTTTTTTTTTTTTTTTTTTGTGTAGTAGCCAACCTAGATTTCGCATGGGCCCTAAAGGGCTATAAAGTAACTTCAGGTCACCTCTATCTAAATTTTACTATGTAAATAGCATATCTCGTCAGTATAGACATGTTCCCAAATTTTAAGATATTTAAATAAATATCTAGAGAAATTTTCTTGTTTCCTCTGTTACCTATTTCATACATAATTTGCCTTATGGTGCTATTCCAATTGTTTAAATGAAATGTTGTATGTTTATTACCTATTTGAAGGGAATGTTACTAATAATCAAGTCTCCCATAAATTACCGGCCACATACATTGCCGCGAGTGTCTGTGTTTCAGTGTTTTATAGATTGCCCAATTTAATAACGATCTCGTGGGTTGTCTGATGAAATTGTATAATAGTGTCGCGGCTGTTTCCATCTTTAGACCATTGTACTGACAATATTATATGCTCAATCCTTGCTTTAGCTCAACTCTTAATCAATTACAGAGTTTTTTTCCCCCTTTTCTTTTTTATTTATTTTATTTATCCTGTTTGCACAAATTGTATTACATGTGATGATGTAAAGACATATGCCGATAGTGCATCACTGACAACTGTGCTGCTATTATACAACATTAAGGTCTTTCTGCGGGTTATATACATGGGGTTGTTGGCCTAAATTGTTATATATATATATATATACTTAAGTAAGGAGACTTTAATAAGTCACATCGTGTATCCTCCCTTTTCATCTATCCAAACCGGGAACCCATCAATGGCGCCCAACGTGGGGCTCGAATTTAGTATATGTTTCTTCCCCTATACTTTAGAAATATATACCTAATGAAAAGCCATACTATTTTTAAGTATTGGTGAAGTAGTCCACGCATCCTGAGATTAACAGTCTATTATAAATTCATATGTACATATATATATATACATTAGGAAGTTTTGCATATTATTTGTTTTCTTAAGACATATTTTTTTTAATTAAGGTATTACACATATTCTACTATTGTTTGCTATATTCTATGAATTATCTTATAGGTTAGAAATTCTATTATTTAAGTAGTTTTATAATAGTTATTGGCTATTACATATAAGTTACTTATATTATTGTTGATATTATTAGCTGGTACTAGGATATATTGTGTTATATGTTTTGGGCAAATCTATTTTCTATTAATGCTATTGTGTTTTCTGAATAATAGAAAATCAATTATAAGCCTTTGATATTTGCTGTTTATGTTATTGTAATGTATTCTAGGTTCTCCTAATGCGAAAGTGTGACCTGTTCCTTTGCAGTATTGGAAAATTAGAGACCTATTGTCTTGATTAATAACGTTGCGTCTATGTTCATATATTCTATTGCTGACTCTCCTTCCTGTCTCCCCTGCGTATTTTGGCTTGGCAGCTGTATACACTCTGACAAGGGAAGGTTATCCTGAATTGACAAATGTATAATTTTTGTCTTTAGTAGAGATTTCCAAGACTCTATTTCTGAAACATTTTTTTTGGATGAAGACAAATAAAACCATCTTGATAGTATTGAATTTTACAGTAAATACATTTGCCAGCAGAAGGCATGATGAGATTACATGAAATTTAAACCAGTTATATGTTTAGTATGTTCCTTCAGTTGTAATTTGACACCGTCTTGAAATAAAGAAATTGGACGGTGCGCTATATCTTGATGCTGGATATTTCTGTGTCAGAAAGGTGTAGTTATTCTGTTTAATGAGAATTCCAATAATTATCGAAATTTAGCAGATTATCATTGGGGATTTGAACAACTGTCTTGAAAATTTTTGAACAGCCTGAGTAGATAAAGGAATCCTGGAGTTAGAGTGGAGAATTAGTAGTACAGACTGACCACTCGACGCAGATAACTCTAGAGAACAATTATTGTGTTAATCCGCCGTAGACAAGAAGAACATTGATCCTCAGGATATTCGATAGGCAGAATTTTGAGAATTGATAAGGTCATGGTTAAAGCTAACACAGGCATATGGGAGTAAAGACAGTGATTTAAATAAGATAAGAGGCAGCCTTGTGTCTTAAATACTTTCAGTGGAAGCAGATGCCACTGCAAATATTCAGGTCTAATAATTTCCAAATTTGAAGTCATGCATGACGGGTTAGCACGGGATTGACGCCTGGACGGGTTTCCACTGGGATTAATCGAGCTTGCGAAAGAACTAGAAGAAGTGTGACATGTCACGCCACTGTACTAAGATAATAATTGAGAAGATTTATGTTGAGCCAACTGAAATTAGTAAAGAATTAAGAGATTAAGGTCTTATTCTTTGAGTTTTACACTAATTTCAATTACGCGATATGGACGGCGTTATAAGTTGGGTGGAAATGGTTCGGCCGCAATGGGATGGTCTCCTGGAGATGGTACGATCAAATAATACTTATTGAATGCCGGGCGGGATCGCATAAAGCATTAAACGATATCAAGAAATGCTTAAAGAAACACCCTAGAAGATTGGGGATCGACAAAATGACGACATGGAAAATGCTCAACATTGTACATTGGCAGCAAAATGATATCTTGCTATTGTATGGACGACCACTCCTTCCTGAAATGTGCAGCGGATGTTAGTCCCAGAATTAGGTCCTTTGAGGCGACACTTTCCTTTGCAGATGACATAAAGACGCATGACAAAAACAGCACATGAGCATTTAAACTAACTTCAATTCCTGCCATTAATTAATTTAGTTGACCAATAGCTATAGAACCGCTGGAGACCTCCATACCCTGTGTGAATATTTTAGTGAGAAATGAGCGATTCAATTCTATGAGCCATGAGGTATCCTGTAAGATCAGAGCTGTACCCCATTCAATTTTTTTTATAGTAGCCAGTGCGAGATATTTCCAGAATGTTTGTTTCTTTTTTTTTTTTTTTCTAACTGTCATATAATTCGGAAACTAGAAAACTACACTATTTTGATACAGTTTACATCTAGCATCCATGAGAACTCAATATGACTATTGAACGTAGATTGAAGATTAATGAGCGAGCCAACCTAGAGAGAACGAGTTTAATAGGCTTACAATCAATAGTTGAAGCAAACTATTCGCACAAATTTGTTATGTTCTCTCTCTAAATGATCTATGACATTTTCTTAACAAGGTAACTACCCCGCCGAGTGTATATGGAGTTATAAAGCTTAAAGGTCATAGGCTGTTGGAATAATATTACACTAGTAATAATTAATAGTTCAAAATTAAGAGTGATAATAGATCGGGATCCAGATCCCGATGACGGGTTTCGAAGAGACTTCAGAGGGATGAAAGAGGTGTTGAAAGTGATGGAAGGGCGATGAAATATGATGAAAAAGGCGTTGAACTGTGTTATAAGGTGATGAATAAGAGATGAAATGTGTTGAAGGCGTTGAAGAGAGATGCGATGGAAGTAAGTTGAAAGGCGTTGAGGATGATGAAGGATGATGAAAGAGTGAGAAAGCGTTGAATGTTGATGAGGAAGAGATAGAAAGATGCAGAAAGATGTTGAAAGAGAAAGAATTGAAAAAAGTTGGATAAAGGGTTTTGTAAATAGTAGATAAAGATTGATGGAAGAAAGTACATTTAATGTATAAAGCGTAGCTGTCGACCGCAATATCGCCTCGATAGAACTATTTCTTTTAAAATAAGACATATTATGCACTGGGGGTTTGTGTAAGCTGATTTACATAAGTTTCGGCAACAGTGTACACTATTTAATATAGATAGGTCTTTATTAATTACAATATTAGGTTATATATTAAATAGCAATATGGTGAACTTTAAACAGTTTGCAGTTTTTTTTTTTTTAACATGTGTTCTAGTGCTAAGTGTTGAAAGGAGCCTTAACACCATGTTTCAGGGTTTGTGTGTTATTTGTCTCAACCTTGTCTTTGTGCAGAATACCGTCTCACAACCTTACTGTAGTGTTTGTTGCCATCTTTAAAGATCTTCACAATTTGTTTTAATATTAGTGTGTCATTTAGAGAAAATTGTCACAACCTTATCCTTGTATAGAACACCGTTTTTACACCGTCCTATTTAATAAGTTATATGAGAGATTTTAGATATAGTATAAGAGTTACTACTTACATGAGCCAAATCGACCCAACAGTTAGAGCAAGAGGGAGGAACTCAGATATTTCCTCCTTTCACGTGACGCGACTGTTCACCCCGACCGGTCGTGCCAGAAAAGAGGGAATACCAGGAAACTCTGTCCTCCTGACATCGCCCCTGTCAGGATATGATTTAGGAAAATTTTAGTTTCTTTTTATTGTTATGTTACAATTTTATCCAACAATAGAACCAGAGCGAACTCAGAAGTAATGAGACGAGGGGAAGTTGACAGAGTTAGTGTGAACAGTTTAACTTTACGCAGGTCTACAAGGGTGAAAAGGCCCACACAGTGTAAATTCTGCTTAGACTGTCGCCTCTAACTAGGATTTTGGAGTGTGTACGGAGAATCAGCTCGATAGAATGAGAAGTTTAGAGATTTCAACCTTTTTTTTTTAAACCTTTTTTTTTTTAAAGTAGAACTTCATTAGGATTCCTTTTTTTTTTTTTTACAAACTATTTCTTGTTAAAACCCGAGTTTCGAAGACCAATGAGAATAATGTATACCATTGTGAATTAACTATTTAGGGTAAATCTGAAATTTTAGTTATTATCAGGAGTAATAGGTGAAGGAAGGTGTAGGAAATCACAACTTAGAGGGGGGCTATGTCTAAAACAACAAACCTAATAGGCATCCTATGGCTTGTGTTGGGTAATACAGAAACCCTATAATCCCTGGCCTTCAGGTAGTAGCTTTGAAATAGGTTTCTAATGAGGACATGAAAGGTCAATCTTTCAGAGTAAAGTTGTGAAGTGTAGGGACCCTAAGCCAGGGGTAGAAGTTAAGTAGGCCCAGACCGTAGTCGATCCTTGGAAAGCACTTGAGAATGTTAGTGTTGGGTAGTGAATCATAAACCCTATAAATCCATCTTTCAATAGAGTGTTGAGGTCGGACTACTGCAAAGGGGGCAGACGCACGATGAAGTAAGAAGATAGTGACTTCACCCACGGTGGCTAGGGGAATGACTCAATTCCGCTTTTATGAGGTGTCACGTTTAATGGTCCTTTATTCACCATTATAATTTGTGTGTGTCTTTATAGAATTGTCGTGAAAAGTCGCTTAGTGTCAAGGCAAGGGCAGTTTTTGAAGTTACACTGATTCTTTTTTTTTTTTGTAGGTTAGCTTCCAGATTATTTAGAATTGTTAACAATTATTGTTAACAATCATTTATCGAGTATAAAGTGTTAGTATATATAGAGCTTGTACAGAGGCATTTTCTTTGAGTAACCTAGGGCTTTAGTTCCCAATTTGTTTTAATTAGAAAACTTTATTTGATTTCACATTAGTCCTGGAATTTAGAAATTGTTAGGGTTTATTTGATAGAGATTATTAAGTGTTTTGGCATTTATAGCAATTTTTAACTTTAGTTTGTATGCAAGCCGTGAATGAAGGGGGGGAGGGTGTATGAATGGATTGGCTTAATGAATGTGTAAGAAGGTTAAAAACTAGTATACTGTTAGACCAAAATTATTTTAGAGTAGTGTTAGGGAATTTAATAGGTTCAATTTTCAATTTTGATTTCTTTATTTGTTAAGAACGATAGCTTCACAGGACTGTAAAAACTCTATTGTTAGGAAAATATTCGCTCCATTTTTGTTAGGTCTCCTTTTGGAGGAGTATAAATTTTTTTTAATTTCTATTACTAGGGTAATAAAGTACTCTTTGTTATTTATATCAACTTGAATTTTAAGAGTCGTAGATAATGATCATATCTCGATTCCCAGACTGGAAGGTTGTGGGAGGTTATGATCAGACCAGAAAACCCACAAAACTTCTCCTCATTAGAGGAAACGAAGAGGTATAGATTGAATTTTATGCAGGATGGGGGATTTGTTTTAGCCATGCCGTATAACCTGGGGTATAACGGCGCGACCTTGGGTAACCGATCTGACACCGTAGTTTCGACGCTTTTAGCGTGGCTGGAGTGAGGGTGTTCTAGACGGGAGGTCCTGTAAGATTGGCATGTAGGCAGAGATTGCCCAGTTATTCTAGACGAAGTAGTTTCCGTCTATTGAATTTTTTTGGTACCAGTTTGATCCCCCATAGCTAGCGGAAGTTTCTTCTAATAAAGGATTCGCCCTGCCATACGTTTTGTTGGAATGAATTCGAGCATAAGACCGATTCGAGAGGCAGAATAAGTAATTATTAGGACCTTCAACGAGTTTAAACTCGTTTCATGATAGGATAAGATTTTAAAGTATTAGTTAACTATAAGGACCGCGAACGAGACGCCAGAACGAGCCAATGAGTCAAAGTTTTAGAAGTGTTGTATTGAGGACAGTAGAATTAAGAGCAGTTATACAGGGAGTAGAATTCTGAAGGAATTTGTAAAAGAACCAAAATTTCAGATTGATAAAATTCAAATTTATAAGATGTAGATTTGTAGGATTCAGGTCAATGAATAGAGGGTATATTAGTAGATGAAAGTAATATGAATTTCTTGGAAGAGGGAGGTAGCTGAACTGTACACACCCCAGAGACAAGGTAAACGGAGTCACAAACAAAATGGGAGAAGTTGATTAGTTTCTCTGTCAAACAGAGAGCTTTCTTCATACGGTTGTCACCCTAGATTTAAATGGACTGTGTAGTTTAATAGAGGTCTGGGCTATGTTCCATTTGACCAAGATTCTAAATGACGTACCCATCTGAGTTGAGAGTATTATAACAGAGGAATCTAACACATAAGAGAAAACACACCCTCCAGTAGGATCGGGATAGACGAATATTACCCAGTGACCAACTCGTGATTCCAGACTGAATAAGATTGAAAAACTTAACTGAGATACTAAACCTTGAACCTTCAGCGCACAAATATACATTATGTTTACATTTTCTTTTTCAATATGTTATTATTTTTATATCATATATATTATATTATAGTCATATACTATTCATTTCAACAATTTTATTTTGACATTCATGATATTAATATTTATATTAAATATTTAATTATATATATTTTGTCACCATATATAATCTTGTAGTAGTTTTCTTTTGTCATCTATCATGGGATGTTTTTTATCACTTATATCTTAACATATTTAATCACTATCTACATGATATGTTTTACTTCAATATATATGTTATACTCATCATATAACATGGAAGGATTCATTTTATCATTACATATTTCGTGCCTTATTTAATAATTACTTTCACAATTTGTTTTCTGTAACCTTTTTTTTATTTAGCAAAAGTCATCATGTCATAGGCTAATCATTATGTATCAAGATATTTCTTTCAGCTAACTATAATTATCCTTTCCTTTGATTGTATATGTATAACTATACCACACGAATGTCTTGATTGGTACTTAAATAAAGATGCTGGCATGTTTTAGGAGTTGGACTAGTCAGTTATTTCTAAACGACTTCTTGGCGCCCAAATTTTTATATATAATATGTAATAGGGAAATGCTCTAACTGTATTGTTAGCAGAAAGAAGGTAGCAATGAATCCAGCACCACAAGAGGCAAGGATGGGGTTGAGAGGACTTACCACAAGGAGGGCCTACTCCTCAAGGCCAAAGAAGAAAGTGGAAGGGTGGTATATATACCCATGAATGGTAAGACAGATGACCTTGCTTACTTCCATACATATGATATGGCGTCCCCCATAACCTATGTTGATAACAGTGTGCTGACAGAATAATAACACAAAAAAACCCCTTTGCCAGGATGTACAATGCCCACTAATGTTCGGAATAATAAACATCTAGAATAGCATACCATCATTTTGATTAGCCTTATCTTCCCTATAGGTTTCGGTACACCTGGCTTCATCTAGTAATGGAAAATGCATTTTGCTAGAAATGGGCCTGCTTTCATAGTAACTGATGAAAGGCAGATGAATAATGAATAGCACAAACGCATTTGTCCATTACTTGGCAGGGGGAGGATTGTTGGGGTACGTTTTTGTAACCATACCCCAACAGAAGGCGTATGTATAATCAAATCAATTGGATACATGGCTTCCCTCCCACATAGACTTACAGACCATTCTTTTTGCCCAGAAACCTAGACAACAGATGACACCAGACTTCCATGCCGAAGGCTGATGCCTGGTAAAGAAGAAGACATCCAGAGACATCCGAGCTGGAAACTGTTGTTTCATATGTACATATATTCCCCTCACCAAAAATTTAGGTAAAGGTGACCAGAAAAAAAAAAAGGAGAAAAATGGAGAAGGAAGATCTCTAAAGACTGAAACTTATAAAATATCCTTCCCGAGAAAGGAAAGCATCACATTACAGTCCAGGTAAAAAGGGCCTGGGTCAATTTTAGCTAAGACAGAGGGGGGGCGATATATATATACCATCCCGAGAAAAAGGGAGGATTTTATTTCAATCCATGTGGATGAGGGGGGGTGGCGTCTGAAATTTCACACTATCGTCGTAGCTGTTGTTCTCTTTAGATTTTCTTGTTTTGGTAATACGATATAAGCTATTTTGATGGAAGAGGCCTGGAGTCTGAAATCTTACACTAGTGCGTTCTATTTTGATGAGGCCTGGGGCGTCTATGAAATTGATACTGGAGCCGTTGGCCATTTTGATTGGTGTTTTTTTTCGGCGAATGAAAATGGAGAGAGAGATGAATAAAAGAAGGTTCTTTGCCAAAAGGCAGATTCGATCGGAGTCGCTCAGTGAAAGGACAGTCTGTAGACAGGAGACCTTTGCCGGCACTTTCGAGAAAAGGTAAGCCATTTGTCATTATGACTTAGCCCCCCCCCCCCCTTTTTTTTTTTTTTTTTTTTGTGTAGTAGCCAACCTAGATTTCGCATGGGCCCTAAAGGGCTATAAAGTAACTTCAGGTCACCTCTATCTAAATTTTACTATGTAAATAGCATATCTCGTCAGTATAGACATGTTCCCAAATTTTAAGATATTTAAATAAATATCTAGAGAAATTTTCTTGTTTCCTCTGTTACCTATTTCATACATAATTTGCCTTATGGTGCTATTCCAATTGTTTAAATGAAATGTTGTATGTTTATTACCTATTTGAAGGGAATGTTACTAATAATCAAGTCTCCCATAAATTACCGGCCACATACATTGCCGCGAGTGTCTGTGTTTCAGTGTTTTATAGATTGCCCAATTTAATAACGATCTCGTGGGTTGTCTGATGAAATTGTATAATAGTGTCGCGGCTGTTTCCATCTTTAGACCATTGTACTGACAATATTATATGCTCAATCCTTGCTTTAGCTCAACTCTTAATCAATTACAGAGTTTTTTCCCCCCTTTTCTTTTTTATTTATTTTATTTATCCTGTTTGCACAAATTGTATTACATGTGATGATGTAAAGACATATGCCGATAGTGCATCACTGACAACTGTGCTGCTATTATACAACATTAAGGTCTTGCTGCGGGTTATATACATGGGGTTGTTGGCCTAAATTGCTATATATATATATATATACTTAAGTAAGGAGACTTTAATAAGTCACATCGTGTATCCTCCCTTTTCATCTATCCAAACCGGGAACCCATCAAGTGTAAAACTAAATGGTAAGTGAACAATCTTACTAATTTTGTTCATGTGGGCTAAAAGGCCCGCTTATATAAAAAAAAATTAAATCGCATTTAGTAAGTTTTCAATTTTATTTTATATTTTCTGGTATAATGTGTTAAGCCATTTTGGTAAATTTACAATCTCCACTATATAGCATATTCCAAATACAAATTTTGGGTATTTATATACATCGATGAGATCTGAAACAAAGATTTTGCTTGCATAGAATGAAACCTTTCACTCTTATTCTATCCCCCTTTGTCTCATGATATAAAAGAAATTTTGATATAATAAATTCTCATATATGTTTTTATCAGTCTGTATCCATTGTGTTATATACTAGACTAGACACACACATATGAATGGAAATTCTATTTTATACAGAAGAAAAATGAAGTAGCGGAATATCCTGATAATCATATAGGCAACCCTAGTTATAATACTGTTATGTTTGAACTGACAAGTTGATCCGGCAACACTGCAGACTCGACTTGTAAACATTCTTAGATATATAACGAGGTTATAAAAAGATAAGTTAATAGTCGAAACAGCTCCCACCAAAGTGCGCTAACTGCGGAGAGGCGCACACAGCCAATTACCGCGGATGCCCAAATTTTCCGAAGCCACAACAACAGCAGCTAAAGCCTCCCAGACCCAACTCCCCTAACACCATACCTCAAGCAAGCTCCACTAAAACAGAAGAAGCAATTGTTGAAAAACAAAAGGCAAGTTACGCTGACACGGCAAAAAAGAAAACTACTCATTCTGACACCAGGGAACTGTGCGAAAAGTTATTAGAAATTATCAAAACGTTCTTACAATGAAAGGCAAATTACCTTTAAAAATCGTTTTCTGGAATTGCAACGGAATCAAACTCAAAAAAGAAGAATTCCTACAGTTGGTGACCTCAGCCACCGAATCCGACGACCTGGACCCAATGGCTAGCTGACAGCCAAACACCCAACAACTGCCCTCCTGTAAGGTTCGGGGGGGGGGGGGGGGGGGGGCACTCCAGCATTACAACTCGCCATGTGTAAATAATCTGGACAAGGTGACTCGTGAGCTGTGCTCGAATGTAACACCTGTAAATTGAGATGAAATAAATAAATAAAAATAAGTTAATAAATAAAGAACTTAGTTCAGTTGCATTCTGCGTGATCAAATAGGCACAAAGAACAACATAAGCAACATGGTGGCAGCGGAAAAGTGAGTACTTTTTCAAATAAATATATTATTGACAAATATTAGTGAAAAAAAGAAAACATGGACTTTGTTAGGCCTAGCGAACTCGCCTTGCACGGAAATGTAGCGGATAATTGGCGTAGGTTCAAACAGCGATTAATGCTTTATCTTGAAGCAACAGAAAAAGCCACAAAGCCTGATAAACTGAAAGTTGCCATTTTATTAAATTTTATTGGCGAAGAAGCCTTGGAAGTTTTCAACACATTTCATTTAAAAGAAGATGAAGCAGAAAATTTCGATCTTGTAATAAACAAATTTGATGATTTTTGCGAGCCTAAAAAGAACATTTTTGAAAGATTCAAATTTTTTTCAGCGACCCAGAAGGATGGTGAATCCATCGATAGTTTTATAACAGAACTAAAAGGATTATCCACATCATGTGAATTTGAATCACAAAAGGATAGTTTAATTAGGGATCGCATTGTGTATGGAATACAAGACAAGGCTTTGCAGGAACGCCTCTTAAGAGAGCCCAATTTAACTCTTCTCAAAGCCATTGAAATGTGAAAAACAGATGAAATAAGCAAGCAACAGTTCAAGATCATGCAGAACAACCAGAACATCTGTCAAATAAGAAAATATGAAAAGAAACACAGTCCAAAACAAAATCAAGAATTCAAATGCCAAAGGTGTGGGAAGTCTCACAGAGCAAAAAATTGTCCTGCATGGGGTAAAAGATGCTCCAAATGCAAAAAGATGAATCATTTTGCAGCTTTCTGTAAAAGTTCAGCTATCAGAAGTCTGAATGATGAAACAGAAGAAACTGTATGGTCAATACATGAAGCAAAAGTAGTCCAACTTTGGAATGGAAAAAATCCATCATAGTGAATGGAAAGGAAATATGTTTCAAGTTGGACTCTGGAGCAGAAGTAAATGTTTTGCCATACACATTCACCAGACAAATGAAAGGTTTGGAAATATTTCAGACTAACCGAAAGCTAACATCATATACAGGACATGAAATCAAGATAAAAGGAATTGCCACACTAAATTGCAAAACTAAAAATAAGACCGAAAGTCTAGAATTTTTCATTGCTGATGGATACTATCAACCAATTTTAGGAATAGAAGCTATTGAAAAGCTTTCACTAATTAAGAAATGTGATGCTGTCCAAATACAGCAGAACAATTCAGCAAAAGAAACTTTGAACAGGCACAAAAATATATTTGAAGGCATAGGAAGACTGCCAATTGAACACAAAATTAGACTAAATGAAAATACAACTCCAGTTATTGCTCCAAGCAGAAAAATTCCTTTTTCCATTAGAGAAAAGTTAAAGCAGAATTGGAAAGGAAGGAAAAACTTGACATTATTGAAAAAGTTGAAGAACCAAGCGAATGGACACACACTATTGTAGTGGTACAAAACCTTCTGGAGATGTAAGAATTTGCATGGACCCCAGGGAATTGAACAAGTATATTCAGAGAGAGCGCTATATTCTGCCAACAGCTGAAACAATATTTTCTGAACTGAAAGGTGCTACAGTTTTCTCTGTATTTGATGCATCATCAGCTTTCTGGCAAGTCCCATTAGACAAAGAAAGTACCAACATGTGCACCATTGCGACTCCCTTTGGAAGATTCCGGTTCAAGCGACTTCCCTATGGATTGAACAGTGCATCAGAGGTATTCCAGCGATGCATAAACAATATTCTTTCAGGTCTCCAGGGAACTGCTTGCTATATGGATGACATCTTGATCTATGGAAGCACAATGGAAGAGCACAAACGAAACCTTGAAACAGTTCTTCGAAGGTTGGAAGAAAATAATGTCAAGCTCAATGCCAAGAAGCAGCAGATAGCTGTCGACAAAGTAAATTTCTGAGGCCATATAATCAGTCGAGATGGAATAGCCATTCAAGCTTCAAGAGCAGAGGCAATACAAAAGTTGAAAAGACCTGAGAACAAGTCTGAAGTCCAAAGATTCTTAGGTATGGTAACGTACCTTGGCAAATTCATTCCTAATCTTTCTGACAAGACTGCACCTCTAAGGAAATTGATAAGCAACAAGAGTGAATGGAAATTTGGAGGCGAAGAAAATTATTGTTTTGAAAAACTCAAGGAGATATGGTTTCGAATTGTTGTGGGTCGGTGATGCAAAAAGAACAGCCAAAAGAAATGATTTATGAATATAGGATTATTATTTAATATAAGGATATATGAGGATATATATGATGACATAGCAGCAACCGCACACAGCATGGAAAAACAAAGGGAGGCTTAAGACTGTAAACAAGATGACGCACGGCAGAAGGGGAGGGGCGTTCCCATTGGTCAGTCACCTCCATGCAGCGCCGCCAAGCGGTGCCCGTGTCCACGCTTCTCTCTTCATTCCCCCACTGAAGCGCTGGACAGGAGAACAGTTCATGAAGTCACAGGCGTTCTTGTGAGCCACTTTGCTCAGGGTCTTGGTGAAGACGTCGGCCAGGTTCTCCTTTGTAGAGATGTAGACAATCTTGATCTCTCCGCTAATTATTCTTTCTCTGACGTGATGGTATCTTATGTCAATGTGTTTGGATCTGTTGTTCTCCACATTATTTTTGGAAAAGTCTATAGCGGATCTATTATCGCAATGAATTATCAAGGGAAAGGCAAAATTCGATAAGAACTTTAATTCTTTCAAGATGGTAGCGATCCAAACTGCTTCCTTAGTGGTCTGGGATAGCGCTAAATATTCTGCCTCCATTGTGGAAAGTGAGACACACTTCTGTTTGCAAGTCTTCCATATGACTAAGGAATGTCCTATAGTGATAGCGGTCCCACTATTGGACCGTCTGTCATCGATGTCGCTAGCCCATTCTGCATCACTGTATGCACAAACATCATTGGAATCAGTCCGGCGATAAACGAGAGATAGATTTATGCTGCCGTGTAAATATCTTAAGACGTGTTTGGCAGCTTGCCAATGTCGACGTCCAGGGTTGCTAGAGAATTGGGCTAATCTCGTAACGGAGAACATTAAGTGTGGCCTAGTACAATTTGCAAGATAAAGGAGCGACCCGATTAGTTCCCTATATGGAATAGCTCTCATCCTCTCTTTCTATTTTTCATCTGTGGGGCAATCTCCTTTTGAGATTGGAAAACTAATGTCTAACGGTGTGGATACCGGTCGACATTCAATCATGTTGAATTTTTGTAAGATTGATTTAACATACGTACTTTGAGATAGTACTAGAGTCTCCTCGTCTGGATAGTCAATTTGAACTCCCAAGAAATTCCTGATCGCTCCCAAATTTTTAACTCGGAACCTTTCATTAATTTTCTGTTCTATATTCCGCAAAATCTCTTCACTCTCACCAAATAAAGCCAAGTCATCTACATAAACGGCAATAATTGCCTTATCTAGATAAGTATAAATACAATTACAGGATTCTAGTCGTGTAAATCCCATTTCTTGTAAAGCATGATCGAGTGTTAAATTCCAATTCCGCCCTGATTGTCGCAAGCCGTAAATAGGTCGAAGCAGTTTGTAAACCTCGTTATCTTTCCTCTCGACCCCTTCTGTCAAAAGCATGTATATTTCTTCTTCTAAGTCGCCATATAGATAACCGTTATCTACGTCGAGATGTCTATTGTACCATTTCATGTTCAAACTTAACGTTATTAAAACTCTGATTACAGCTAAGTTAATAACAGGTGCATAAGTTTCCTGAAAATCGATTCCTTCTTTCTGTGAGAAACCTCTAGCTACTAAACGTGCTTTGAAACGCTCTACATTTCCGCTCTCATTTGTCTTCACTTTATACACCCATCTGCTGCTAATCGGTTTCTTTCCCGGCGGTAATGTTGATAACTCCTAAGTGCCTCGTTCCTGAAGCACTCTAAGCTCATCTTCCATTGCTTTTCTCCAATACATGGCTTCGGGAGATTGGACTGCCTCTTCAAAACTTTGCGGCTCGGTAACATCTAAAAAATTAAACTCTACTCTTGGTTTACCTTTTCTCCCATATGGATTTCGAACAATGTTTTTGGAGGTGGAGGGTTGTGGTAGAGTGTCCTCTACCCCCATTGAATCCAAATTACTCGGTAATTCATTCTCTAGGTCGTTATCATGGTTAGTCTCAGGTTCTAGCCAAACGTGGTTGTACCTTTCCGGTTCTGTCTCTTCGACTATTTTGCTCCACTCTAGTCCAATTTTAGACTCATCGAATCTAACATGTCTTGTTTCAATCACCTTTTGTAATTCTGGGCACCAGAGACGATATCCACGTGTTTGAGTAGAGTATCCTACCAGAATACATCTACATGCCCGATGGTCTAATTTTCGCCTTCTTTCTCTTGGTATATGGCTATATGCCAAACAACCAAATGCTTTTAGGTGTCTTACACTAGGATTTCTTTCTAACCAAAGTCCATCAGGTACTTTGTCTTTTAGAGCAGTATTATAACATTTGTTTTTAATGTAAGCAGCTGTGTTTACCGCCTCTGCCCAAAATCTTTGGGGGAGATTAGAGCTATGTAAACAAGCCCGGGCCATATCTAAAAGTGTTCGATTTACACGTTCTGCCACACCGTTCATTTGCGGAGAATACACGTTTGTGCGTTCATGCTTTATCCCTAGTTTTTGTAATTTGTCTTGAAATTCTCTATTGCAAAACTCAAGTCCATTATCCGATCGTAACACTTTGATTTTATTACCAGTTTGTCTCTCTACAGTGGCTCTATAGATATCGAAATGTTTTAATACCTCATCTTTGTTTTTCAGAAGATACACAGTAATCCTTCTTGAGAAATCATCAACAAAAGATAGAAAGTATCTATTGCCTCCGGTTGATTTTACCGGCATTGGACCGCAAATATCTGTGTGGATAAGCTCCAAGGTCTGTTTAGATCTAATATTGCCTAGGTTTTTATGTGACGCTTTAGTGGATTTGCGATACAACAATCGTCGCATAGGCCTTTGTCTCTAGAGGAAATTTCTAAGCCTATTACCAGCTCCTCCCGCGCCATCTTTTCAACGGCGTTACTGTCAATATGGCATAATCTTTGATGCCACGTTCTCATGGAATTGTTCTGAAAATTGTCCCTTTCACTATTAAATGCTGTTTTACTGGAGTTTAAGGTCTTACCTTTCACAATGTAGAGGCCATTTACATTTGTCGCTTCCGCTATAATCCTGTTTTCTGGGTTGAAAACGCGAGCTACCATATTACGGAAGGTCACACGGTTGCCGTTTTCTTCTATCTTGGAGACTGACAGCAGATTCCTTCGCACATTTGGGACGTACAGCACATTGTTTAGCTTTATTTCGATGCTTTCATTATGGATAGACGTCTGGAGAAATATGTGTCCATATCCTTTGGCCTCAGTTGTCCCACTTGCAGTCATAATAGGATCAGAAGACACCTCCCGAAGGTCAACGAACCAGTCCTTGTTTCTGCATACATGGTTGGTTGCTCCGCTATCCAGCAGCCACGAATCCTCGTCGCTCGTTAGGTTGAGTGCAGCCAGGAAGTTATCTGATTTGTTTACCTTCCTCTGATAATGCTGATTATCGCGGTTTCTAGTTGTTTGCTTCATTGCTCGGCAGTTGGTGGCGATGTGGCCGATCTTCCCGCATCGGTAGCATTTTCTTCGACTGTCGGTACTGTTGTTATTTTGAAGCTTGTTCACCTGTAGCACCTCCTTGGATGAATCCTCCTTTCTGGTTGTTCTCCTCTCGTGTTCCGTTAGCAGGACCTGCCTCACCTTGGATGACGTGAACTCATCATCCGTCATGTTGCTAAAGTTCATTATAATCCCATCATAGGAGTCTGGTAGTCCAGCTAGCATAGAGTATGCCAGATCTTCATCCTTTACTTCACATCCCGCTTCTCTGAGATGATCACTGCAGGTCTTGAATCTCGATAGGTAATTTATCATTTTTTCTTCTTCGATGAACTTGATGTTCACGAATTGTTTCTTGAGTTGAAGAATTCGCGCCCTTGATTTCGGTTCAAATATTTGTTCCAGGGTCGTCCAGGCTTCACTTGCAGTCTTACAGTCGATGATGTGAATTTGTTGCTCTGTAGAAATTGATAGAGCAATCGTTGCCAGTGCCTTTTCTTGTTTGATTTTTGTCTTCTCATATTTTCTTTGATCCTCATCAGCGTCGATCGCTTCTTCGTTAATTACACATTCCCATAATCCTCTTTCGATCAGGAGCATCTTCATGTTAAATTTCCATGATCGATAATTGCTGCCGGTGAGCTTCTCGACGTTCAGGGCAAGCGCTTGGGAAGACGACGCCATCTTGGTTTCACTTACTTTTCGTTCTTTTTAATGCAGACAACCACGCTCTGCTACCATGTTGTGGGTCGGTGATGCAAAAAGAACAGCCAAAAGAAATGATTTATGAATATAGGATTATTATTTAATATAAGGATATATGAGGATATATATGATGACACAGCAGCAACCGCACACAGCATGGAAAAACAAAGGGAGGCTTAAGACTGTAAACAAGATGACGCACGGCAGAAGGGGAGGGGCGTTCCCATTGGTCAGTCACCTCCATGCAGCGCCGCCAAGCGGTGCCCGTGTCCACGCTTCTCTCTTCACGAATGCTCCAATATTGACATTTTTTTACCCAACCAAGCCAATCACCATTTCATCTGATGCAAGCCAATATGGTATTGGTACAGTGCTCATGCAAGGGGGACATGCAATTGAGTATGCGTCCTTCAGCCTGAATGCAACTCAAAGAAAATACGCACAGATAGAGAAAGAACTTTTGGCTATAGTATTTGGATGTGAACGCTTCCAGTACTATATTTGGGGAAATGATGTTATTGTGGAAACTGACCACAAACCTCTCCTGAGTATTGTTAAGAAACCTTTAGAAAAGCTTTCCCCAAGACTGCAAAGAATGGTCTTACGTCTCATGAGATTTCAAATATCTTTGAAGTTTACACCAGGGAAAAACATGTTTGTAGCTGACCATCTGTCTAGAGATCCATTAAAAGATGAGGTGGACACAAGCTATTCAGAAGGTCAAACTGAATCAGTGCACATGTTGCTGGTTTAACAGATGAAAAAATAAAAAGACTACAAAAGGAAACTCATGGGGACCACACCTTGATACAACTAATAGAGTATGCGAAGAATGGATGGCCGAAATATAAAACTAAGGTCTGTGATGAAGCAAAACCCTACTGGCAATTTCAAGATGAAATTCATGTGAGTGACGGAATTGTTTACAAAGGAAATTGCATCATGGTGCCACCGACTCTTCGAAAAGAAATCCTGCAGGTTGTTCATTCATCACACCAGGGCATAGCAGCTTCCAAAGAAAAAGCAAGATCAGCATTTTACTTTTAACTTAATATAATTGGTAAATCCTTGAAATGTATTGAAATAGAATATATTGTTGCACCAAGTTGAATCTTTGCATGGTCGTCGACCTTGGTTTCTTCCTTCTTGGTGTTATACACGTTTCCCGAGCGGGTTTCCATATAAAAAGTAAATAAATAAAATTAAATACAAATAAATTACCTTTTAAAGTTATTGTGTTTATTTATTCTTGTCTTCCTCGTAGGTTGCGATCCGCAGTCTTCGTCTAGGTCCTCTCCCCCTCCAATAAGCAATAAAGATATATGTACAATAAATATTAAAAAAGGAGTGAAACTATAAAAAGGAATGATGCTAATCTAAATATTCTGTTTTAAATAAATATTAAATATTATAGAATATTTTGAATAAATGTAAGGCGCATTAAAATTGATGTAACACTTCCCCCTCTCCAGAGGTTGTCACGTCCTCGTGAATGACTTCATCCATTCTCTCATAATAAGGCTTGATTCTTGAAACATGAACTATCAGAGGGTCTTGGCCCGGATTATCTTTCGGTTCTATTAGATAATTGACGCTAGACATCTTTTTTAATATTCTATATGGACTAAAATATTTTCTCAGAAGTTTCTCACACTTTCCTATTTTCCTAATTGGTGTCCAAACTGCTACTAATTCTCCTGGTTCGTAGCTTCTTTCCATGTGTTTCTTGTCATAGTTCTTTTTCATTCTTTCTTGAGTCTTTATTGTGTTGTTAATAACTAATTTTCTTGTTCTGTCTATTTTGTCTAAGTGATGTTTTATGTATTTATCATAATCACCCTTGTCAATGTCCACCGAGATATTCCTGTCGTCCAAAAGAGACGTGGGTTCTCTTCCAAACATCAGGATGTATCTATTTTGACCATTAGATGATATACTAAACTCATAAAGAAAAATTTATTTCTTTTAAAATTTCACCTCAGCTATTACTCAAACATTGATCTATACAAGTTTCGACCTCGTTATTGTGACATAGTACCAAAGGGACAAGCCTCAAAATGAGCTAACCAAGAAATTTTACCCACAAAAGAATGATAAAATTTTTGACCTTTTTTGGTTTGGTGTGAGGTAAAATAAAATAAATACAAATGATAGAATTAAAATACATATGAAATTTATTGCAAATAAATACTGGATGTAATATAAAACAAAGACAAAATTTATATGCCAGACACGTTAATTTCCATTAAAAAACATCTCTTCAATTCTTTATACTGTTGAAATTAAAAAGAAAAATGAAGATTTCTATTCACTATATATATTATATAGTAGGGTTTACCACAAAAATTTTACCTATTAAAAACTATGTATATGTCTTCTGACATGTACATGAGCCTTTTCAGGCCCATACACTAAGATAAAAAAAATATATATTAACCTACCATTAAATTTCTCCACGCACCATCTTCCCGGACCTCCCGTCAGTTCGCGTGCTCTTTCGTAACTGTCCCCTATTTTAAAAGTGGCGCCGTCCCAAAAAAAAAATTATCATCTTCTTACAGAGTAAGAAGAAAAATTAATTTAATCCCCCAGAGTATATTTAAAAAATATAAAGTAAAATATTATTCCCTTTTTTAGTAAAAGAAAATTTGAATTAATAATAAAAAAATAATAAAATATAACAGGTTTATCCCTTGAAAATTTTTATATAGTAATTTCTTCTTTAAGAAAATTTAAAAATAAAAAAATATACTTAATTTATCTAGATTTGTATATAATTAAGAATAAAAATTAATTATATACAAATCTAGATAAATTAAGTATATTTTTTTATTTTTAAATTTTCTTAAAGAAGAAATTACTATATAAAAATTTTCAAGGGATAAACCTGTTATATTTTATTATTTTTTATTATTAATTCAAATTTTCTTTTACTAAAAAAGGGAATAATATTTTACTTTTTATTTTTTAAATATACTCTGGGGGATTAAATTAATTTTTCTTCTTACTCTGTAAGAAGATGATAATTTTTTTTGGGAGGGCGCCACTTTTAAAATAGGGGACAGTTACGAAAGAGCACGCGAACTGATGGGAGGTCCGGGGAGATGGTGCGTGGAGAAATTTAATGGTAGGTTAATATTTTTTTTTATCTTAGTGTATGCGCCTGAAAAGGCTCATGTACATGTCAGAAGACATATACATAGTTTTTAATAGGTAAAATTTTTGTGGTAAACCCTACTATATAATATATATAGTGAATAGAAATCTTCATTTTTCTTTTTAATTTCAACAGTATAAAGAATTGAAGAGATGTTCTTTAATGGAAATTAAAGTGTCTTGCATATAAATTTTGTCTTTGTTTTATATTACATCCAGTATTTAATTGCAATAAATTTCATATGTATTTTAATTCTATCATTTGTATTTATTTTATTTTACCTCACACCAAACCAAAAAAGGTCAAAAATGTTATCATTCTTTTGTGGGTAAAATTTCTTGGTTAGCTCATTTTGAGGCTTGTCCCTTTGGTACTATGTCACAATAACGTGGTCGGAACTTGTATAGATCAATGTTTGAGTAATAGCCGAGGTGAAATTTTAAAAGAAATACATTTTTCTTTATGAGTTTAGTATATCATCTAATGGTCAAATTAGATACATCCATTAGAACAAAACCCGATCTAACACAGATAGCCATTAATTCCGCTTCGCATGTTGACAGGGCTACCAGTGGTTGTTTTTGAGATTTCCAACTAAGTAGTGAAGATCCTAATTTAGTTAAATATCCTGAAAAGGATTTTGAGTCTATAGTTGAGGACCAACTAGCATCTGTAAAGACTTCAATTTTCCCTCTTATTCTGTCAAAGCATAACTTGTAGCTTTTTGTTCCCTTCAAGTATCTATATATTCTTTTAAGTGCAGTAAGGTGAGTGACTTTGGGATCCTTGTTGTATTGGGAGAGTTGACTAACATAAAATGTTATATCGGGCCTTGTTCCCACTGATAAATACATCAAGGAACCTATCATTTCTTGGTAAAGTTTAGGGTCCACAGGAGAAGAATCTGGGTGATTATCCAGATATTGATTAAGATCACCAGGGGATTTTACTGGATTACATTCTTCAAGGTTAAATTTCTTCAAAATCTTTTCTACATAGGCTTCTTGTGAAAGTTCGAAACAATTTTCTTTTTCCTCAATTTTGATTCCAAGAAAAAATATAGGCTTTTCTTTTCGAACAATGACAATTTGCTTATCCAATTGTTTAACTATTCTGTTAATTATGGTACTATCCGATCCAATAATAAGAAAATCATCTACATAAATCCCAATTATTAGTTTTCTCCTCTTCTTGAAGGATGTATGCACATGGTTCACTTTCTAAACGTCCGAGTCCAATATCATTAAAAATTTGGTTAATTTTTTCAATACAGCATCTTCCGGATTGTGGTAAACCATATAAACTTCTGTTTAGTTTACACACTTTATTTTCCTGTCCTGCTTGAACAAATCCTTCAGGTTGTTCCAGGTACACATCGTCTTTTAGTTTCGCATTGAGATAGGCAGTTTTAACATCATATTGTTCAATTTTCATGTTTTGTTGTGATGCAATGGCAATCAATCTTCTTAAAGAGTCCAGCTTCATCACAGGAGCAAAAGATTCTTCATAGTCAACGCCAGGTTTTTGATTATGCCCAATTGCAACAAATCTAGCCTTTCATTTGTCAATGCTTCCATCTGGATTCATTTTTATATTAAAAATCCATTTTCCTTTTATTAGGTTTTCATTTTCTGGTTTGGGTACAATGGTCCAAACATTATGTGAAGTTAGGGAATGGAATTCCTCTTCCATTGCTTCTTTCCATTGGTCTGAAAATGGGGTGTTCATGGCTTCTCGATATGTTTTAGGTATGTTCATGGAAGTTGAAGATAGTTCGGTTACATTGGTTGCGTTTCTTTCTTTTATTCTTTCAGATCGTCTTACACCACTTGCTCTCAGCCTCTCTTCCTGCTCTTGTAGATTAATGAGATGCTTTGCCTGAATATCTTCATTAGTTCTTCCTGCAATACGTCCGGGTTTTCGGGGTAATCCTGATGATTCAGGTATTGTTTCAGGGTTATCTGGAGTATTTAGTTCTTCTGGAGTAGAGTCCATGGTATGTGTAATTTGAAAGGAATCTGATTCATGTTGTTCATTTCTATAGATAATATGATCTTGGACATGTTGGTCAAAAACATTAGAAGTCAAGAGATCAGAGCCTTTTGAATTTTCATCAAATTTGACAGTTTGAACTTCATGTATTTTTCCATCTTGTGGATCATAAATTCTATAAGCTTTTCTTTGTCTGGAGTAACCGGTGAATATTCCTTTTCTTGCTCTAGAGTCAAATTTATTTCTTTGATTTTTAGGAATGTAATAGTAGGCAAGACTTCCAAAGATTTTTAAATGTGCTACTGATGGTTTGTGTCCAGTCCATTTCTCTATGGGAGTTTTCATGTTATCATTCTTGATCGGTGTGCAATTCTTCAAATAAGCGGCTGTTTTCTTCTGACGCAATAGCAATTAACCAGGCTTCTGCTACCAGTTGTTGTATTTTGAATTTTAATTTAGCATAACTGTAGCTTATTAATTTAAACAAATTTATTATTCAAATACGAGGAGAGGTTAAACAAACTAATTAACTTAACAAATGAAGAAAAGTTGAGCTTTTATATTCTAAGCTATTATTACAACATAAACAAAACAAACTTAGTCAAAAAGGAACATATTTTACATCACAGATTATTTTAAATTGATTTGTTTACCAATTTCAACACTAAGTCTATTATATTATTTGTTAAATGGTACATTCAGAAAAAAAGCAATACTTCAGAAATATTTATTTTGTTATTTTTAGTGCATTTTAAATAAAAGCTTTTTTAAAAAAGTGTTTTTTATAATTAATTATATAATAACAACAAAATTAAAGTTTCTTTTTTCCAATTTAATATAAATATATAGAATATCTATAAAGATTTATAAAATGTTGTTGAACTCTATTTTATATAAGAAACAAAACTTTTTGAAAATATCAGAGTTATTGACAGAATCCTGATATACATATGCTAAAAGATATAACTCCATTTAGTTTTGCCCGTGAGTGTATTCATAACAAATGCTATTCAATTCCTATAAAGATTAAGTTCAATAAAAGTAATTTATATATATCGGAGGTATAAAATTACGGACTATATAAAATATTGATGTACTAACTAGAGATTACTTAACAATTATACTGTTGGCGCTACTGACAATAAAAGTAATATATTGTCACGTAGAAAGGTGAGAGACATGAGGATGACAATATATTTTGATCTAAACTATTACCAACTTATTAACCTAATAGATATGCAATAAGGAAATTATGTAACAAAATATCAAAATTAATAATCTGTGGTTGAGAATAATAAATATACTGTTATAATAATCTATATAGATTCTATGTCTGACTGTCTGTCCATCTGTCTGTCTGGCTTTCTGTTTGGTTGTCTGACTGTCTGTCTGTCCATCTGGCTTCTGCTTGATTGTCTGACTGTCTGTCTGGCTTTCTGTTTGGTTGTCTGACTGTCTGTTTGGCTTTCTGTTTGGTTGTCTGACTGTCTGTCTGTCCGTCTGGCTGGCTGCCTGCCTGTCTGTATATCTGTCCATCTCTCTTCCTGGTTGTCTGTATGTCTGTCCGTCTGTCTGGCTGGCTGCCTGTCTGTTCTTCTGTCTGTCTGACTGACTGTTTGTCTGTGGTCGCTGTAATATCTTTCAGAGTTATTGTCTTAATCTCGATATATATTCTAAAAGGTACAACTTCCTTATGTTTTGTGTATGAGTGTATATTATTTCATATGGATATTGATATATATCTATGATGCGACTCTTTTATTGAGAGTATAAATAAAGAGCCGGAAACGGGTTCGTGGTTGGCTATTCTTGATTTAACATGAAATAGGATAGTCAATAATCATTGAACAAGTCTATATCAACCTGTAGTTGCTTTTTGTTCCATTAGATGGCACTCTGCCATCTATAATGCTCAAGTAAGAGGTCACCATGTTACTTTTTGTTTTTAATAATTTAAAGTGTAAATACACTTACTGTAAATTTTCAATTTTGGTATAGTATTTTTGAAAATGGAGCAATTCATAAATAGAAGTCTCGTAGCATTGGTGTAATTAATTGGTTTGAAATATTGACTACAGTGGTTTGATGTGTTTGTTGAAAGACATTGCCACTTGGGAAATTAGGAAAGATAAACTACAAGATGACGCAGATATTTTTTAAAGAACAAACTCTGATTGATGAAAAAAGATAAGCAATGAGGGATGTTTACAGAGTAGCAAGAAGAAGCATCAAAAACGATACACCGATAATGAAAAAATAAATACTTTCCTACAATATTGTAACATAAACAAATCAAAATATGTTATTTATATGTGTGTCATTATAAAGTGCCTCATATTGCGCGACTTTATGTTCTAAAACTACTTCTGTATTTATTTCTGATAATGGATTTCGAAGGCTGCCTACAGAGGGGTTGAATTTTGCATTCTTTTTTTTTTGCTTCTTAGCTTCCTCGAATACAGCCCCGTAGGAGAGCCACCTCCCGCCGTGCTCGCTCGTCCGCTTCCTCGATCACTTGTCCGCTTCCTCGATCACTTGTCCGCTTTCTAGATCACCTGTCCGCTTCCTCGATCACTTGTCCGCTTCCAAAATCACTTGTCCGCTTCCTCGATCACTTGTCCGCTTCCTAGTTCACTTGTCAGCTTCATAGATCACTTGTCCGCTTTCTCCATCACTTGTCCGCTTCCTAAATAACTTGTCCGCTTCCTAAATAACTTGTCCGCTTCCTCGATCACTTGTCCGCTTTCTCCATCACTTGTCCGCTTCCTAGATCACTTGTCCGCTTCCTCGATCACTTGTCCGCTTCCTCGATCACTTATCCGCTTCCTAGATCACTTGCCCACTTCCTAGATCACTTGTCCGCTTTCTGGATCACTTGTCTGCTTCCTAAATCACTTGTCCGCTTCCTCGATCACTTGTCCGCTTCCTCGATCACTTGTTCCCTTCCTCGATCACTTGTCCGCTTCATAGATCACTTGTCCGCTTCCCCGATCATTTGTCCGCTTCCTAGATCACTTGTCCGCTTCCTAGATCACTTGTCCGCTTCTTCTTCACTTGTCCGCTTCCTCGAAGACCACCCCGTAGGAGAGCCATCTCCTTCCGTGCTCGCTTGTCCGCTTCCTCGATCACTTGTCCGCTTCTTCGATCACTTGTTCCCTTCCTCGATCACTTGTCCGCTTCCTAGATCACTTGTCCGCTTCCTCGATCACTTGTCCGCTTCCTCGATCACTTGTCCGCTTCCTAGATCACTTGTTCGCTTCCTCGATCACTTGTCAACTTCCTCGATCACTTGTCCGCTTCCTCGATCACTTGTCCTATTTCTCCATCACTTGTCCGCTTCCTAGATCCCTTTTCCGCTTCTTCGATAACTTGTCCGCTTCCTCGAAGACCACCCCGTAGGAGAGCCATCTCCTTCCGTGCTCGCTTGTCCGCTTCCTCGATCACTTGTCCGTTTTCTCATCACTTGTCCGTTTCCTCAAAGACCGCACTGTAGGAGAGCCACTTCCCGCCGTGCTCGCTTGTCGGCTTCCTAGATCACTTGTCCGCTTCTTCGATCACTTGTCCGGTCCTCGATAACTTGTCCGCTTCCTCGATCACTTGTCCGCTTTTTCGATCACTTGTTCCCTTCCTCGATCACTTGTCCGCTTCCTAGATCACTTGTCCGCTTCCTCGATCACTTGTCCGCTTCCTCGATCACTTGTCCGCTTCCTAGATCACTTGTTCGCTTCCTCGATCACTTGTCAGCTTCCTCGATCACTTGTCCGCTTCCTCGATCACTTGTCCTCTTTCTCCATCACTTGTCCGCTTCCTAGATCCCTTTTCCGCTTCTTCGATAACTTGTCCGCTTCCTCGAAGACCACCCCGTAGGAGAGCCATCTCCTTCCGTGCTCGCTTGTCCGCTTCCTCGATCACTTGTCCGTTTTCTCATCACTTGTCCGTTTTCTCAAAGACCGCACTGTAGGAGAGCCACTTCCCGCCGTGCTCGCTTGTCGGCTTCCTAGATCACTTGTCCGCTTCTTCGATCACTTGTCCGGTCCTCGATAACTTGTCCGCTTCCTCGATCACTTGTCCGCTTCCTCGAAGACCGCCCTGCAGGAGAGCTACCTCCCGCCGTGCTCGCTTGTCTGCTTCAATAACGATGACCATTTTTGATTCTGACCAAGGCTTCTTGAGAGGTTTATGTTGAATCATGAATAGACATTTCTCCATTGCTCTCTTGATGGCTTTCACCAGTTTCTCAACAACCAACCTCTCTATACAGTACTAGCGAACCCGGCCACGCGTTGCTGTGGCTAAATTGTAATATGTTAAATTGACATTATACTAAACTATTCAGTACAGTAAAGTTAATATTCACTTATAAAGATAAAAATGTTTTAGCCGATCTAAAGCCCTACGGGATTGAGAATGGAACGTTACGTTAAAATTTGAAAGTGATTTTTATATATATAGATAATATAGCCCTTCATTGTAATCATTGATTATAATCACTGCATTAATAAATGTCAGTGGACTCGTTTATATGTATTGTTTTTTGTTTTCGAGATATTCTAATAGAACGTTCTCACATTTTCTGTAAAATATTTATATATGCACAAACACAGAATATAATCACTATGTCTTAATTTCGCTATAATTATTGTTATAAATATTATTCTAAAATAATTCGCCAGAAATCGTCCTGATAGTATACTAAACAACTTCCCAAAGTTTCATGGTAAACATCTAAAATAAAATAATACTTTTAATACTTTGCTACAATATTAAAAAGAGGGGGGCTTAGGTGTTTAAAATGTAAAATGTGCTCTAAATAGTATTACATAGAGCCTCTTCATAACAAACATATTTAAAATAAACCAATCAAAATATAATAATGCTCTAAAAACAGACCTCGCTACAATAATATAAAAGAAATGAAAATAAAAAAAGACACCCACGCTGAGCCTCGAACCTAGGTTTGTTACAAATATTATTAAAAAATTGTTTATGTTAATTTTTATTTTAAAAAGCCTACATTTTAAATAAAATAATATTTTTAATAATTTGCTACAATAATATAAAAGAAATGAAAAAAAAAAAAAAAAAACACCCACGCTGAGCCTCGAGCCTAGGTTGCGGGGGTACGAAGCTGTGTACCTAACCTATAGGCTAAGCTAGACGTTAGAAATAGGCTCATGCGAGGCTATTTCAGGCCATACGTCTGCCGCGAGGGGGCGCTGATTGCGAGTGAATTTACGTTTTATTGTAAATAAAAATGCATCGAAAGGTTATTTCTAAAGAGTAATTAGCCAGAAACCATCCCGGTAGTATACTAAACATCTTCCCAAAGTTTCATCACGATTGGTTGAGCGATGTAGAAGATTATCACTGAAGAACGGACGGATGGACCAACGCGGACCAACAAACATCCATTTTTATATATATAGATCATGACAACCCTTTGTCCCATTGTTAATATCGCCCTATCGATAGCCTTTTACACAGTTTCAACAATGACGATTTTTTTCAACCTTTTATTATTACACTTCTCTCTCTCTCTTTGAACCCAGAAATAAACAAGGATGAGAATTTAAATGTCTATACATGTGAAAAGAAGTTCGACTTTTACACTTGTAGCGGATGTATGTAAGTTTTTCTTTTATAGCTATTTTTAATGTAAAGGAAATAAATAATCAAGAATGTATGTCTCGTTAGTTTTTATTTTTAACCAACGTCTCATTTTTACAAAGTCCTCATGTAAACAATGCTAAGTGATGATGATTGTTGGAATAAAGTTCTATGAAAAATTAAATATGAGAATAATAATTTTGAGATGTTTACAGCATATATATATTATTTTTATTTTATTTTTTTTTCTACGTATCACACTTACAAATGTTCCAGAGCCCCATTTGGTTATTTACACTCATTAGTAGAATTGAATTAAATCTTATTATAATATATACAATGTGTAAAATGTCAATATACAGAGAAGTCACCACAATTAATCCTCCAATATGTCACCATTTTATTGGTATCCTAAAGTGAATCAATGTCCATTTACAGCTTGTTAATTACCAATTAGGCTGACAAGAATTATACAATGGCGCGGTGTGGAATTTTCCATTCGGGCATGTGAGGAATTCATTGATCCATACTAACTGGGTGCTTTTAACGTCGTCTTTAGATAGTTCTTCAATTAGCGTGGAGGACATTAGAATTTGTGGAGGTTGTTTGTGTTCCTTACTCTAGATACCTCTCTGCCTGGATTCTATTGAGAAACCATAACTAGAAATTCAAATTATCGGAATTATAATCGAAAAGTAAATTGTATGTTGAATTTGCATCGAATTGGAAGGTGGAATATTTATTTATTATCATCAAATCAGACGCGATATCCCCACAATGCGTCAAGCAACAAATTCAGAGAAATATTTACATAGACAATTGGTGAATTGTATCAAATTGGATACTTTAGCATTCTGAAAGTGAACGAAAAATCTATGGGGAAAATACTTTTAAATATATTTACTTTTATATAGACACTCATAGACAAAAATTAAGGAAGTGGAAAGTCTTTGATGTCGATGATCGTATATATATACAGTAGAACTTGGATAATTCGAACTTCTTTAATTCCAATATTTATCTTGGTCCCTGGAATTTCCTATATAAATAATGTTAAAAAATCGTGGTTAATTCGAATTATGTCTTGGATAATTCGAACTTTTACGAGTTCAAATAAGGACCTGATGCCGGTTCAAGGCGTGAAATTTTGCGAAATGACGTTGTAATATTGTAACAACGAATTTGTTATTTTATTATTATTAATTATTTTCTTAACAGAGTTATCAATTTTTATGTTTATATTTTGCTACTCTGTAAACTTCCCTCATTGCTTATCTTTTATTTTATCAATTATAGTTTGTCCTTGCCTTAAATAAATTGCTGTGTCACGCCGAAGTTTGTCTTTCCTAATTTTCCACGTGGCAATATCTTGCCGCAAGAGAAGTACGATATATATAATAAATTTATTTTTATTGGATTTTTGAGACTCCTTATTTATCAAGAAAGCTAAAAGGAGCGAATATGTCGGCGCTTCGAACATACAAAACTTTGACGTTGGCTGAAAAAATAGCGGCGATTAAAGAAGTAGAGATGGGGATGAAAAAAAAATCCGATATTGCTAAGGACTTTGGGATTCCTCGAAACACGTTGTCGACGTACTTAAAAAATAAAGAAAAAATTCTCAGGAGTGAAAGTGAGTGTGATAAAGGCCGAAAAAGGTTAAGGGAGCCGGGAAATCCTGATTTGGACAAATGTGTTTTAAAATGGTTCAAGCAAGCAAGAGATAAGAAGATTCCCGTGAGTGGTCACCTTATAAGAAGCAAAGCTGAACAATTTGCTACTGAAATGGGGAAAACCGATTTTAAGGCGAGTTCTGGGTGGCTAGATGGCTTCAAAGAACGCAACAAAATTTCGTTCAAAACCATTTGTGGAGAAAGTGGGGCCGTTAATCTACAAGTAGCCGAACAATGGAAAAATAATTTACGGGAATTGATCCAGGATAAAGACGCTAGAGACGTCTTCAATGTTGATGAAACGGGTCTTTTTTTTTAAATGCACCCTTGACAAAACGCTAGCTTTTAAGCATGAAAAATGTCACGGGGGAAAACTAAGCAAAGAGAGAGTCACTCTCCTGGTTGGTGCAAATATGGATGGATCTGTAAAGCTTCCTCTATTGATGATAGGCAAGGCAGCCAATCCACGTTGTTTCAAGAGCGTCAAAACGAAGCCAGTGGACTATGCAAACAGCGCAAGAGCTTGGATGACTAGTTATCTTTTTGAGAAGTGGCTGTTGAACTTGGACAAAAGTTCACAAAAGAAAAACGAAAAGTTATTTTATTTATCGATAACTGTACTGCACACAACTCAATCCCTCCAATGGAAAATGTGGAAGTAATTTTTTTTCCTGCCAACATGACTTCGGTTATCCAGCCCGTGGACAAGGGAGTCATCAAAAATCATAAGCATTTTTACAGACGGTTTCTAGTTGAGAACACATTGACAGGAGATTCCGAAGCCCTTAAAATCAAACTAGACGTTCTTTAAGCCTCTCGATTGTGTAAGAAAGCTTGGGACCAAGTAACGTCCGAAACGATCAAACACTGTTTTAAAAAAGCTGGTTTCGTAAAAAAGGAGGAGGATGAAGAAAATGCAGATGATATTATAGCGGAAACGATGCCTTCAGTTGACGGCTGGGAGGACGTCATTTCTAATCCTACCATCTCGTATGACGATTTCTTAAACGTGGATGACGATGTTGCAGTATGTGGTGAGATAACCGACGCAGATATCATCGCTGAAGTGCTCAACCACAACATTGAAAAACAAGACGGCGACGAGGCATCGGGTGATGAAGACGAGTCATCAGTTGCCGGGGAAATGAACGTTCCAAGTGCGGCCGAAGCAACGAACTATATCATGCAACTTAGACGCTTTTTTGAAAGTAAAAATGACGTAAGTCCCTCTATTTTCCACTCGTTGAAGATGTTAGAATCCTTTGTCCTTACTGAAAGACTTAATTCTAGAAAACAGGCTAAGATTTCTGACTTCTTTGGCAAAAATTAAATTTCAGAGTTCCAACGAAGCAGAATAATCTGTACATTTTTTTAACCAGCAATCTGCCTTTTTTTTGTACATTAATACATCAGTTTTGAAATTTTTTAATATGTATATAGTATATACATACAATTATTGCACATAATCTAAATATACGGTAAAAATGTAAATTTACAGCAACTAATGTTATTCTTAATAAAGGAATTGATCGAAATTGTGAGATTTTTATTGTTTTAAGCCTTTTTATTCAAAACATCTTTAATTCGAATTTTTGGATAATTCGAATTTTTTTATGGTCCCTTGGGGTTCGAATTATCCAAGTTCGACTGTATATATATATATATGTGAAAAAATAATAGAAAAATAAAAAGATGGCGCTCTGCCTTCTGAAAAACACATATGCTCCTGGTCAGGATATGCCATTTTATTTTATAATATCTCGATAGCTTATCCTCCATTTTACATTATAAAGCTGTAGTTGGAGGTTGTTACTGTGGACCATACCACCAGTATGTTTATCTAGCAGCGATTATTATACATTGATGATATGGATGGTAGAAATTCTAGAATAAATAGAAAATGATATGTAATTTGTGAAAAAAACAAGTAAATAAATTGTCGAGAAAAAAGAAACGAAAAATTTGTCAGGTGGTGTATTTAGTAGTGAGTAGTATCTTTCAAAAGTTACCCACTTATATATAATACAATACAATATAATGCGGCTTGTGATTGTAAAACGACATTCGAAATACTATCCCGCATGTGTTTCTTTTCAAAGAAAATTCAAAATTTATTTTAAGGAGAAATAACGATTATTTCTAACCTTTTGGATGAGGTATGAAAGGGAGAATTGTGAAGAGTAATGATAAACGGAAAAATAAAAGTGTCCAGTGATGGGAATCGAACCCACAGTGTTCCTCTTACCGGGGAGATGTCATGTCCACTAGGCTACCCTGGACATATTTTTCCGTTCGTAAATAATACATAAAGTAATTTATAATACAATATAATATAATGCGGCTTGTGATTGTAAAACGACATTTGAAATACTATCCTGCATGTGTTTCTTTTCAACGAAAATTCAAAATTTATTTCAAGGAGAAATAACGATTATTTCTAACCTTTTGGATGAGGTATGAAAGGGTGAATTGTGAAGAGTAATCATAAACGGATAAAAAGGTTAGAAATAATCGTTATTTCTCCTTGAAATAAATTTTGAATTTTCGCTGAAAAGAAACACATGCGGGATAGTATTTCGAATGTCGTTTTACAATACTTGTATATATAACATAAATTTGCGGGAGAATAATCTTCATGTACCAAAAGAGGCACCACTCACTTTAATTGTGTATCAGTACGATGGCATTGTGCATCATCCTAGTATAAACTTTAATAGTTATGATAAAGAATGATCCACAATTCCAGTTTTGGAAAATTCAGACAAAATGTCAACCTGTGTACCATGGTTTCGTGGCGTTGGCCCTCATCAGTACGGGGATGGCCTAGCTGTCCCTGTACTGATGAGCGCCAGAGCACGAACCCGTGGTATACAGATTTGCTTTTTGTCTGAATTTACCCAAACTGGTATTGCGGATAGGTGGAATATTCGCGACAAATATGTCCCCCCGAAACAAAAACAGCTCATCGATGTTAATAAATACATTTATTCTCATCATTATGGGCGATGGCTTTTTAAACATCGGGTTATAAAAGGGTGTTATTCGTCCACATCGGTATATCTCTTATTTTACATCTCCTCAATTTCTTCACACACTCTCCACTTTAGAAGTCACTTGACGAGTGGTTAAAATCCTTGATTCTCGACAGCTATAAACCAGGATCGAATCCCGCATTGGACACTTTGTTTTAATATGTGAATAACCTTCACATATATTATTCATTGTTGTAAATATCATAAGCTAGGTTGCTCTTTTTGAGCGGTATCTAGTTGTTGTTGTTGCTTATTCCTCAAGTCGTTCAAACGATCTCCATTAGGTTCCATTGTCTCAGCTTTTCTATTATAGTCCTGGGATTTTCCCAGAGGTCCTTTTTGAAGGATTTGATACAGTTCAAAAGATGTTCAGCGGTATATAGTAAAGTTATTTTATAACCAGGACTTTCCACTTTAAAATTTGCATTCAATCTTGTCCCTCGATAAGGTCTAAGCACATCTTCATTAACATCTAGAGCAAGCCAACGCTATGAAGGGTTAATAAAACCAATTCTTTACTTCTCTTAATACATCGAGAAAAATACAAAGTAGTCATCAGTGGTGAAACCTTCCAGCAAAATTTCGTCACAGTTTAACCTAACATCTCTCTCTTTAATATTGTCACTGAATAATTATTTTAAATATTCTGTGGTATATCATCATTAATATTTGCATAGTCACTCATTACGATTCTTATATATTTTACTTGTAAATACATTTTTAGAGATAGTTTTGCATTTTCTAAATAAACTATTTTTTACTTAAACTTTTGTAGTGCTCGTTATCTCTACCGTGACAACTGGTGGAGAAGCTGGAATATTCCCTCGACGCCCAAGCCATTAGAAGAAGCCGAAGACTACAAAGACTAGAACCTGAGGAAAACATCGCTATGGTCAATCAAGAGACACAGACAAAAATGAGTGAGTACCACTTTCAACCTTTTAGAAACCCTTCTATTTTTACTGGAGAACGCAACCAGAATCCAGAAAAATGGTTGAAGGAGTTCCATCGCGTCGCCCGCTATAATTGCTGGGATGATTCAATGTGCCTCGCAAATGTTTATTTTTTCCTCCAAGGAACAGCGCACAGATGGTACGAAAATGTTGAAGAGAAAATTAGTTCATGGGATATTTTTGTGAAAATGTTTTCTCAGAATTTCAGACATCATGTCACCCAAAAAGATCAGCTCGCAGAGAACCTCAAAACTCGAGCTCAGGGGAAGGAGGAGACCAGTGACTCCTACATTCAAGATGTTCTCCATCTGTGCAGAGAAGTAGATCCGGCTATGATGGAAAATGAAATAATCGCACACTTGACGAAAGGAATATCGGAGGAGATATATCGGTCAATGATCATTTTAGACATCGCAACTATCGATGAGTTCATCAAATGGTGCCGAAAAATCGAGGCTTCAAATAAAAAACGTGTAAATAAACGTGTAGTATTCGACAGACTACCGAATGTTGCTGCCATCGGTTCAGCAGACTCTGAATCAATGGAGGACTTGGTCCGACGCATCGTGCGTGAAGAGGTTCATCGCGCACTAAATCCGGAGTCAACTACCCCTGAACCATCTTCTCTGAAAGAGATTATCCGAGAAGAGATTGAAAAAAACGTAGCTGCAATTTCGAAGCCTATTCAAAGGCCTCCACCACGACAGTCGTACCCCAACCAAACACGTACATTCAACCAGGTTCCACGACGTCAGTACCCTGCCCAAACACCCATATATAACCAGACGCCACCACAGCGAAGAACGGATGAATGGAGGACGCATGACAACATCCCAATATGTTTTAATTGCGGCCGCCCAGGCCATGTTAAGCGATATTGTAGAGAACGCCGACAATGGACGCAGAGACCCGAAGGACATGCACCAAGCACCCAAGAACCTCAAATGGGTGACCACCAAGCCATAAGAAGCCAAACCTACCGCAGACAATCGCCGTATCCAAACAGAGGAAGATCCCCAAGACGCCAGTCCGTTTCCCCAGGCCGCCATGCAAGCCAATCCCCACGCCGCTACAATCTAGAAAAAATCTAAGCGTCGCGTCTTCTTTCGAGGGGGAAGCCGCGGGTGTGAAAAACCCTCCATCGTCGACAGCCGCTAAATTACAACAAAATTATGTCGAAATCATCATTGATGACATTGCGTTTTCTGCTCTAGTCGATTCAGGTTCCTCTTTTTCGGTTATCTCTGATGGATTAAGACGACAATTAAAAAAGACCATGTTCAAGGATAGCGGAATGACTCTGAAAGTTGCTGATGGCAAGAATGTTACATCGATCGGCCGATGCACAATCAGCTTGAGCATCAATGGATTGGAACAGCCGCTTGAGTTTATCGTCCTCCCTAATAGTAACCCAAGTATTATCCTCTGATGGGATTTCCTAGAGGCCTCAAATGCCGTGATTGATTGTGGACGCGCCTAAATCAGATTGGAAGAGGCCAAAGATGTACTAAATTCACCAGCTTCCATGGGAAAGGTTGTGGCTAGCAGAAGCGTCGTAATCCCAGCCGAATCTGCCAAACTAATAAATGTTATGAGTGAAGAGCTTAATGGGCAAAATCAGGTACTTTTTGAACCTTCGAAAAAGTTATCAATAGGAAAAGGGTTAACACTTCCCTGTGCATTATTCAGGCTTTCCCATAATAAAGGAAAACTTTGGATCGTAAATTCTAGCACCACAGCTCAAATAGTCCCTAAGGGAATGTGCCTAGGAAAAATTCAAAGGGTTGAAGAAAATAACTTGACGGCTATTTCAGAATGTTCTGAATTTAATAAGGAGGTGAAAGATAGGAATCATGCCAGTCATGCTGATAAAGGTGACTTTAAATTTTTACAAAATCTAATTAGTGATGATTTATCAGAGGAGCAGCAGTCTCAAATCTTATCAATTTTAAAGCGACATAATAAAATATTTGATAAAAATAATGAACCAGTAAAGCAAACTTCAGTAACCAAGCATAAAATTGAAACTGGAAACCATCAGCCTATTAAGCATAGACCATATTGAGTCTCCCCTACAGAACGCCAAGCAATCCAAACGGAAGTGGACAAAATGCTAGACGCCGGGATTATACGTCATTCAGAAAGTCCATGGTCATCGCCGGTTATTTTAGTGAAGAAGAAGGATGGTAACTGGCGTTTCTGTGTGGATTACAGACGACTAAACAAGGTTACTAAAAAAGACGTTTACCCACTACCTCGAATCGATGATACACTTGACTCCCTGAAAGGAGCCAAATTTTATTCATCAATGGACCTTCGTTCAGGATATTGGCAAATAGAAGTCGATGAAGCAGATAGAGAAAAAACTGCCTTTATTACCCCTGACGGACTCTATGATTCCTGGTCATGCCCTTTGGCCTATGTAATGCCCCTGCAACATTCGAGCGCATGATGGACAAGATATTGAAAGGCCTGAAATGGACGATGGCCCTCTGTTATTTAGACGACATCGTTGTGTATTCCAAATCGTTCAACGAACATTTACACCGGCTTGAAATCATACTACAATGTCTCGACAAAGCCGAGCTACGCCTCAACCCCAAGAAGTGCCTTTTCGGAACTAAACGAATAAGAGTGTTTGGACACCTCGTCGATAGTAAGGGTATTTATCCCGATCCAGAAAAGATTGAAGCGATCGCCAGGTTTCCGACCCCAAGATCTATAACAGATGTGAGAAGCTTCATTGGCTTATGCTCCTATTATCGTAGATTTATCGAAAATTTTGCTGAGAAAGCTGATCCTCTACACGAAGTCCTCAAAAAAGATAATAAATTCACGTGGAACTCTGACCAACAGGATGCTTTTGATTCCTTGAAAGAAGCATTGATGTCTGAACCTGTTCTTGCCTATTTCGAAGAACAACTGCCAACCGAGCTTCATACTGACGCCAGCGGTTATGGAATTGGAGCTGTCCTCGTGCAGATCAACGATGGGAAGGAGCGGCCAGTTGGTTATGCTTCAAGAACTTTATCGGAGGCGGAGAAGAATTACTCAACAACGGAAAGAGAATGCTTGGCCGCAATATGGGCCATCCACAAATTTCGACCGTACCTTTTTGGTCGTGAGTTTGTCATCGTCACTGACCACCACGCTCTTTGCTGGTTATCTAACCTGAAAGCCCCGACAGGAAGACTAGCAAGATGGGCTTTAAAACTCCAAGAATACAACATAACAGTTGTTTATAAAAGTGGACGCAAACACCAAGATGCCGACTGTCTTTCTCGAAATCCTCTCCAACTTGAATCGGAGGAAGCATACAATGATGAGGATGATGATATACCCTCAATAACTGCTCTGACGTGCTTTGAGGCTGAACAAAGAAAAGACCCTAAAATTAGTAAATTGATAGAAGAAACAGAAAGATTTGGTGCAGAATCGAAAGCGTATGAAATGTTAAAAGGAACCTTATACAAAAAGAATTTCGACCCCCTGGGAAACCAACACCTTTTAGTTGTTCCCAGGCACTTACGCTTAGAACTACTGAAAAGTTTACACGACGCTCCCACAGCAGGTCATCTTGGATTTTCGAAGACATATGAGAGAGTTAAAAACAAATATTTCTGGCAAGGACTTCTCCGGGACATACGGAAGTATGTCGCTCATTGTAAAGAGTGCCAAAGAAAGAAACAATCAACTCAAAAGCCACCCGGACTACTTAAGGCAATACCTCCTGCAACCTCCCCTTTTCAGAGAGTTGGAATGGACCTCCTTGGAAGATTTCCCAAGTCTGATACTGGTAATAAATGGATCATAGTCTGCACTGACTATCTTACTCGATTTGCCGTTACTAAAGCCTTACCCACAGGGGAAGCAAAAGAAGCAGCCAAGTTCTTAATGGAAGATGTTGTTCTCAAGCACGGAGCCCCCAGAGAAATCATCACGGACCGAGGACGAGTATTCCAATCCAAGTTGATTGCGGAACTCACCAGTCAATGCTCGTCGATACATCGGTTCACGACAGCGTATCATCCCCAGACGAATGGACTTACGGAGAGATTAAACAAAACCTTAGCCAACATGATCGCTATGTATGTAAGTGTTGAACAGAAGGACTGGGACGTAATCCTGCCCTACGTTACGTTCGCCTACAACACGGCAAAACAAGATACGACAGGTTTTACCCCTTTTGAACTGATTCATGGACGCGAAGCCGAGACAACTGTAGACACTCTTTTCCCAAATCCGCATGAAGATCTCCAAGAGGATTACAGTCAGAGGATTGCCTCGCGAGTCGAAGAGACTAGGCAGCTAGCAAGATTAGAAACCTTGAAAGCCCAAGAAAAGGACAAGGCCAGATATGACTCAAAGCACGAAGCAATGGATTACAACGTTGGTGACCTGGTATGGATTTTCATCCCGATAAGAAAGGTGGGACTCTCAGAAAAACTGATGAAAAGGTACTTCGGGCCATACAGGGTTACTCGGAAACTCTCTGACGTGACCTTCGAAGTTGAACCTGTGGACCAATCAACCAGGAGACGCCAAACAAGAGACCTGGTCCATGTACTGAGAATGAAACCCTAACATGACCCTGAGGACCAAGCTGATCTGTTCAAGTGATAATTACAGCGGGACGCTGTTCATCTAGGAAGGGGGCAATGTCACTGAATAATTATTTTAAATATTCTGTGGTATATCATCATTAATATTTGCATAGTCACTCATTACGATTCTTATATATTTTACTTGTAAATACATTTTTAGAGATAGTTTTGCATTTTCTAAATAAACTATTTTTTACTTAAACTTTTGTAGTGCTCGTTATCTCTACCGTGACAATATTATAGTTGGTTGTGTTCTGATCTGGCGATTTTGGGAGTTGTCAATAAAGATATTTATTTATTATATTTTTCTTATCCTTCATTAGTCTAAATTAGACAAGATCTTGGAGGTAGTGCTCATAAAGAAGTTCAAGAACTCTTCTTGGTTCTCTGTACAGGGATCCTTTGTCCTTTCCAATACAATTTCCAAAACTCCGCCATTGCCGGTCCCATGCCCGGATGTAAAAGGAGGAGAGGGAGCAGTAACAAGCTCACTAAAAAACCAGAGTTCAGTTGGCCCGACTGATAGCACCCTGTAAGGGCTCCTATCCTTGGGTTACAGGATAATCAGCAGTTCTCCATGTTAGGAGCGGCTGCACAAGGCGTCTGTTCCTCATGTTAGAGGCGGCCATTTAATACCAGGTCAAAGTCCAAGTTACACCTCTCTGTAGGTGACCTCGGGGAAATGCTGGATAAAACCAGCGCTTTAACGTAACTGGCATATAACCTATATGGAGTCTTAAAGGTATTTATAAAATTTCTGAACACATGTTTTGACAAAGTAGAAATTTATCCAAACATTATATTGAACATTGCTTTTCTCATTATAGTAAGGCTATCAGGAAATTATTAGAAAATTGAAGAATGAAATTATTATGCTAAATTATTTCTACAAGTATTTGTACTTGTATTATGTTATCACTATGTGTGTGTGTTATACTGCATTTATAAGAATATTTATATATTATATATAATCTCTTTCACACATTTTTTTAGAAAATGTCTTAACACAGGTGGAGATCCTGGTTTTCATTCATGTTACTGAAGTCATAATCTGCGTGATTAGCTGGCAGCTTTTTATACCTTTCGAAAATATTTGCACAATAGCCCATGGCTCGACCAGCTTCATCGAATTTGATCACTTTATATCTCTGTTCAGGTTTTCGTGTGCAGGAAAACACATTTTCTGGAGCTTTCACGAAGGTTAAGATGATCGATATGCACTTTCACATGCTGAAACCTGACGCTCGTTCATTATTCGCATACAGATCTTGAAGAGCTTGCGTGATATATTGGATTCCTCCCGTTTAATCTGCCTAATTGATTGAGCCACACCTGCATCTAGTTCCGTAGGCTCTGATTTGGATATATATTTTACTATGTAAAATGCGATGGCATCATTTGACCCGCATGGTTGAATATCCATATTTCCTTTCCATAATACTAAGAGTGTTGGATTATAGTTGTTAACCCATCGGTCCTCCTGGTGACGCTTGAGTAGACATAGTCTTCCATCGTTCCGTACGAAATCATCTGATGAATGTGCTACGATTCGGGTTTCCGCACACTCCTGACGTGGGAAGCTGAACCTACATGTTGGTGAATCATTTTTCGTACAAGAAGTAGTGTGATGATGAATTTGACACTTCTTGATTAGCTCATGAAGCTCTGAATCTTCGGATGATATTTTGCATGAGCATACACGATCGATTTGTTGAATACCCTCGGCAGTATCGAATGATGGATGGTTTTCTATTCAAACCACCCTATGCAGATGTGGACTACCTCTGTTTTGAAACTCGATACGCCCCCAGTAGTCGTTCACACGTCCGCCAAACACCTCCTGGTTGCTAAGGATAAATTTCATCAACGCATTTACGCGAATTGCAAAATGACGGCTTACAATCACTGGATATTGTTCGATTAGTTTTTGCGTCGCTTGCAAGTCAAGTGCAGCAGGATCTTCGTCAGTGTTAGGTTATTCAGTGATTGAATATATCATCATCACAAGTTAATGTTTTGGTTCATGTAGGATATGTAAAATAACATATCTCAACAAAGCTAGTAAATAAAGTTACGTCTTCATGATAAGTTAGTGATTCATTGTTTTGTACAAGACACTAACAAATCAAACATGGTGTCAGAAAAGTGATTTGAAAACAAACGAAAAAAAAATATCGCGGTAAGTTCAATTTTACGTTATATAAGACTAATAAAATAATAAATAAGCCTTATCGTATATTAAATAGACAAAGATATGTATTTACAAATACCGCCACCTGAACCAGTTAATTTCAGAGGAAATATAGAAGAAAACTGGAGATATTTCAAATCGCATTGGCGTAACTTTTCAATAGCAACAGGGTTGGACAATAAAGAAGACAAATTAAAAGTTGCAACCTTATTGTCTATTATAGGCAAAGAAGCTTATAATATATTTGAACATCTCGATCTTTCAGATGAACAGAGAAATAACTCAGATGAGATAATAAATGCATTGACACAGCATTTTACACCAAAAATTAACATAATTTATGAAAGATCAATTTTCAACCAAACAAATCAAGAAACAAATGAAAGTATTGAACAATATATTTGTAGATTAAGAAAATTGTCTTCCACATGCAATTATGGTGCAATGACTGAAGAAATGATCAGGGATAGGTTAGTTTTGGGAATAATTGACAAGCAAACCAAAAGACAACTGATCAATGATCCTCAACTAACATTGCAAAAAGCCATTGATGTGTGTAAGGCTAATGAAAGCGCTAACAAACAAATTGAAAACTTAACTAAAAACACTCAAGAGGAGGTGAACAAATTGAATATAAGAAAGAAAACAGTCAATCAAAATAAAAAATCAAGTCATGAACCAAATAAAATGAAAAAGAACATTCCTTGTAGATATTGTGCAACATTCCATGAGCACAACAGACAAAAATGCCCTGCATGGAATCAAACCTGCAGAAAGTGTAACAAAAATAATCATTGGGCAAAAGTTTGCAAATCCAGAATGAGAACAGTTCAAAGCCTTGAATCTCAAAACTCCAATGATGAACAAGAAGATTGTTATTCTTTAGAATACGTCTCAGAAATTTCTGCTAGAAAATTGATGACTAAATTAGAATTAGAATTGAATGGATACAAGGAAAGCATGATTTGCCAAATAGATACAGGAGCAACTGTCAATGTTTTAAATTTTGCAGATTTATGCAAAATCATGCAAGATGGCAATCCTTCTCTTAAACCAAGCTACATCAAACTAAGATGCTATGGAGGAGAAATATTAAAGCCAAGAGGACAAATCAAAATCAACTGTTCCCACCAAAGCAAGCAACATCCTATAGTGTTCCAAGTGATAGATCATTGGGAAAAACCTATTCTAAGTGCTGAAACTTGCCAGAAATTGAATTTAATAGAAATTAAAGCTGACTTATGCAAAATTGAATCCACATGGACAAAACAAAATAACCTTCTAGATAAATATAAAGACATATTTGAAGGCATTGGATGCTTACAAGGGGAATACAAACTAGAAACAGATCCTACAATCAAACCCATCAAGCAAGCACCTAGAAGAGTACCTATTACCTTAAGAAAAGAATTAAAAGAAAAATTGATTGACATGGAAAAGAAAAATATCATTGCCAAAGTTGATTATCCAACAGACTGGATTAGCAATCTAGTACTAGTAAAGTCAACTAAGAAGTTAAGAATATGCATTGATCCTCGAGAATTAAATGTCGCCTTGAAAAGAGCTGAATACCCAATACCGACAATTGAGGAAATAATACCAAATCTTCAAAATGCCAAAATATTCACAGTAGTGGACACTAAAGATGGTTTTTGGAATGTGAAGCTCTCTGATGAATCATCGAACCTTACAACATTCTGGACTCCCTTTGGAAGATACAAATTTCTTCGAATGCCATTTGGATTAAAGACTGCTTCTGAAGAATACCAAAGAAGACTCTATGAAATCTTCCAAGGTCTTGAAGGAATTGAAATAATAGCTGATGACATTCTGATTTTGGGAAAAGGTGACTCATATGAAGAAGCACTGAAGGATCATGATAGAAATCTTGAAAATCTTTTCAAGACAGCCAGACAAGCTAATTTGAAATTCAACATCAATAAAGTCAAGCTCAGACTAAAAGAAGTAAAATATCTAGGACATATAATAACTCCACATGGATTAAAGCCAGATCCAGAAAAAGTTAAAGCCTTAAAAGAAATGCCTCATCCAGAAAGTATAACAGAACTCAAAAGTTTCCTTGGTTTTGCAACATACCTATGTAAATTCATGCCAAATATTTCAATGATTAGTGAACCTTTGAGAAAATTGACAATGAAAAATTCAACATGGTCATGGAGCAAGAATCATCAAGCTGCATTTGAACAAATCAAAGATCTAGCCTCAAAAGCACCAATTTTAAGATATTTTGATGCGGACAAATCTATAGCTATACAATGCGATGCAAGTAAACATGGACTTGGAGCTACCCTACTACAAGAAAGCCAGCCAATAATTTTTGCATCTAGAAGTCTAAGCAAGACTGAGCAAAACTATGCTCAGATAGAAAAAGAATGTCTTGCAATTGTTTTTGCATGCGAAAGATTTCATCAGTACATTTTGGGCAAATGTCAAGTGATTGTGCAAACTGATCACAAGCCTCTTTTGTCAATATTTAGGAAATCTATCCTTAAAGCGCCACAAAGACTCCAAAGAATGCTTTTAAGACTGCAAAGATATAACTTAGAACTAGAACATGTCCAAGGATCACAAATGCACTTGGCGGACATCTTTTCAAGAGCTTGCATCAAAGATGTAAGGAATGAAAATCTGAAATATGATGTGTATCCCATTGACATCATTTACAAAGAAATTGCCACAGTCAATGTTATGGAAACATTAAGTGTATGCAGTGACACTGTCCTGAGAATTAGAGAAGAAACATCATCTGATCCTATTCTGTGTGAAGTGAAGAAACTTATTCTAAATGGATGGCCACCAATTAAAAATCAAACTTCAATGCTAACCAGAGAATATTGGAATTTTAGAGAAGAATTAACAGTTCAAGATGGAATCATACTAAAGAATGATAGAATTGTAATTCCAAATAAATTAAGAGCAGAGATGATAATGAAAACCCATCAAGGACATATTGGAATTAATTCAAGTATGCGAAGAGCAAGAGACAATATCTTTTGGCCAGGAATGAATGCACAGATAGGGCAAGAAATTGAAAATTGTTCTATTTGTCTATCAAATTCACAGAATCAAGTGAGAGAACCAATGAAATCTCACAAAATTCCAAATTATCCCTGGGAAAGAATATCTCTTGATATATTCGAAATCTTCAAACAGAATTACTTAATAATAGTGGATCATTACTCAGATTTTTTTTGAAGTTGAATGCCTAGAAAATACAACATCTGAATACATAATTGAATGCTGCAAAAGACAATTCAGCAGATATGGAATTCCTCAAATTATAGTCTCAGACAATGGAAGGCAATTTACATCGACTGAATTCCAAAAATTCAGCAAAGAATGGCAATTTCAACATTCTACATCATTACCACTTCACAGTCAGGGAAATGGAAAAGCTGAAGCGGCAGTTAAAATAGCCAAAAACCTACTGAAGAAATCTAAACAAGAAAATAGTGATTTTTGGCAAAATTTGTTAAATTGGAGAAATACACCCACTATAGACATAGATTCAAGCCCAGTACAAAGAATCATGTCTAGAAGAACTAGAGCTATACTGCCAATTCACCCAAATTTACTTAAACCATCAATTCCAGAAAATATTCCAGATAAAATATCCATCAAAAGACAACAGGCAAAATACTACTATGATAGAAAATCTAAAAATTTACCAGACTTAGACATAGGACAAGAAGTGTATGTCAGAACACCCAATACCACCCCATCATGGTCCAAAGCTAACATCACAAATGAACACAACACAAGATCCTATGATGTGAATATTCATGGTAGAACCTACAGAAGAAATAGAACCTGGATTAAACCACAACAGGCTTCAGCAAATCAAAAATCTACAAACAATCAAGAAGAAGGAAGAAAAGAATGCATTGATCAAGAACAAACTGTATCAAATTGCTTACCATCTACTTCATCAGCAGGAGGAGACAACATTGTGAAAAGCACCCGAATTGAAACTACCGAATGCAGAATCCAATCAAAGAGTGACAGCCCCACGGTAAGTGAACCTGAGAATGCTGCATCAGGGACTAGAACCAGATCAGGTCGACTGGTGAAAAAACCAAGTAGATTTAAAGACTAGTAAAAAAAGGGAAGATGTTAGGTTATTCAGTGATTGAATATATCATCATCACAAGTTAATGTTTTGGTTCATGTAGGATATGTAAAATAACATATCTCAACAAAGCTAGTAAATAAAGTTACGTCTTCATGATAAGTTAGTGATTCGTTGTTTTGTACAAGACACTAACAAATCAAACAGTCAGGTCGTCCATCTGCAATCAAGAGGGCCTTGCGCATGTCCAACCAATTTAAGTCATTGCAACTAAAGGTCACGAACTATGTCGGCGGGCCTAGGCATCTTATCTGTGCTACTAATTCATATAATTTTATTTTTAATTCATATAATTGAAATTTAGTGTTTCATACAACAGGGCCAATTTCTTCATCTTTTTCTGCAAATTCAACATAGTCGTTGAGATTCGATGTACTTCTCAATTCTATATCTATCTGCATGGTTCTCACATTCACATGTTTGATGATATAATTTCATAATTTTGATACTCTTTGCTACCCATCTCACATTGTAAAAGTATCCCAAAAGAAGATGAAATTTTGAAAAAATCTTTTCAGTTGTGCAAGAGCTTGAAGTTCTCATGATAATTACATGGCTAATGTCAGTATACCCCCGAAGGTTCAATGTAGTAGGGACACAACCCACAACAAGGCCATTTGAATAATTTATCAGATTCACTTAAATATAATTTTCCTTTTTTACAATCTATGATGGCAACTGTGACTCTAAAGATATCCTCTCTAATCGAGTAGGATGCCGTACCTACTTTCAGCGACTGCTACAAATTCCAAAATAATATCAAGTCTTTTAATTAAAAAGTCATATATACAGTAGACCTTCCTGTAAGGGATACCTAATTGCAGAGCTAAAGTGTCATTTAGGGAGAGATGTCTTCTTACCGGAGAGTTGGTAAATTGTAAAAATGGTAATTTTGTAAATGAAAACTGTCCTTTGTAGAGAGGTGTTCTCTAGCGCGAGAGTCCTCTCATGGAGGTTCTCTTGTTTAAAACACAATAATGATCTATCTATACAGGGTGTACCAGGTAAATTGGGACTAACTTTGACAGTCCATAAAACAAAAACTACTTGAGATTAAAAACTTGTTTTTTTTTCATTACGTAGCCATATTCATGTAAAATGCAACAGTACATGTGTTCGCAGTGTAGTGATGAAGAGTAACCGAGAATTTGAAAATCGAGCTGCCATCATCGTTGCTCTGCGCGCCGGAAGGAGCCCCAAAGAGATAGTGGATTTTCTTAAGTTGCCCAAAACCACTATTTATCGTGTCAAGAAGCAGTTTGATGAGGCCGACAGTAACAAAGAGGGGATAGCTACAAGGAAAAAGCACTCGCGTCGATCGGACAGGGTAAGAGGCGAAGAATTTGTCAAAAATGTCAATGAGAAGATTGATGGAAACCCTGGGAAGAGCATGAGGGCCATAGCCAAGGAAATGGACGTTGGCTCTATGACAATTGTCAGAACTATCCATGAGGACCTTGGTCTCAAGTCTTATGCTCTTCGGAAAGGTCAGTTGCTGACTGAGAATATGAAGAATAACAGAAAAGGAAAGGCTGCTGCCCTCCTCAACAACCTGAAACACGACTATTTTGGCATGCTACGGTTCTTCTCTGACGAAAAGAACTTTGACGTGGACCAAAAGGTAAATCCCAGGAATGATCGCTGGATCTGTAAAGACCCCTCAGAGATACCTGTCGTGATGCACACGAAATTTCCTGCCTCCGTAATGGTCCTTGGCGTTATCAGCAGTGAAGGTGATGTCATGCCTCCCCATTTCTTTGAGAAGGGCCTTAGGATGAACGCTGACACCTACATCAATGTTCTGGAGACCGTTGTGAAGCCTTGGATGGACATGGTGGCCGCAGGAAGGAAGTATGTCTTCCAACAGGACTCAGCTCCAGCCCATAAGGCAAAAAAGACACAATCGTGGCTGACACTTAACGTCCCTAGTCACTGGGGTCCTGATATTTGGCCCCCTAATTCTCCAGATTGCAATCCCCTCGACTACTATGTATGGGGCGTTGTTGAGAGAGATGTCAACAAAGCTCCTCATACCACCATCCAGTCTGTCAAGAAAGCAGTTCACACGGTGATGACCCAAATGGACAAGGTCATCGTCGCCAAGGCCTGTGCTTCATTCCGCACTCGCCTCGAGACTGTTGTAGCTAATAATGGAAACTACATTGAATAAATAAAAACTATATCCTTTTATCTACTACTGTGTCAAATTTCATTCGGATATTTTAATTTTTACTTGCAAAAAATTTCAGTTAAAATACCATTGTTGAAATTCCCAATTTACCTGGTACACCCTGTATGTAGGAAATGAAACCATTTTTTAAAGCACAAATGTTTCTTTTACACACAAACTGCGATGAAAAAATATTGGGAGGACTTGGCTCATCAGTGGTGAACCCTCCCAATATTTTTTATCGCCGTAATGACAGTAGAAGATTTTTTTTGTGTGTGTGTGAAAAAGAAACATTCGTGCTTTAATTCTTTCATTTGCTATATATAGATGGCACATTTTTGCTTTATATTAATTGAACCTTCAGGGGTATACTGACATTGGCCATGCAATTATCATGAGAACTTCAAGCTCTTGCACAACTGAAAAGATTTTTTTTTTTTAATTTCATCTTCTTTTGGGATACTTTTACAATGTGAGATGGGTAGCAAAGAGTATCAAAATTATGAAATTATATCATCAAACATGTGAATGTGAGAACCATGCAGATATATATAGAATTGAGAAGTACAGCCAATCTCAATGACTATGTTGAATTTGCAGAAAAAGATGAAGAAATTGACCCTGTTGTATTATTGTACTGTGTATGTACGAGGTGTGTTCAAAAAGTATCGCGACTTTTGTGTTTTTTTCAAAAATTATTTATTTATTCATGAATACCTATTTTGTCCCCTTCAAAGTAATCCCCATAAGATATTATACACTTGTGCCAAAGGTTTTTCCAATCTTCGAAGCACTTCAAAAAATCATTAAAAAAAAATCTTTTTCAGCTCCTCCTTCGATTCCGTCTTTATCTCGTCAAGCGTAGCGTAACGTCGTCCTTTCATGGGCCTCTTCAGTTTAGGGAACAAGAAAAAGTCACAGGGGGCCAGATCTGGGGAATACGGTGGCTGCGGCATCATTAGTGTGTTGTTTTTGGCCAAAAAGTCGCGCACAAGCAACAATGCATGAGCAGGGGCGTTATCGTGGTGCAAAAGCCAATTTTTGTTTTTCCACAAATTCGAGCGCTTCTGGCATTTGCTTCGCGTAAATTGCGCATAACTTGCAGATAATATTCCTTATTGACCGTTCTATCCTGTGGCAAGAACTCATGATGCACCACGCCCTTGCAATCGAAGAAAACTGTCAGCAAAACTTTCACATTCGACCGAACTTGGCGCGCTTTTTTCGGACTTGGTTCGTGCGGCAGCTTCCATTGAGATGATTGAGCTTTGGTTTCCACGTCATAACCATAAACCCACGCTTCATCACCAGTTATGACCCTCTGGAGCAAATTTTGGTCGTCTCGGACAGAGTCCAACATCTCATTAGCAATGTTCATGCGATGCTGTTTTTGGTCGCAATTGAGCAATTTTGGTACGAATTTCGCTGCGACCCGTCTCATGCCCAAATCAGTGATAAAAATCGAATGGCACGAGCCAATCGATATGTTTAGGTCCTCAGCAACTTCTCTAACGGTGATTCGACGATTGGCCAATATCATTTTCTCTACTTCATTAATTTTTTCGTCTGTTGTTGAAGTGCTCGGGCGTCCGGCACGCTCTTCGTCGTTCACATCTTCTCGGCCTTCTGAGAACATTTTGTACCACTGTTAAACGTTGCTTCGGTCCAAGGTAGCTTCTCCGTATGCCACAGTCGACATTCGGAATGCATCCGCGCACTAAATTTCGTTTTTCACACAAAATTTGATACAGGTTCTTTGATCCATTTTTTTTAATAGGTAAAAATCGAAGACGATCCAAAACACCTGCAAGCAAAGCAGCTGTCAACAATTAAGTGAACATTCAAAATGGCCGAGCTTGTCGGCATAAGTGAGAGACATGAGTACCAACATAAAGCCACAAAAAGATCGAAATTCGAATATACGTAACCCGCGAAAATTCAAAATTCGCGATACTTTTTGAACACACTTCGTATATATTGGATCAAAAACTATTTATTTATCAATATTTCAGTTTTCTGAACGCCAACCCTTTTAAAAGTACAACAACGTTGTTACACCTATAAAAATAACAAAACAACCATAAAATATTTGAAAATTTACAAAGCATCTCATAAAAACATTTTTTAAATGAAAAATTTCCCTTTTTATTTTCCTTTTTTCTATTTGATTGAAGAATATCTGGTTCGTTACCTCAGTTGTTTTTTGTTTTTTTGGACAAGCTTATGACGTGTCAAAGCCGATTTAAATGCTTGGTTCCGTTTTTAATTGTTTATCTTGCTATTAAACATTTTAAATATTTATTGATACATTCATAATATTTACCTCGAAATTAATAATATAAACCTATCTTACACATTATGTTTCTCTTTTATTATTTATTAGTTATAGAGTAGAACCTACCTTTAGCCGACACCCACACTAGAGGACATCTCTCTACAAAGGACATTGCAATATTACCATTTTTACTATATAACAACTCTCCGGTAAGAGGACACCTCTTCCTAAAGGACACTTTGGCTCTGCAATTAGGTGTCCTTTACAGGGAGGTTCTCACCGGCTTATTTTGCGGGAATTTCGGCTGTGTCGTTGAGGGGAGATTGCTTGGTCGTTTCGTTGGAATGGCGTGCTTGTTCCTCCATCTTTGCTCTTGGCTCTTTCCTATCTGGACAGTCTTCTTACCTTCCTCGCTATGGCGTCCTTCGTTTGGGTTATCCTGTCGACTATCTGTAATATGTTGAAGTTCTGGTTGACTCTTGTAGTACCTCGTCGACTCTCTGTAATAAGGTGATGCAACCGAGGGTCAAACCTGTAGTAACCGCGAGGGACAGTCAGGGCGTGGAGAGTTTTCAAGTACCTCTCTGCACCTTGGAGGACCTTTAACAATTCTCACAGAGTACAGGCAGTCGTGGTCGAGGCAGAGTGGAAAGCTTGGGAATGTCCACACACAAAAAACGAAGAGACACAGTTGTAGTAGGAAAGTTCCATGAGCAGATAAAAGTCGAGCTAAGAGCAAGATGGAGATAGAAGAGTTCTTACTGCTCTAAATGGCGATGAGGTAGACCTGGGTACAACCGACGAGGGCTCACACTGATGGTGAAGTGACTATATTTTCGGCTAGGGCAGAGATCTTATATATCTTTGCCGAGGGGGGAGAATGGACTTTGAGCGGGTGCAAAGGGCGTGGGGCGTCTGCGACATTCTACACCCATTGGACCTGATGGCAACGGTCTGCCAAATTCCTCTTTATGGTTGTTGGATTTCTATCTCGATTTTAGACGTTTTTGAACTTCTCAATCTTGCTTTAACTCAGCTCTTAATCTATTACATAGTATATATCTATACAGGAAAAGGTTTGAAAGTGAGCATCAGGAAATTGGACCCTTCATCAAGAAAATCTTTCACGTTTAAGCCCAAATATCAAAATGGTTACTTTCCCACCCACCATATTTACCTATCAAGCTTCTTAATAACTTTTTCTTTTTTTTTTTCTCCCTGATGGAATCAATTCGATGAAGGGGAAAAAATGCATCATCATAAAATTTCTTCAAAGACAATTTTCTGCTTGTTTTCTCAATGGGAAAATCTAATGTTGTATGGATGCCAAAGGAGGGGATTTTGAAGATAATTATTAGTTTATTTTATAAATCTCTTTGTTATTAAATAGTTTTGCCTCCATTCTTGTAGTTTTTGATAGAATCTTGTAGATATGTAAAACAATTATTATGCTTAATCAAAATTTGTTGTATTTTTATGGAGATTCCTAGAAATTACTGAACAAATATTTTGTATATATATTCTCTTCTTTCATTTTCTTAGATTTTTTAAGTTTGTGTTAAAAGTATTGTTTCATTTCGATATTATCTTATTTAGTAAGTTTGTAATGTTTAACAATAGGCATAGAAGATTTGAGCATGTGAGTGGGGTATATAGGAAACAAACTCCATGGCATGTAACAAACTACCTACCATTTTCCTTTAGAAAACCATCCAAACCTATCAACTGTCCTCCAAAAATAATTCCCACACACCATATCTGAAATAGAAGATTTGAGCATGTAAAGTGGGGTATATAAGAAACAGACCATGGCATGTAACAAACTACCTACCATTTTCCTTTAGAAAACCATCCAAACCTAGATCTCAACTGTCCTCCAAAAATAATTCCTACACACCATATCTGAAATAGAAGATTTGAGCATGTAAGTGGAGTATTAAAGAAACAGACTCCATGTAACAAACTACCTACCATTCTCCTTTAGAAAACCATCCAAACCTAGATCTCAACTGTCCTCCAAAAATAATTCCTATACACAATATCTGAATATGAAAATCCAAAACTATTATAGAAACGTATGGTTCTTTTGAAAATTTAACAATTTCTACTATCTTTACTGGAATGGAAAAATTAATGGGAAAGCCTGTCTTATCAGTGGTGAACCCTCCCAGCGGTTTCACCAGTTTAATCTACCATACCGCTGTTATATTGCATTTTTAGAGTAAGGGCGGTAGAAATTGTGTAATTTTCAAAAGAATCATACACAATTATAATATTAAGAAAAAGGCATCTCCTTATCGTGCAACTGAAAGTTGCTGATGGCTTGCACCATCTATCGGAATAAAAATAAACTATTCTCGTTGATTTTTATTTATTCCAGTATTGGCCAAATACCCATTCTTGATTAATCAAGAAAAGCTAACCACGGACGCGTTTTGGGCTGTTGGCCCTCATCAGCGTGGTGCAAGCTGTACCTTGACGACCAAAAAAAGGAATTAAGGCATCCTGAAAAATCACGAAACGGGTAGTTAAGGCCAGAATTGCGCGAGACCGCGACACAATGTGAAAAAATAGTATAAATGTTATATTGTCCAATACTGGAATAAATAAAAATCAACGAGAATAGTTGATATTTATTCCGATAGATGGCGCAAGCCATCAGCAACTTTCAGTTGCACGATAGGGAGACGCCTTTTTCTTAATTTATGCACCTTATCCCAGTACAATATAACATTTATACTATTTTTTCACATTGTGTTGCGGTCTCACGCAATTCTGGCCTTAACTACCCAATTCGTGATTTTTCAGGATGCCTTAATGACCAATTTTTTTTTTTGGTCGTTGAGGTACAGCTTGCACCACGCTGATGAGGGCCAACAGCCCGAAACGCGTCCGTGGTTAGCTTTTCTTGATTAATCAAGAATGGGTATTTGGCCAATACTGGAATAAATAAAAATCAATGAGAATAGTTTATATTTATTTCGATAGATGGCGCAAGCCATCAGCAACTTTCAGTTGCACGATAGGGAGATGCCTTTTTCTTAATTTATGCACCTTATCCCAGTACAATATCACATTTGAACTATTTTTTCACAATTATAATAGTTTTGAATTTTCATAACAGATGGCAGGCTAATGCATCATAATACCTGATATGTTAAAATTTGTGTTAGAAAGTGCAATATAATTGGTAAAGATAACTTGAATCAATTGTAATATAAATGAATCAAAATTTATTTTCATAATTAATGCTACATATTTGGGAAGATTCAAAATTAAAAACATATATATAATAAACCAAAATATATATAGGTATATACACATACATATAAATATATTTGGTGGAATAGTTCGGGGTCAAAGAGCTATGCTGGGACAGGATCATGAGGGTCCAGACAGTGGCACTGGTCTTGTGGAATAGCCTGGGTCAGAGATCTATGCTGGGACAGGATCATGAGGGTCCAGACAGTGGCACTGGTCTTGTGGAATAACCTGGGTCAGAGATCTATGCTGGGACAGGATCATGTGGGTCCAGACAGTGGCACTGGACTTGTGGAATAGTCTGGGTCAGAGATCTATGCTGGGACAGGATCATGAGGGTCCAGACAGTGGCACTGGTCTTGTGGAATAACCTGGGTCAGATATCTATGCTGGGACAGGATCATGTGGGTCCAGACAGTGGCACTGGACTTGTGGAATAGTCTGGGTCAGAGATCTATGCTGGGACAGGATCATGAGGGTCCAGACAGTGGCACTGGACTTGTGGAATAGCCTGGGTCAGAGATCTATGCTGGGACAGGATCATGAGGGTCCAGACAGTGGCACTGGTCTTGTGGAATAGCCTGGGTCAGAGATCTATGCTGGGACAGGATCATGTGGGTCCAGACAGTGGCACTGGCCTTGTGGAATAGCCTGGGTCAGAGAGCTATGCTGGGGCAGGATCATGAGGGTCCAGACAGTGGCACTGGACTTGTGGAATAACCTGGGTCAGAGATCTATGCTGGGACAGGATTATGAGGGTCCAGACAGTGGCACTGGACTTGTGGAATAACCTGGGTCAGAGGGCTATGCTGGGACAGCATCATGAGGGTCCAGACAGTGGCACTGGACTTGTGGAATAGCCTGGGTCAGAGATCTATGCTGGGACAGGATCATGTGGGTCCAGACAGTGGCACTGGACTTGTGGAATAGCCTTGGTCAGAGAGCTATGCTGGGACAGGATCATGTGGGTCCAGACAGTGGCACTGGACTTGTGGAATAGCCTGGGTCAGAGATCTATGCTGGGACAGGATCATGAGGGTCCAGACAGTGGCACTGGACTTGTGGAATAGTCTGGGTCAGAGAGCTATGCTGGGACAGTATCATGTGGGTCCAGACAGTGGCACTGGACTTGTGGAATAGCCTGGGTCAGAGATCTATGCTGGGACAGGATCATGAGGGTCCAGACAGTGGCACTGGACTTGTGGAATAGCCTGGGTCAGAGATCTATGCTGGGACAGGATCATGTGGGTCCAGACAGTGGCACTGGACTTGTGGAATAGTCTGGGTCAGAGATCTATGCTGGGACAGGATCATGAGGGTCCAGACAGTGGCACTGGACTTGTGGAATAGCCTGGGTCAGAGATCTATGCTGGGACAGGATCATGAGGGTCCAGACAGTGGCACTGGTCTTGTGGAATAGCCTGGGTCAGAGATCTATGCTGGGACAGGATCATGTGGGTCCAGACAGTGGCACTGGACTTGTGGAATAGTCTGGGTCAGAGATCTATGCTGGGACAGGATCATGTGGGTCCAGACAGTGGCACTGGACTTGTGGAATAGCCTGGGTCAGAGAGCTATGCTGGGACAGGATCATGTGGGTCCAGACAGTGGTACTGGACTTGTGGAATAGCCTTGGTCAGAGAGCTATGCTGGGACAGGATCATGAGGGTCCAGACAGTGGCACTGGACTTGTGGAATATCCTTGGTCAGAGAGCTATGCTGGGACAGCATCATGAGGGTCCAGACAGTGGCACTGGCCTTGTGGAATAGCCTGGGTCAGAGAGCTATGCTGGGGCAGGATCATGAGGGTCCAGACAGTGGCACTGGACTTGTGGAATAACCTGGGTCAGAGATCTATGCTGGGACAGGATTATGAGGGTCCAGACAGTGGCACTGGACTTGTGGAATAACCTGGGTCAGAGAGCTATGCTGGGACAGCATCATGAGGGTCCAGACAGTGGCACTGGACTTGTGGAATAGCCTGGGTCAGAGATCTATGCTGGGACAGGATCATGTGGGTCCAGACAGTGGCACTGGACTTGTGGAATAGTCTGGGTCAGAGATCTATGCTGGGACAGGATCATGAGGGTCCAGACAGTGGCACTGGACTTGTGGAATAGCCTGGGTCAGAGAGCTATGCTGGGACAGTATCATGAGGGTCCAGACAGTGGCACTGGACTTGTGGAATAGCCTTGGTCAGAGAGCTATGCTGGGAAAGGATCATGAGGGTCCAGACAGTCGCACTGGACTTGTGGAATAGCCTGGGTCAGAGATCTATGCTGGGACAGGATCATGTGGGTCCAGACAGTGGCACTGGACTTGTGGAATAGTCTGGGTCAGAGATCTATGCTGGGACAAGATCATGAAGGTCCAGACAGTGGCACTGGTCTTGTGGAATAACCTGGGTCAGAGATCTATGCTGGGACAGGATCATGTGGGTCCAGACAGTGGCACTGGACTTGTGGAATAGTCTGGGTCAGAGATCTATGCTGGGACAGGATCATGAGGGTCCAGACAGTGGCACTGGACTTGTGGAATAGCCTTGGTCAGAGAGCTATGCTGGGACAGTATCATGAGGGTCCAGACAGTGGCACTGGACTTGTGGAATAGCCTTGGTCAGAGAGCTATGCTGGGAAAGGATCATGAGGGTCCAGACAGTCGCACTGGACTTTTGGAATAGCCTGGGTCAGAGAACTATGCTGGAGCAGGATCATGTGGGTCCAGACAGTGGCACTGGACTTGTGGAATAGTCTGGGTCAGAGATCTATGCTGGGACAGGATCATGTGGGTTCAGACAGTGGCACTGGACTTGTGGAATAGCCTGGGTCAGAGAACTATGCTGGAGCAGGATCATGAGGGTCCAGACAGTGGCATTGGACTTGTGGAATAGCCTTGGTTAGAGAGCTATGCTGGGACAGGATCATGAGGGTCCAGACAGTGGCACTGGACTTTTGGAATAGCCTGGGTCAGAGCGCTATGATGGGATGGGACAGGATCATGTGGGTCCAGACAGTGACAGTGGACTTGTGGAATAGCCTGGGTCAGAGAGCTATGCTGGGACAGGATCATGTGGGTCCAGACAGTGGCACTGGACTTGTGGAATAGCCTGGGTCAGAGAACTATGCTGGAGCAGGATCATGAGGGTCCAGACAGTGGCATTGGACTTGTGGAATAGACTTGGTTAGAGAGCTATGCTGGGACAGGATCATGAGGGTCCAGACAGTGGCACTGGACTTTTGGAATAGCCTGGGTCAGAGCGCTATGATGGGATGGGACAGGATCATGTGGGTCCAGACAGTGACACTGGACTTGTGGAATAGCCTGGGTCAGAGAGCTATGCTGGGACAGCATCATGTGGGTCCAGACAGTGGCACTGGACTTGTGGAATAGCCTGGGTCAGAGAGCTATGCTGGGACAGTATCATGAGGGTCCAGACAGTGGCATTGGACTTGTGGAATAGCCAAACAGCCAAATTATCTCAGTGCGAAGTATTTTAACCAGCGCCATATCAAGTTGAATGGTTGCTTTGTCCCTGTATAACTTTTACAAAGCAGTAAGCAGGAAAAAGAACTTAGAGTGTGTATAAGACCAGTGTGTTATTTTTATATTTTTCCAGTTTCTTATCTTCTCTTTTTGTTTTCTTTTTGCTTTTCTCACTTTCTATATCCCTTTGATACATTTTCTTTAATTGAATTTCTCTTCTCTAGATGGTTTAACTCAAATTTTACCCCAAAAATCTTTACTAGGAGACAGTCTTGCCACCAACTGAAGGATCATTATTTTTTCTTTTAAATCTTTTATGTCAATCTTATTGGTCATTCTAAAAATCCCAGATGTTTTAAAACCCCGTAATAAATCCAAGTTTTGGGCGAATTATTTTTCAAATAAAAAAAAAAAACGCTTGGATGACTTGACAGATCTTTGAAGTGTGCATGAATAGATTCAAAGATAAAATGTCAATGTTGGACAATGTTGCTATAGCCATGCCAAACTGGAGCTTAAAAATGTGAAATTTGTTTATTTACCATCTAATACAACAAGTGCCAGAACCATTGGATCAAGAAATTATTCAATATTTCAAATTAAATTTCTGAAAAGGCCTGTAGCAGCTCCCAAATATTAACTTTTCATATTTTAAGTTTTAATTAGTTTAATAACTATTTAATTCAAATATTTAATTAAGATATTCATCTCATGCTTTAAAATTATATAAATTAACATAATATCATCACTAAAACAAGACTTAGAACAAAACACTATAAAGCAATACATCTAGATGGCACAAGAACTTATAAAACATGCAACAACTGTCCTGGTGTGGAACTAACACCTACTCACATATTCTCATGCCCAGCAATGGCTGCAGCCTTGCAGAAAATTGACTTAGACCCAGAGCAGCAGCTTTACACACCCAAGATAGTGGATATTGCTGCTGCTGTGATGGAGATGCATGGAGACATCTGAGACTCTTCTTTGGACACGACAACAACAACAACAACATAATATCACATTATTTGTTGTCATAATAATAAAAATATTTATATATCATTCTGAATAATAAATCATTATTATATACAAGTATCAGAGTCATCAACAATCAATTCTGTCATCGTTTGCTTTTGAGCGGCGGAATCCTTGGAACAGCGTGAGAACAGGCTTCGACAAAATAGAAACAGGAGCAGTACTTCGAGAGCGGCAGAAACCCCACAAGAACACACGGCCAGGATTCTGAATGTCAGGGAAAGAACTTTTGCCTCACGAAACTCGCGTGATAGACTTTCCAATTTTCTTTTAGAAGGTTTTAATTATGATTCGTACAAAAATTACGAACAACACCCAAGTATTACTATCGGCCAAATGTCTATAGTATGTAACTACTGTAAAGCCAAGAAATATAGGGATGAGCCTCCTGGCTTCTGCTGTAAAAATGGAAAAGTTTATCTTTCACCTCCGCAATTACCACCAGATGAGCTTCTTTCTTTGATGTCTGGAAATTCATCCGAATCCAATCATTTTTTAAGGAATATAAGAAAATACAATTCATGTTTCCAAATGACTTCGTTTGGTGCCACATAATTTTCAGAAGAAAGTGTTTTTCCAACAACTTTCAGGGTTCAAGGTCAGGTATACTATAGAGCAGGTTCATTATTACCCTCACTTGATCAACTTCCCCAATTTTTACAAATATTCTTCGTGGAAGATGCTCAGCTAGAGGTGAACCAAAGATGCCATTTCAGTTCTGCCTTGCGACATGGTACAGTATTGTGCCTACAGCGTATGTTTCAGCGATGCAATCAACTTATAAAAATATTTAAAACAGCATTGGAGAATATGCCATCAGATGAATACAAGTTAGTAATAAGGGCTGATAAAACACCATCAGGTGAACACGAACGCCGTTTCAATGCTCCTCAAAGTAATGACGTTGCTGTAGTTCTATCAGCGGATGAGTTTAATCAAAGTGACATCATTATTCAACGCCGCAGCAATGCACTGCAACACATTTCTGAAACACCTAGATCTTATGATCCACTTTAATATCCTATAATATTTTGGGAAGGCGAGGATGGCTACCATTTTAACTATAGGCGGATAGACCAAAATTCAGGTGTGCCAACTAATAGAAAAGTTTCAGCTATGAGCTTTTATTCATATAGAATAATGGCCAGGGATAATGTTTATAATCACATTTTAAATTGCAGGCAATTATTCAGTCAATATATTGTAGATATGTATGCAAAAATTGAGAGCGAGCGTCTTCTTTACATCCGTCTTAATCAAAAAGAGCTCAGAGTGGAAGATTCACTTGAGGGATGCTGTTGCCAATGATGGGATGGTTGCTAATTTTGGAAAACTGGTGATACTGCCAGCTACTTTCACAGGAAGTCCTCGACACATGCACGAGTACACACCATGGTCTTTGTTAGAACTTATGGACGCCCCGAACTTTTTATAACATTTACATGTAACCCTTCATGGCCTGAAATTAATGCCGAACTTTTTAATGGACAGAAACCGATGGACCGCCATGACCTGACAGCCAGAGTGTTCAAACTAAAGTTGAATAAATTAATTGCTCTAATAACAAAGAAATGCATATTTGGGGAGACTCGATGTTGGATGTTCACAATTGAATGGCAAAAACGCGGACTACCACATTCACATATTTTAATCTGGCTTAAAGACAAAATTCATCCTATTCAAATTGATAATGTTAATTCCGCTGAGATACCAAACCCAGAAGACCACAATCTCTATGAAGTGGTGATAAAAAATATGATCTATGGACCATGTGGCACTTTTAATATAAATGCACCATGTATGAAAAATGGCAAGTGCAGCAAAAATTACCCAAGAGACCTGATTAGTGATACACAAACTGGGTTTGATGGTTATCCTCGCTACAGGAGACGAGCCCCAGAAAATGGAGGTTTCAAAGGCAAGCTGAAGGGCCGAGGAAACACTGAAATTGAAGTAGACAACAAATGGGTTGTTCCATACTCCCCACTTCTTTCTAGAATGTTCAAGGCCCACATAAATGTTGAATATTGTAATTCAGTTAAGTCTATCAAGTATATTTGCAAATATGTTAATAAGGGCAATGATATGGCCATTTTTGGACTTTCCAAAGAAAACACTAATGATGAAATATCTCAGTACCTGTTGGGTAGATATATCAGTAGCAATGAAGCAGTTTGGCGGATATTGAGTTTTCCTATTCATGAACGTCATCCAAACATTGTACAGATCGTTGTGTGTACAGATCCTCAAACATCAAGGTCTGTAAGGTTAACCCACACAATGCCAGAACTTTATAAATGGTCAAATATACAGGGTGTCAGTATAACATTACCTAGTGTGTACAGATCCTCAAACATCAAGGTCTGTAAGGTTAACCCACACACTGACAGAACATTATAAATTGTCAAATATACAGGGTGTCAGTATAACATTACCTAGTGTGTACAGATCCTCAAACATCAAGGTCTGTAAGGTTAACCCACACACTGGCAGAACATTATAAATGGTCAAATATACAGGGTGTCAGTATAGCATTACCTAGTGTGTACAGATCCTCAAACATCAAGGTCTGTGAGGTTAACCCACACACTGACAGAACATTATAAATGGTCAAATATACAGGGTGTCAGTATAGCATTACCTAGTGTGTACAGATCCTCAAACATCAAGGTCTGTGAGGTTAACCCACACACTGACAGAACATTATAAATGTTCAAATATACAGGGTGTCAGTATAACATTATCTAGTGTGTACAGATCCTCAAACATCAAGGTCTGTAAGGTTTACCCACACAGTGACAGAACATTATAAATGGTCAAATATACAGGGTGTCAGTATAACATTATCTAGTGTGTACAGATCCTCAAACATCAATACCTAAACCAGCACAAGAACACCCAATTAACAGAAAGAGCAGGTTTGATCTATGAAGTGTGAGAAGTGTGATCAAAGATATGTGGGACAGACATCCAGAACATTAAAAGAAAGGATGGAAAACCATAAATATGCTCTGAAGTGGGATAGAATTCAAAATTCTGCTCTTGTAGAACACAGAAGGGACACAGGACACAATAAATTCAATTTAGAAAACCCAAAAACACTGGACTATGATAAAAATTATTACAAAAGACAGTTCAAAGAAGCCTTTTTCATCCAAAAGACATGTGCTTCAATTAATAGAATGGAAGAAAGGGGAAATATAAATGATATTTACAGATATGCCTTTAATTATATTTAAAAAAAAAAAAATCCACTTTTAATTCTAAGAAGAATATTTCAAGTTGACTTAAAAACTATTTTCCTTATCTGTTATCTTGTTTAAACACTTGATAACAGGACTATATAAGAACTTGCTGTAACAGGTTTTCTCATTTATTCTTTTGTCTGATGATGGTGACAATGTTGCCGAAACGTCACACACTAATAAATTATTTGGATTAGGTCTTGTTTTCTTTTATTCTTATCTTTGTGTTTTTCCCGTTTTAAGAGATAAATAAATATATTTTGTAGTCTTAATCAAAACTTATAGTTATTATTTTTTTTTTAACCCCAGTGCGCGTAGGATACATGCAAATTATACTTATTTATATAGCAGGATGTAATATTTCGAGAACTCCCTGAGAATGAAAGAGCCTCATGGATTTCGGGACGAAAGTGTCAGAAGTCGGTTCATCAATGACGCCTTCAACGTGGGACGACCAATTCCAACTTAGGCCACGAAAAGTTCACAGTAAAATAACACCCTGCTGTTTAAAACATGTAACTTGTAAAATCCTGTCTAAAGCATAAACTAATAGATAATGTGTGCTAGTTGGAGGCTACAGAAAATCCAGTCAAGAATGGTAAAGACCACGAGGGGTTACTGCACGTTGCAACATGACAGAAAACTTGAACAGAGATTTAGTTCGCTCTTTACAAGATTTATTGCATGCGCACAATCATTATATTCAATCCTTTAAAGCAGCCTTAGAAACTCTTCCTCAAAATCACGCTGACTACCGGATTATTATACACTCTGATAAGCTTCCACCAGAAGAGCATGAGCGTCGCTACAATGCGCCCATGACCAATGAAGTAGCTCTGCTGATGGTAGGTCAGGAATTTGGGCCAAGAGATATTGTATTACATTGTCGTAATAATTTGACACAAAGGATATCCGAGATCCATCAAGCATATGATCCTCTACAATACCCGTTAATTTTTTGCAGGGGTGAGGTCGGTTATTCTGTTTCGCTACCTCAAGTCAATCCATCCACTAGAGAAATAATGCAGAAGACTGTATCGTGCATGAATTTTTATGCTTACAGAATGATGGCTCGTGCTGGGGAATTTAATTCACTACTGCGTTATGGCATGCTTACAAATCAATTCTGGGTTGATATGTATGCTAAGGTTGAAACAGAAAGGCTTTCCTTCATACGGCGCAATCAGAAAAAGCTTCGGACAGAAAATTATATTCACCTGCAAGATGCTCTGCGAGCAGATGAGAATTTAGCCAATATAGGCCAAATAGTCATACTGCCATCATCATTTACTGGTGGTCCCCGTTATCTGCATGAGCGTACCCAAGATGCAATGACTTATGTTCGTAGCTATGGAAGGCCTCAGCTTTTTATAATATTTACATGCAACCCTCAATGGAAAGAAATTCAGATGCATTTATTTTCAAATAACTCTGCTAAAGATAGATATGATTTGATTAGTCGTGTTTTTCACCTTAAAATGAAAAAGCTTATCTATTTAGTGACTAAGGCTGAGCTATTTGGGCCTTGTAAGTGTTTTATGTTCACAATAGAGTGGCAGAAGCGTGGTCTGCCACATGCGCATTTACTGCTTTGGCTTACGAACATAATTAGACCTAATCAAATTGATGAGGTCATACAAGCCCCGAGATTCCTGATATTAACTTAGACCCAGAGCTTCATGCAATTGTCATGAAACAAATGGTTCATGGTCCATGTGGGGTTCTGAATACAAATTCTCCATGTATGAAGGATGGGAAATGTAGCAAAAAATATCCTAAAGGTTTTTGTGAGACAACTTCGACAACAGAAGATGGTTATCCCCGATACCGAAGACGGTGCTCTGCTGAAGGTGGTCTTACTTCATCGGTGAATATGCGAGGAGTTACTTTTGAAATTGACAATCGCTGGATTGTGCCCTATAATTCTGTTCTCCTTCGTGCTTTTGATTCCCATATAAATGTGGAATACTGCAGCTCCGTAAAGGCCATCAAATACGTGTGCAAATACATTAATAAGGGAACTGATCAGGCAGTTTTCTCTTTGCATCACCTTGATGAGGTTACCCAATTTCAGTCTGGCCGCTATATAAGTTCCGCAGAAGCTGTTTGGAGGATTCTGGGTTTCAGCATCCATGAAAGATCACCTCCTATTGTACACTTAGCTGCTCACCTTGAAAATGGACAGAGGGTCTATTTCACTACTGCAAATGCAGAAAATGTTATTTCAAATCCAAGCAATACAACTCTGACAGCATTTTTTAAGCTTTGTAACCAAGACACATTTGCTAGGACACTAGTATACTGTGAAGTTCCTTCTTTCTATACCTGAACCAACAATAAATTTTTAGGCAGGAAGCAGGGTACTCCTGTAGAAGGATATCCTGGTGTGCGGAAAAGTGATGTTCTTGGCCGCGTCTATACAGTTCACCCAACTAATGCTGAATGCTACTATTTGAGACTTCTTTTGTTCCATATTAGAGGGCCATGTTCTTTCCAGAGTTTGCGCACAGTTGAAGGAGTTATCTACACTACCTTCCAAATGGCCTGCAAAGCTTTAGGCTTACTAGAAGACGACTCTCACTGGAATGAAACTCTCAAAGAGGCATCTATATGTCGTAATGCAGCATCGGTGAGAGCATTGTTCTCTACAATGCTCATCTTCTGCCACATGTCTGATACACTTACGCTGTGGCATGCTCATAAGGAGTGTATGTCTGAAGATATTTTGCACCGAATGCGACGAGATATGTCCATCCCTGAACTTGATTACAATGCTAATGTTTTCAATGCTGCGTTACTGGAAATTGATAAACATGTTCTGTCAATTTCAGGTAAAAGTATTGCATGTATGGGTTTGCCTCTTCCTGAAAATGTATCACCACCCAGAGAAGCATCATTTTTATCAGACATATATGATAGGCATGAGCTAGAAACTTTGGCTTCAACCCGCGAATCTTCTTTAAATCCTGATCAGAAATATTGTTATGAAGCCATTCTTAATAGTGTTCGCTCTAGGGCTGGCACGATTTTTTTTTTTTTTGGATGCTCCTGGTGGCACTGGAAAAACTTTTATTATTAATCTTTTGTTAGCCAAATTGCGCTTAGAGGGTTTAGTAGTTTGTGCTGCTGCTTCTTCTGGATCGCCGCTACACTCCTTGATGGCGGCAGAACAGCACATTCTCTATTTAAGCTACCTTTGAATCTCTATGATGATGAATTAGCAGTCTGTAACATTGCTAAACAGAGCGCCACTTCCAAAATTCTACAGCAATGCTCATTATTTATATGGGATGAATGCACAATGGCTCATAGACGCTCAATCGAGGCCCTTGATCGCACTCTGAAAGATCTTAGGGATAACAACAGCATAATGGGAGGGGTGACATTTCTTTTTGTTGGGAACTTCCGACAAACTTTACCGGTTATTCCCAAAGGCACTCGAGCAGACGAGGTTAATGCATGCCTTAAACGCTCATATTTGGAGTAGTATTGTTAAGTTATCTCTCACTATCAATATGCAGTCACATCTCTTTGGCGACAGAGGAAGCAGCTTCTCTCAGCTGTTGCTTGAACTGGGCAATGGGACATTTGCAACTCACGAGGGACTCATCTCCATTGCATCAAGTGATCTTTGTGTCTTGGTTGAAGATATCCATACCTTAATATCATCTGTTTACCCCAATATAGGCTCTTTACTTACCATGCCACTTTCTTGGTTCAGTGAAAGGGCTGCATCCATGTTAGGAACGGCTGATGAAGCGTCTGTCCTCCATGTTAGGAGCGGCTTCTTCCGAGGAAGGTGATGGCCGGCATGCGCCCTCGGGCTAGATCTTTTGATCGACAGATATCACCAACTGATGACCAAATATCCTTTAGGATATCCTGGTCTTTACAGCACTAATGAATCGGACAAAACCTACCTAGGAGGACCTGGTCAACCCTCAATAGAATCAGGACCTCTACTGGTAGATGCAACTACCTACTAAATAAGTGGAACATGAGTCCAGACCAGAACTGCGACTGTGGACAAATACAAACAATGCACCATATCCTAAGGGACTGTCCTCGAAGATTCTTCCAGGGAACACTTGGGGATATCCACCGGTGCACAGAGGAGGCCCTGGAGTGGATTCGTCACCTCGACATTCCACTCTAGAGAAACTTGCCAACATTGTTGTATTGTGCTGTAAAAAAACAATATCATACGCAATATAGTGAAAGGGCTTTATTAGCACCAAGAAATGATGCTGTGGACAAGATAAATGAATATATCCTCGGTAAATTTATTGCTCCTTCAAGAACTTATTTGTCAATAGACACTGTTGTAGATCCGAATGATTCTGTGCATTACCCCATTGAATTTTTAAATTCAATCAATCCGCCTGGAATGCCTGTGCACAGTCTTACCCTAAAGGTTGGCGCCCCAATTATATTGTTAAGAAATCTTAATCCCCCAAAATTGTGTAATGGTATTCGGTTGCAAGTTAACAGCTTACACAGATATCTTCTGGAGGCGACTATTTTGACTGGATGCGGCACTGGTGAGAAGGTTATGATTCCTAGGATTCCCATTATATCTTCAGATTTGCCCTTTCATTTTAAAAGACTTCAATTTCCTGTTAAGTTGTGCTTTGCAATGACAATTAACAAAGCACAAGGTCAAACATTGAAATGGGCTGGAATTGATCTTCAAGTTCCATGTTTTTCCCATGGCCAGCTTTATGTTGCCTGCTCACGCGTCAGTTCCTCCAAAAAATTTTTTATTCTCGCACCTAATGGCAGCACAAAAAATATTGTGTTTATCAAGAAGCTCTTTCTTAAGGTATTTCTTTCCTCAATTAGCAAAAAAATTATTCATTACCTTTTATATTTTTTTCACTATGTTTCTAATGTCCTCTAATGTACATAGATGCTTTGCTCATATATGGTTGTCCCTTTTAAAGCGCTAATAAGATCTGCAACTGTTGTAACTGTAAATATGCATATTTGGTGTGGTATTACAAAAGTTTCAATAAATATATTTTTTAAATATTTTCTCTTCAAGCCCATCATACACACATGCTACATTTTTCACATGTTTCAATGTGTAGGGTTTTAAACCTTCATGGTAAGGTATTCTTACTTAAGAAGTATACTGTGTTAGAAAAATTTATGGTTTTTAATTATTGGTTATTATTGTGTTTATTTTACATACATGTGTTTATATTACATAGTACAGTAGAACTCCTCAAATTCGGAAATTCTGAAATTCGGAAACTCCCAAATTCGGAAAGTATTGTAATGTTTTTTTTACATACAAAAAATCAATTTTCACATGCTTTTATTTTGTTGATATTTCAACATTATTTTATTTTATTTACTTTTACTTTGCATTTATTTTATTTAATTTAATTTTTATTAGTAATTTATTTTTAATTCAAGTGTTTAATTAATTTACTTTTACCGATTATTTATAATCGCTAATTAGGGTTTATCCCCTTTTTTAAAAGCTTAAATAAATCAACAGTTTCATTTGACCTTTGTGCTTAGTTTAGGATATTGTCCAATAAGAAGGCAGCATTATTACGTCATAAGCCATTCACGCATTTTTTATTGCAAAGTTGATTCACCTAAAGTTCAAATTATCAAACATTTTCAGACATTGTAAGTTTCAAATTCTTTTATTCAACTCTCAATTTTTTGCATTTACAAGTTTGTTCTTCAACAAAATGGCATCCAAAGAGGAGCGGCAAAAACGAGGCAAGTACCGAATTCTTAAGCTTGGTGAAAAGTTAGATGTTCTTAGTGACATTAAAAAAGGATTAAGCTATACAACGATAATGCAAAAGTATAAAATTTCTAAGACAACTGTTTATGATATAAAAAAGTCTGAGCTTAAACTTACAAAGTTTGTTGATTCTACCGAAAAAGATGTCAAAAAGTTTTCTCAAGTAAAAAATCCGTTATACGAAAATGTTGATAAAGCAGTTAACATCTGGTACGAAAGTCAGAGATTATCAGGGGTTCCTATTCGTGGTATTGAACTCCAAACAGCTGCCAGTCATTTTGCATCAAAATTGAATAATCCCACTTTTAAAGCTAGTGGTGGATGGTTGTCACGATACAGAGCCAGACATAATTTGAAAAATAAAAAAGTTGTCGGGGAAGCATTGAGTGCTGACGAAGATTCAGCTAATCGCTTTAAAGATGATTTTCACAAACTAATGACTGACGAAAAGTATGAACAGTTCCAAATTTATAATGCTGACGAAACAGGAGTTTACTGGAAGTCATTACCCGATAATTCTCAAGTCAAAAATGCAAACAGCGCTAGTGGTCATAAGCAATCCAAAGATCGACTCTCTGTTTTACTTTGTGCAAATGCAGACGCTTCACATAAAAATGTTTTGGCTGTTGTTGGAAAATCAAAACGTCCAAGAGCAATCAAAATTTTGTAATTTTGTTTAAAACCACAATGAAATGAAAACTTTAAACTTTCCTAATATTTAAAAGTTATTATGTTTGTGCTTAATAGAAAATATGTTAAAAAATTAAAGTTTAAATAAAAATAAAGTTATATTTTCTGATGTTAAAATCATTTACAAAAAAAAGTAAAAACGACTTCTTCAAGATAGATGTTCTCTTATTACCAATGCTGTATTTATCCAGCAGTGATGTAAACCAGGGGTCTCCAAACTTTCCAGCCTTAGGGCCATACTGATGGGGTCTTTCCAGCCTTAGGGCCATACTGATTACTCCAGTAAGTTCCGAGGGCCAAGATGGCAACACTGCATATTATTAATTTTCCTGTATTAATTGTTATGTTTATTTGTTATTAAATGTTATTATTAATTGTTCTTTTGTGTGTGATTTAGCAGAATGGAAAAGAAGCGAAAAATTGATAGTGAATGCAGAAAATTCAAAGATCAGTGGAACATTCAGTATTTCGTAATTGAGTCCAGTAACAAGGCGCTATGTTTGATTTGCAATGAAAGCATAGCCGTTCTCAAAGAATATAACATGAAACGTCATTATGAAACAAAACATTCTCAAAATTACTCAAAATATACAGGAATTGTGCGGACAGAAAAATTCAAAGCTTTGAAGCGCGGATTGAAATCGCAGCAATCTTTATTTACAAAAGTCAAAACTGAACAAGAGGCGGCAACTCGTGCCAGCTTTCGTGTGGCTCTTGAAATTGCAAAACGTGGAAAACCATTCACCGATGGAGAAATGATCAAGGAATGCATAATTGCAGTAGTCGAAGAAATGTGCCCTGAAAAGGTAAATTTATTAAAAACTGTCAGTATGTCAGCAAACACTGTGGCTCGAAGGGTAGAAAACATCGCTGAAAATATATCCTCTCAACTGTTCGACAAAAATGGACATGTTGAGTGGTTTTCTTTGGCCTTGGATGAGTCAACGGATGTGTCAGATACTGCTCAGGTGTTGATTTATATTAGAGGAGTAGATAAAAGCTATGAAGTGCACGAAGAACTTCTTGATATGTATAGTATTCATGGCACAACTACTGGTACCGATATTTTTAAAGGAGTTGAAATGGCCATTAATAAAAAGAACCTTCGATGGAAAAACTTGAAATGTATTACAACTGATGGAGGCAAAAACATGAGTGGGAAAGATAAAGGAGTGGTCGCTCTTGTGTCAAAGGCTGTAGAAAATGACGGCGGCTCAAAACCATTAGTCTTACATTGTATCATTCATCAACAGTCTTTGTGCGGAAAATGTTTGGATATGTCTGACGTTCTGAAACCAGTCATATCAACTGTTAATTTCATCAGATCTTTTGGGCTGAATCACCGACAATTCCGACAATTTATTGCAGAGATTGGAGAAACAGACTTACCTTATCATACTGCCGTACGCTGGCTTAGTTGTGGGAAAGTCCTTCAGCGCTTTTTTGAACTTCGAGCAGTGATTGAAATTTTTTTTGAATGAAAAGCACCGCCCTCTTACTGAATTACAAAACAACGCATGGCTATGGAAGTTAGCATTCTATGTTGATTTGACAAAACATGTGAACGAACTGAATTTGAGATTGCAAGGAGAAAACCAGCATCTTCCTGATTTATACACTAATATCAAGTCATTCCGGATGAAATTGATACTGTTTCAATCACAACTACAAAGTAAATGTTTTTCACATTTTAAAACATGTGAAATATTCAGCCACACTACTGAGACTGAGTTTCCTATCGATTTTGCAATCGAAACTTTGAGTGCTTTGAAGATAAATTTTGATACTCGTTTCTCGGACTTTGATGCCATTGCGAATCAAATTAAGATTTTTCAGAATCCTTTTGATGCTGACATTGAAACCCTAGCCCCGGAACTTCAAATGGAAATGATTGATCTTCAGTGCAGTGATATAAATAAGAACAAATATGAAAACTCATCTTTGTTGGAATTTTATAAGTCTTCCACTGACACAATTTGATAATTTGCATAAATTTGCTCGTGGGCTGTTTTCCGTTTTTGGTACTACTTATTTGTGTGAGAAAACCTCCAAAATGAAGTACACAAAAAATGTATACAGATCTAAATTAACTGACGAGCATCTTAAATCTCTTTTAATAATTGGTACAAGTAAAATTAGTCCACAACTACAAACTATTGTCGGTGGAAAATCTCAATTACATACATCTCATTAGCATTTCATATGTCATGTTATAAGGTATGTGTTGTTCATTACTTACAATGTATAAAATGTAAGTTGGATTCATTTCAATAATTTGTTAGTTATTATATGCTGAAGTTAAATTTACTGCATAAATTATACATGTCTTTACTCATTACCATTCTGTGTTTCTTTATCCAACTTATCACAAACATTTTATTTGCTATAAAAAATATTTGTTCTCTAAAAGGAGTTTTCAAGTATGTCTCCGCGGGCCGGACAAAATCTGTCTGCGGGCCGGATGTGGCCCTCGGACCGTAGTTTGGAGACCCCTGATGTAAACTAATACATAAACAATTTGGTTTTCGATTTAAAACGATTTTCTTTTCTAATTCTATACAATTGAAAATATATTTTAATTTTATCAAATACTCTTCTTTAACTAAAGTTGCTATGGTAACCATGCTAAACTACGTTATTGTGGACGTTAATTTTGCATATTCTTTAGTTTATTTGAAGTTAGCAAAAGCTGTTGACAAAATAACATTGATTTTCAAAAAAATATAATTTTGAAAACTTCTTTAAGTAAGTTTATTGATACTGGCTTAAAAGCTTATTTAAATTGTTTTTAATTGTTGATGAAAAGTTGGTGTTTGTTTTTTAAAAAAATAAATAAAATAAAGATTTTATTCAAAACAAATCGATTAAGTATCTAAATTTTGTTAATGTTAAAATAAGTGAAATTTAAATTTTCTGTACTTATACTAGCTTTCGAAAATAACTCTTCTGTTTAATTATGGACCGCTGGTTGAAGACAGGAAATTTATGTACTAAAAGAAGTTTGGAGGTAGAAGATGCAGAAAAGAATGAACTAGAACAGTGTCGGGCAACCGGTGTGCCGCGAAGAATTCTAGGTGTGCCGCGAACATTTTTGTAGGTATTTAGAACTTTTGGTTAAATTTAAAAATAATGTTTCAAAAAATATTTTTTATAATTTTTATTCAATTTTAATAATTTTTTTCAAAAATTTTCATATAAAAAATGAAATTAAAAAAAAGCAAATTTCATTTTATATAAAACTTATTTTGGTATTATAATTACAACAGTTTGCATAATTTTATATTTCATATAACGTATGTACATAATCTTGACGTACATAACTGGCACGTGCCATTATTAAAAAATAAAAATGCAAATAGGTACGTACCTATTTAAAATCATAAGTTAAAAAAAAATAATCCGCGAAAACAACTTTATTTAATAAAGTTGAATACATACTGCGGGAAAATACCTGATTTTTAAAATAATATGACCAAACTTAACCGTCATTTACAATCTTTGTCACAGCTGTTTATTAATAGAGACTCAAAGCTACAAAGCTTAAAAAAAAGAAAACAAAAAAAATTTATAAATTTATTTTTAAAATTTATTCGGAGTTTTCGTCAAAGTATTGCTGTAGTAATTCTTCATTTTTTTTGCATGTTGTAAAACACACACATTCACACAATAAGTTTTGTACACCGTAAAATCTGTTGGTTAAAAAAGGAAAAAAATATTTTTGTTACGAAATTCTCACTCACTTTTAACTCAAGGTAACTTTATTTAAACATTTTATTATTATATTTGTGTGTTTTTTTTTTTTCTAAATTCTCTCAAAACTAGATGGAGAGATTTCTAATTAGAGAAGGTGCCAGTGATAAACAAAATCAAAACGAAAATAAAGAAGATAAGAAAATAGTAAAATCAACTGGAAATAAGAGGAAATACGTTGAAGATTATCTCAAATATGGATTTATACCATCTGTTAATGATCCATCACTGCCGTTTTGCTTAATTTGCCAAAAAACCCTCAGCAACGAAACAATGGTGCCAAGTAAACTACTTCGACATATTGAAACAAATCATCGGGAGCAGATGAACAATCCAATAAGCTACTTTGAAAATATATGATCAAGTTTTCAAAAGCAATCAAAAAAATTCAAGAAATTTATGACCACCTCAGATGAAGCTCAAACAGCTAGTTACATGATAGCTCAACTCATCGCTCGAAAGAAGAAAGCTCACGCGGAAGCAGAGGAAATTATCTTGCCTGCTTTAAAAATTGTGGCTGGATGTATGTTAACGAATGATGCTATGGAGAAGGTTACGAAAATTCCACTATCATCAAAAACTATTGCGAGAAGAATTGAAGATATGTCAGAAGATATTGAGTTGCAAAAAAAAACAATCTTTTAATGATTCATCAACAAAATGGGCTATACAGCTTGATGAAACCACAGATATTAGTAATAAAGCTCAATTGCTGGCATTTTTGAGGTTCGTCGATACAGGAAAAATTGTGAATAACTACTTTTTTTGTAAAGAATTAAAACAAAGAACGACTGGTGCGGACATTTTTGAATTAGTTGATGAAAATGTTATGAAGTATAACTTGAGATGGGAAAATTGTGTTAGCGTCTGTACGGATGGAGCTCCAGCTATGAAAGGTTCAAGAAAGGGATTGATAGCACATGTCATAAAAAAAATCCAAATATCAAATTTGTTCACTGTATGATTCATAGAGAAATGTTAGTGTCAAAGTCGGTTCCTCCCATCCTTGTCACAACTCTAGATGAAGTTGTCAAAGTAGTCAACTACATCAAATCAAATGCTCTTCGATCGAGAACTTTTTCAACATTTTGTGAAGCAATGGATTCCGATTATAAAAATTTATTGTTTCATACTGAAGTCAGATGGTTGTCGAAAGGCAAAGCTTTAAATCGATTTATTTCAATGAAAAATGAAATAATGGCATTCATTGATAACGAAGAGATTAATTTTCCTTTCATGATGAGTGATGTTTGGTGGTTACGAGTTTCATTTTTGGGTGATATTTTCGACAAATTAAACAGCCTTAATTTAAATTTGCAAGGTGCTCAGGAGAACATTATCACTATCTCCACCAAGTTGAAAGCGTTTAAGGAAAAACTCAGTTTATGGAATTTAAACATTACTAAAGAAAACTTTGCATCTTTTCCGATGGTTCAAGAGAATCCATCAAAATCTATTATCAAAAAAGAAGTCGAAGAAACTTTGACATTACTATCCGCTTCTTTTGATAAATATTTTCCTTACTTGGACGTTGAAAAGATGGAATGGGTAGTTAACCCATTTATGCACTGTGAAATTCAACATCTGGAAGAAGAAATGCAAGAAAACTTAATTGATTTAAAAAACGATTTAGTTTTCAAAAGACTATTCACTGAAAAGGAGCTATCTGAGTTTTGGTTGTGCTTAAACTCCAAATTTCCTAAACTTAGTAATGCGGCCATCGAATCATTGTTGCCATTTGGAAGTTCCTACCTGTGTGAGCAAGGTTTTTCAACACTCACAGAAATGAAGTCTAAGAAGCGCGAAAGACTTCAAATGATAGATGAGGAGATGCGCGTTTGTCTTTCACAAATAGATCCCCGTATTGATTTGATATGCTCTCAAAAACAATCGCAATGCTCGCATTGATTATGTTAATTTATTATTGAAAATTATTAAAATGTGATATATATGTTTAAATTTTTACTCTAGTATTTATTGTTGTATTTTAATTACCTACGAGGAAATTTATAGTGAGAACCACAGGTGCGCCGCAACTCGAAAAAGGTTGCCCGACACGGTTATAAATGGTCAAATATACAGGGCGTCAGTATAGCATTACCTAGTGTGTACAGATCCTCAAACATCAAGGTCTGTAAGGCTAACCCACACACTGACAGAACATTATAAATGGTCAAATATACAGGGCGTCAGTATAGCATTACCTAGTGTGTACAGATCCTCAAACATCAAGGTCTGTAAGGCTAACCCACACACTGACAGAACATTATAAATGGTCAAATATACAGGGTGTCAGTATAGCATTACCTAGTGTGTACAGATCCTCAAACATCAAGGTCTGTAAGGTTTACCCACACACTGGCAGAACATTATAATTGTTGGATGTTCTAAAAAATATCCTAAACAGTTTTTGCTGGACACCCAGACTATTGAAAATGGTTATCCTTTATATAGGAGACGCGCACCTGAAGCAGGTGGCTTTACTGCAAAGGTTAAAATATGTGGAAACGGAGAGGTCACAATTGACAATCGCTGGGTGGTGCCTTATTCTCCATTGCTATCGAAGATGTTTTGTGCCCATATCAATGTTGAGAACTATAGTTCTGTTAAGGCAATAAAATATATTTGCAAATATGTTAATAAGGGCAGTGAGATCAAGTTATTATTAATTTACGCAGAGAAGGTAGAGGTCCTGACCCTCAAAATGAGGTGCGAATGTATCAGTGTGCCAGATACATAAGCAGCAATGAAGCTGTTTGGCGTCTTCTCAGCTTCCCTTTACACCAACGCCATCCAGCTGTTATCCATACGCATCTTGAGAATGGAGAACGGATATATTTCAATCAAAACACTCTTGCCAATCAAATGCGTAATCCACCAAGGACAACCCTGACTGCATTTTTTTTCATTATGCCAAACTGATTCCTTTGCTAGGACCCTGCTCTATCCAGATGTTCCCTAATACTACACTTGGAATTCTTCTGCCCATGAATGGAGAAGGTGAGTTCAAGGCAAGCCGGTTGAAGGATGGCCTGGAGTGAAGAGATCAGACACTATTGGACGGGTTTACGCTGTGCATGTCAGTAACTTTGAATGCTTTTGTTTACGTATGTTACTACATAACATCAAGGGACCAACTTCCTTCACATATGTGAAAATTGTTAATGGCAGTCAATACGAAACATTTAGAGATACATGCGCAGCTCTTGGATTATTGGAGAATGATAACCATTGGGTTGTCACAATGGATGAGGCCATTCTTTGTCAGGCTCCTACAAGAGTAAGGCAATTGTTTGCCATATTAATTTCTACGTGCACAATTTCGAACCCTCAGCAGTTATGGATTACATATAGATATGAGATGGCAAGTGATATTTTTCATCGTTATCAGCTTCTAGATTCCTCGATCAGGTATAATGATCTGATATATAATGAAACATTGTGTGACATTGAGGATCGTGTCGTATCTACAAGTCGTATCTACTTGTATATGTGGGAAGAAGCTGCAGGAATTAGGCTTAGAAGCATCCAGGAGAAATGTGGTTACCAATTCTGACATTTTGAGAGAACTTGCGTATGATGCGGCAGAACTTGGAAGACAATGTTGCATCCATGATTCCCAAACTCTTGCCAGAACAAAGAAGTGTTTTTGATGCGGTTTTAGCAACAATTAATTTGTTACAACCCATAATTATATTTTTAGATGTGCCAGGTAGAACAGGTAAAACATTTCTTTTGAATCTTCTAATAGCAATGGTTAGGAAGGAACAAAATATTGCCATTGCTGTTACTTCCTCAGGATAGCTGCCACATTGCTTGCAGGAGGAAGGACTGCACATTCAGTGCTGAAATTACCTCTGACTTTTGCAGAGGGCCAGACTGCTGTTTGCAATATACGAAAAAATAGTGATAAAGCTTCACTCTTACATAGATGTAAGTTGCTGGTTTGGGATGAGTGCACTATGGCCCTTAAATTGCCTTGGAAGCCCTTGATCGGACATTACAGGATATCTGTGATGATCCACAACCCATGGGTGGTTTAGTAGTGCTTTTGGCCGGTGATTTCCGACAGACTCTTCCAGTAGTCACTAGAGGTACACCTGCTGAGCTGAATGCCTGTCTAAAGTCTTCTTATCTTTGGAGCCATATTGTGAAAATGCATCTCACAGTCAACATGAGAGTTCAACTCCATAATGATACCACTGCTGCACAATTTGCAGACAAACTCTTAAAGATGGAGAAGGGCGACTAGAAACTGATTCCGAGGGTAACATCTCGTTTTCAAATACTTTTGCCAAGTGGTGGAATCTTCAGAAAGTCTGTATGAAAATGTTTTTCCTAATATATGTGTAAACTATTTATCTGAAGGATGGTTATGTTCCCGCACTATTTTAGCCTCCAAAAATAGCACTGTGATAGAAATAAATAATAAAATATTAAATTTAATCCCGGGTGAAAGCAAAGCCTATAGATCAATTGATACAATGGTTGATCCTGATGAATCTGTGTCGTATCCCCCCGGATTTTTGAATTCACTGGAATTGTCACCTTCACACAAAATTGTACTAAAAGTTGGTGTGCCAGTAATTTTAATACGAAACCTTGATCCACGCCGTCTCTGCAATGGCACTAGATTATGCATCACTGAAAGCTGGATTCAATGATCCCGGGTTGTGGTTTTTAAAAATCAACAGTTTAGACCACTCCTCCAAAACTGCACTCTATTCATTAGATGTGTTTGTGAAATTGATCTTATATTTCAGATACTTTTTACCAGAATTTTCAAATTTGCTATTTGCAGTTTATCTCCGTTGTGCTGAAAGAAAAAAAAATTCATTACTATAAGTTTTAAAACAGTTGGGGGCTCAATTCATTCATGAGTAAACCCCACTCTAACAATACCCAGGTGAAGCCGGGTCCAGTCGGCTAGTATATATATATATATATATCTATTATTATCTCTAGTTGAGTATTTCTTATTTGGTAGGGGCTGTGGTTGAATCCAAATGTTTAAGATGTGTAGAGTGAGGCTATTGTTTTTTAACCCAAAGAAAAGGCATATCTCCTCAACTTATCCCCACAGACATTGTGAAGCAAGAAAATGATTATTCTTCAAGTGTAAAAGCTTGTAAAAAAATAGGAACTTACCCTCTATTATTAATTTGTTTATTTTTTCTTTGTCGTCTGTTTTTGCACAAGTTGAATCTGGTTATAACGATGTATGTAAATTAGATGATTCTTTTGTTGCCTTAAATACGAGGTAATTAACTCTATATCTATATCTAAAAAGGTTTAATAAATTAATTTTATAAATCTGAGAGTTGTCTTCAAATACAATCCAAAGACATTGCTAGGTGCCATTGTAAATTACCATCTCCTATACTTGAGCAATAATCATAACCTTCCAATCAAACAAGAAAGACTGGCCTTCAACACTGTAGCTACATACAACTCAAAAAATCAGGTTCCAGAAAAACTTGTCAACAGTTTACTTTGTCAGTGCTCTGAGGAGGCACATCTTTGGTTTGAGCTGTGAATATTTGTAAAAGAGGGATAATTCAATTTCTCAAAATATTTTTTCAATATAGAGTTTTCCATTTTCCAAAATTCCAAAAATATGGTTTATATATTTATTGATATTAGAAAACTTTGTATACTCGAATTATCAATGACACAATCATCTTTTGAATCCAAGAAACTTCAGTCAATGAAGAAAACAAAATATTGTCTTTAATTGACTGAAGTGAAGGCAAATCTTTGGAAGTCCATTCCATTGAGAGCCTTTCACTTTACCAAAATACATTTTACGAGAAATCCATCAGTGAGGGAAGCCAACTTTGAAAAGAGCTGAAGGTAAAATCATAGGAAGTTCATTCCATAGATTACTTTCATCATACCACATGGATTTCTTGCCATAGAGTGCCAGTGTGAAAATATTTCACTATTTAATATGAAGACTAATTGCCAGAAGTCCATTCTATTAATAGCCTTCATTTTTTCAACCATCTTTTAATTTTTTTTACCCCTGACAAAAGTTTCTGCATAAATTTTCACTTGAAAAATCCCTTTTATTCAAGAACAGCTATATTGCTTAGATGACTTTTTTAAAACTAGTAATTCCATATATATCATTGTGTAGATCTTTAGCTTATTTACATATAAAATTTGATATCACTAATTTGTTGTTGAATTTTAATTGAAAAAAAGGAAATGTGTTGACAAAAAATATTAATTTTTCAAAAATTATGAATCCGTGGCATTTTCACATTTGAAGATAAAATGAAAGATCTCTCTGTGGAGTAGAACTTGTATCAAGAAAAATGTTTTTGCCCACTTCAAAATACTATTTCTGAATTCAATCACAGCACTTCGCCAAAATGAGAAATCCTAGCTTCATCAAATATTTGAATAAACACTTCAAATGAACTGAGAACAGTCATTCCACTTGGAAAGAGTCGGCAGACCCCCTGATCTACAAGCCTGGATCTTCGGGACTGACCTGGTGGACGACCTGGCTATCCTCGCCTCAGTGAAATCGCGAATAAACCGATACTTAGTCCAGGTCATCGAGAACTCCGTCATTGCCTGAAGGAGGACTATCGCTGTGAGGGAGAACACCTGGCATGTAAATATACCTTTCTCATGTAAATATTTTAAACTGTAACCTTTCTCCCAACTGTTGACTAGATGTCAATAAACTGTTTTTAATTGTCACTCTGAAAGAGGTATAAAATTACCCATCATATTCCATAACACACCAAAACAACAAGAAACTTTGTAAAAAGGGTGTCAGTATAACATTACCTAGTGTGTATAGATCCTCAAACATCAAGGTTTGTAAGGTTAACCCACACACTGCCAGAACATTATAAATGGACAAATATACAGGGTGTCAGTATAGCATTACCTAGTGTGCACAGATCCTCAAACATCAAGGTCTGTAAGGTTAACCCACACACTGCCAGAACATTATAAATGGTCAAATATACAGGGTGTCAGTATAACATTACCTAGTGTGTACAGATCCTCAAACATCAAGGTCTGTAAGGTTCACCCACACACTGCCAGAACATTATAAATGGTCAAATATACAGGGTGTCAGTATAACATTACCTAGTGTGTACAGATCCTCAAACATCAAGGTCTGTAAGGTTAACCCACACATTGCCAGAACATTATAAATGGTCAAATATACAGGGTGTCAGTATAGCATTACCTAGTTTGTACAGATCCTCAAACTTAAGTTACTAGATTGATTTGTCCTATAATCACAATGGGGACAAAGCTGGGGCTTTTCACCAGTGTGGGTTCTAATATGTATTTTTAAGTTACTAGATTGATTTGTCCTATAATCACAATGGGGACAAAGCTGGGGCTTTTCACCAGTGTGGGTTCTAATATGTATTTTTAAGTTACTAGATTGATTTGTCCTATAATCACAATGGGGACAAAGCTGGGGCTTTTCACCAGTGTGGGTTCTAATATGTATTTTTAAGTTACTAGATTGATTTGTCCTATAATCACAATGGGGACAAAGCTGGGGCTTTTCACCAGTGTGGGTTCTAATATGTATTTTTAAGTTACTAGATTGATTTGTCCTATAATCACAATGGGGACAAAGCTGGGGCTTTTCACCAGTGTGGGTTCTAATATGTATTTTTAAGTTACTAGATTGATTTGTCCTATAATCACAATGGGGACAAAGCTGGGGCTTTTCACCAGTGTGGGTTCTAATATGTATTTTTAAGTTACTAGATTGATTTGTCCTATAATCACAATGGGGACAAAGCTGGGGCTTTTCACCAGTGTGGGTTCTAATATGTATTTTTAAGTTACTAGATTGATTTGTCCTATAATCACAATGGGGACAAAGCTGGGGCTTTTCACCAGTGTGGGTTCTAATATGTATTTTTAAGTTACTAGATTGATTTGTCCTATAATCACAATGGGGACAAAGCTGGGGCTTTTCACCAGTGTGGGTTCTAATATGTATTTTTAAATTACTAGATTGATTTGTCCTATAATCACAATGGGGACAAAGCTGGGGCTTTTCACCAGTGTGGGCTCTAATATGTATTTTTAAGTTACTAGATTGATTTGTCCTTTAATCACAATGGGGACAAAGCTGGGGCTTTTCACCAGTGTGGGTTCTAATATGTATTTTTAAGTTACTAGATTGATTTGTCCTATAATCACAATGGGGATAAAGCTGGGGCTTCTCACCAGTGTGGGTTCTAATATGTATTTTTAAGTTACTAGATTGATTTGTCCTATAATCACAATGGGGATAAAGCTGGGGCTTCTCACCAGTGTGGGTTCTAATATGTATTTTTAAGTTACTAGATTGATTTGTCCTATAATCACAATGGGGATAAAGCTGGGGCTTCTCACCAGTGTGGGTTCTAATATGTATTTTTAAGTTACTAGATTGATTTGTCCTATAATCACAATGGGGATAAAGCTGGGGCTTCTCACCAGTGTGGGTTCTAATATGTATTTTTAAGTTACTAGATTGATTTGTCCTATAATCACAATGGGGACAAAGCTGGGGCTTTTCACCAGTGTGGGTTCTAATATGTATTTTTAAGTTACTAGATTGATTTGTCCTATAATCACAATGGGGATAAAGCTGGGGCTTTTCACCAGTGTGGGTTCTAATATGTATTTTTAAGTTACTAGATTGATTTGTCCTATAATCATAATGGGGATAAAGCTGGGGCTTCTCACCAGTGTGGGTTCTAATATGTATTTTTAAGTTACTAGATTGATTTGTCCTATAATCACAATGGGGACAAAGCTGGGGCTTCTCACCAGTGTGGGTTCTAATATGTATTTTTAAGTTACTAGATTGATTTGTCCTACAGAGGGTGTTTCCTTTCAAATGAAACGATTTTCGAGCGCTCGCGTTTTGCACGTGCAGGCATGCTGCACACGACACTGGTTCCAATAGATCTAGAATCTTCTGGAGAATTCATTTTCATCAGGTATCATGATTTTTGCAACATGGGGGGAGAGAGACTAACGCTCCAAGTCGAACAAACAATTCGGACCCTTTCCAAAGAAGGAAACAGTTATAGCGTCATAGTGAAAAAGCTAAAAGCAGAAGGACTAGATGTTGGCAAAGCTACAATATGTAGGGTAGTAAATGGCATCGGAAAGAAAAGGGAAGCTGAATCCAATTGGCAAAAATTTCAAGTCGATCGACCACGTCCGGTGCGGACCCCCGCCACGGTTTCCAAGGTAAAGCGGCTAGCAACTACTGAAAATCCACCATCTCAGCGCCAACTTTCCAGAATGTGTGGAACATCGCTAAAAACGATAAATAACATCATTCACAAAGATTTGGAACTGGATACCCGACGAAAAGGCAAGGTTCACAAGCTCACCCCTTTCCACATGAAAAACCGTGCAACGAATGCCCGGAAGCTCTACGAGGAACACCTGGCCGGTTCCAGATCGGAATATACTGCAACATTGGACGAAGCATGGATGTATGTGACGTATTGCAATGGAATCCGGAAGATCTGTTACATCAAAAGAGGCAATCAGGTCCCGGATAATTGGGTTCACCAATGCTCCGAAACTTTCCCTAAAGGTTTCATGGTTGTCGGGGTAATGACTGGCCGTGGAGTCCTTCCGCTCATAAAGGTTCCATCGAAGGTGAAGGTGAACTCAGAATTCTATATAGAATGCGTTCTGAAACCTGTCATCGAACAACTGAAGGACCTTTACCCAGGGGAAATGGACAAAGTGTTCCTTCATCACGACAAGGCCTCTTCCCATACCTCCAACAAAACCCAACAGTTCCTACAAGAAATGAAGGACACCCTAGGCCTAAATTTTATCAGGAACTCGGACATTCCAGTGAAGTCTCCCGACGCCAGCCCACTGGATTTTTACGGGTTCGGTATGTTGAAACAACGGCTCTTCAACCGACGTCCCAAAACTGAGGCCGGACTTTGGAAAGCCGCACAAGAGGAGTGGTCGAATGTTTCGCTCTCCAAAGTCAAGGAAGTGTTCGCAGCTTGGAAAGTCCGATGCAGGGAGATAGCCAAGAAGAAGGGGAAGCACATAGAACACATGAAAAAAATTCACGTTCGAAAAATAAAGTTCTAACGGACGTTTGAAATCGTTTCATTTGAAAGGAAACACCCTCTGTATAATCACAATGGGGACAAAGCTGGAACTTTTCACCAGTGTGGGTTCTAATATGTATTTTTAAGGTACTAGATTGATTTGTCCTATAATCACAATGGGGATAAAGCTGGGGCTTCTCACCAGTGTAGGTTCTAATATGTATTTTTAAGTTCCTAGATTGATTTGTCCTATAATCTCAAGGGGGACAAAGCTGGGGCTTCTCACCAGCGTGGGCTCTAATATGTATTTTTAAGTTACTAGATTGATTTGTCCTATAATCACAATGGGGATAAAGCTGGGGCTTCTCACCAGTGTAGGTTCTAATATGTCTTTTTAAGTTCCTAGATTGATTTGTCCTATAATCTCAAGGGGGACAAAGCTGGGGCTTCGGAAAGGTCAGTTGCTGACTGAGAATAAGAAGAATAACAGAAAAGGAAAGGCTGCTGCCCTCCTCAACAACCTGAAACACGACTCTTTTGGCATGCTAAGGTTCTTCTCTGACGAAAAGAACTTTGACGTGGACCAAAAGGTAAATCCCAGGAATGATCGCTGGATCTGTAAAGACCCCTCAGAGATACCTGTCGTGATGCACACGAAATTTCCTGCCTCCGTAATGGTCCTTGGCGTTATCAGCAGTGAAGGTGATGTCATGCCTCCCCATTTCTTTGAGAAGGGCCTTAGGATGAACGCTGACACCTACATCAATGTTCTGGAGACCGTTGTGAAGCCTTGGATGGACATGGTGGCCGCAGGAAGGAAGTATGTCTTCCAACAGGACTCAGCTCCAGCCCATAAGGCAAAAAAGACACAATCGTGGCTGACACTTAACGTCCCTAGTCACTGGGGTCCTGATATTTGGCCCCCTAATTCTCCAGATTGCAATCCCCTCGACTACTATGTATGGGGCGTTGTTGAGAGAGATGTCAACAAAGCTCCTCATACCACCATCCAGTCTGTCAAGAAAGCAGTTCACATGGTGATGACCCAAATGGACAAGGTCATCGTCGCCAAGGCCTGTACTTCATTCCGCACTCGCCTCGAGACTGTTGTAGCTAATAATGGAAACTACATTGAATAAATAAAAACTATATCCTTTTATCTACTACTGTGTCAAATTTCATTCGGATATTTTAATTTTTACTTGCAAAAAATTTCAGTTAAAATACCATTGTTGAAATTCCCAATTTACCTGGTACACCCTGTATAAATATTATTTTATTTAAAATGTAGGCTTTTTAAAATAAAAATTAACATAAACAATTTTAAATAATATTTATAACAAACCTAGGTCCGAAACAAAAATTGTGAGAACGTTCTATTAGAATATATATATAAAAAAAAACACTACATATATCCGTATTTCTTTCACAATATTTATTACTTTTAAGATGATTATTATAATTTGGGCTGTTTTTAATTTTAACATTATATGTCCAACTTTATATTATTTAGCACAGAATATTATTAGGATAAGATAATTGCCGTGTTATGTTACAGTAGGTCCTAATTGTCATACATGTGATTAACCTGCTACCAAGAATAAAAGTAAACATTTGAAACCTTTACTGGCCTTTCAAAGAATCACTCTGAACTGTTATTTTCGGCTTTTTTGCGGTTCTCTCCCTACGGAATTTTTAAATTAACAAATAGCGATTACTAATTTCTGAGTGCGTTTGAAATTTAATATCATTTACATTGGAATTGTGTTCACCTCTTGACCTCTTTACATTAAAATACCAAATTACCAAACCGAAAATATTGTTTATCTACTCGCCCTTACACTAGATGTGAATAGAATAGTAAAAATATGTATTTTTTTTCGTTGTAGGTCATTGCCTTCTATCTTCGGACGACTCATTTGTCACCAAACGTTGAATTGTAAGACGTTTTTGAAATGCCACGAAAAAAGAACAACATTGGAAGATCAACCAGAAATGCGCGGCAAGTGTCAGCCAGTAGAGCTGCTGCAACACCCGAAGAGCGAGACACACGACGGGAAATTGATCGAGTCAGAGCGTCTACTTCAAGAGCTGCTGCAACACCCAAACAGCGAGACACACGACGGGAAATTGATCGAGTCAGAGGGTCTACTTCAAGAGCTGCTGCAACACCCGAACAGCGAGACACACGACGGGAAATCGAACGAATCAGAGCGTCTACTTCAAGGGCTGCTGCAACACCCGAAGAGCGAGATGCACGACATGAGGCACAACGCTCATGCCAGGCTCGATCACAAACGAGGATCGCTCTAAAAAAAGCTGCGTTCAACTACGATAAACAATACGATTACAAAATGCATCAAGATTTGGTCATTGGTCCAATGGATAAATTGTGCCTACACTGTCATGCATTGAAGTTTCAGAAGGAAACGCCCGGGATGTGTTGCTCCAATGGGAAAGTCAATTTGCCTCCGATGGTTGAGCCGTCACAGCCACTTCTAACATACTTAGCTGGAGCAGCTCGGGAGTCGAAACATTTCCTTCAGCATATTCGGAAGTACAACTCATGCTTCCAAATGACATCGTTTGGAGCGACGCATATTGAGCGTTTTGGAAATTTCGAGCCCACATTCAAAGTGCAAGGGCAAGTGTACCATCAGATTGGTTCACTTCTTCCAGTACCCAATGAAGATCCGAGGTTTTTGCAGATTTATTTCATGGACAACGTGGAGGAGGAGATTGATCGACGATGCGCATTCAGTGAAGCAACAAGGCGGGTAATCATCGCTGAATTACAAACGCTATTCCACGAGCACAACTGTTTGGTCCGAGACTTCAAATCCGCAGTAGAGAATGTGCGAGCGGATGATATGAAAGTCATCATCAGGGCAGACAAGACGCCGACGAATGCTCCGATGACTCCTGAAGTAGCAGCTGTGATTGTCGGTACAGAGATCGCCCGATGAGATATTGCTATCTGCAGACGAGATGGAACCAAGCAACATGTTGCTGAAACGCACCGATCATACGACGCCCTTCAATATCCAATACTTTTTCCGCGCGGTGAAGACGGATATCATCTCGAACTGTATCAAGTTCATCCTATCTCAGGCGCCGTGACAATGAAAAAAGTCAGCTGTATGGACTTCTATGCATATCGCATCATGATTCGAGCCCAAGAATCCAACCACATCCTGAAGTGTCGTCAACTTTTCCAACAATTCATCGTTGACATGTATGCCAAAGTCGAAAGCGAACGTCTCAACTACATTCGCTTCAATCAGTCAAAGCTTCGAGCTGACCAATACATTCATTTGCGGGATGCAATCGCGAATGATGGAGCCGCTGCTGCTGCGAACATTGGGCAAATGGTCATACTTCCAGCTTCGTACGCTGGAAGTCCGAGACATATGCATTAATATGCTCAGGATGCTATGACTTATGTTCGCACATATGGACGTCCAGATCTTTTCCTCACATTCACTTGCAATCCAGCATGGGCCGAAATCAAAAATCTACTTCTGCCTGGCCAACAGTCATCTCATCGGCATGACCTCACAGCGAGAGTTTTCAAACAGAAATTGAAATGTTTTATTGATCTCATCGTTAAGAACCATATATACGGTCCAACACGCTGCTGGATGTATTCCATCGAATGGCAAAAAAGAGGCACTCCACATGCTCACATCTTGATTTGGTTGGAGGAAAAAATTCTTCCAACTCAAATCGAAAATATCATTTCTGCTGAGCTGCCTGATCCACAAGAAGATCCTGAATTGTACCAGATTATCAAGAAAAATATGATTCACGGACCGTGTGGAGCGCAAAACCCACATTCACCGTGCATAAAGGACGGCAAATGCACCAAAAAGTATCCAAGAGACCTGGTGCATGACACACAAACTGGTGGCGACGGTTATCCTCTGTACAGACGACGAAAACCAGAGGATGGTGGCCACACAGCAACAATCAAACTCAATCACGTTGATTTTGAGGTTGATAACCGGTGGATTGTGCCTTACTCTCCTTTGCTCTCGAAAGCATTTGATGCGCATATCAACGTTGAGTATTGCAATTCTGTCAAATCGATCAAATACATTTGTAAATACGTGAATAAGGGCAGTGATATGGCAGTTTTTGGACTTCAAAATCCAAAGGCACCCGTCAATGAAATCGACCAGTTTCAAATGGGACGTTATATCAGCAGCAATGAAGCTGTATGGCGAATCCTTGGCTTTGACATCCACGAACGCTCTCCTGCTGTCGTCCATCTCAGTGTGCATTTGGAAAATGGTCAACGAGTATACTTCACAGAAGAGAGCGCGGCCCAGCGAGCTGAAAATCCACCCAATACAACGTTGACTGCATTTTTTCAATTGTGTGCCAGTGACACATTCGCTACAACATTGCTGTATCATGAGGTTCCGACGTATTACACATGGAATCAGTCAACGAAGAAGTGGCAACGGAGAAAACAAGGCATGCTGCACTCTTCAATGGTTCAGGTGTTTTCCACTGGCGCATTGGGGCGAGTGTATACTGTCCATCCGAGCAATGCTGAATGCTACTATTTGCGAATGCTGCTTCATGTAGTCAAAGGGCCGAAATCGTTCGAAGCTATCAAAACCGTCAACGGCCAAATCTGTCAGACATATAGAGAGGCATGCTTCAAGCTTGGTCTGCTTGAAAATGATCAGAATTGGGACAACACACTGGCAGAAGCATCTGAAACATGTCATCCTAAGCAAATACGAACTCTGTTTGCTATCATTTTGACAACCTGCTCGCCTTCAGACCCAAAAGGCCTATGGGAGAAGCATAAAGAGAGTATGAGCGAAGACATACTTCGCCGTGTACGTAGTGCTAACCCCAATGCGCAGAATTCGGATGAAATTTTCAATGAAGCGCTGATATCACTTGAGGATATATGTTTGTCGATCAACAACAAAATCCTCAATCAGCTTGGCTTGATCTCACCCGAGCGTGGCAGAAATGATGCTGTCGACAGAGATATGTTGCGAGAAATGCAATACGACGCTGATACGCTGCAAGTTTATGTTGAGACTCAGAAAAGACTCTTTACAAACGAACAAAACCTTGCGTACAACACAGTCACGGAGCATGTGCGAACCGGAAATGGTGGTCTTCTGTTCCTTGATGCCCCAGGAGGAACTGGGAAAACATTTTTGCTCAATTTGATTCTCGCCGAAATTCGTATGAAACATGAGATTGCTCTGGCTGTGGCATCGTCGGGAATTGCGGCAACACTGCTCGATGGAGGACGTACGGCGCATTCGGCATTCAAGCTGCCATTGAATTTGAATATAGCCGACGTTCCTCTCTGCAACATCGGAAAAACATCAGGAATGGCCACTGTGTTGAAAATGTGCCAAATCATCATTTGGGATGAATGTACGATGGCTCACAAGAAAGCGCTTGAGGCACTTGATCGTACTCTTCGCGATTTCCGAGGCAATCAACGCCTAATGGGTGGAGCTCTGATACTGCTCGCTGGTGATTTCCGTCAAATCTTGCCTGTCATTCCAAGAGCAACACCAGCAGATGAGCTGAACGCAGGCTTGAAGAAATTGGCTCTCTGGAGACATGTGAAGAAAATTACACTGTCGACCAATATGCGTGTGCATTTACATGGAGATGTTTCTGCACAAACATTTGCCAAGCAGCTTTTGAATATGGGCGACGGCAAAATTCCGGTTGATCCTGCAACACACGGATATCGTTCCCACCGAACTTCTGTCAACTTCAGGCGTCAATTGGAGATCTTGAAAAGGTAGTTTTCCCGGATATTGCCACTAATTTCAAGAATCACGACTGGCTTTGCGAGCGAGCTATCTTAGCTCCGAAGAATGATGACGCCAATCGCATCAATCATAAGATTCAATTGAAAATTCCTGGAGCGGTCACGCAATACAAATCTATTGACACAGTCACAGAAGAGGACCAAGCTGTCAATTATCCAGTCGAATTTCTCAATTCATTGGAGCCTCCTGGAATGCCACCGCATGTATTGTCGTTGAAAGTTGGCTCGCCAATATTGCTTCTTCGGAATCTCAACACACCCAAGTTGTGCAACGGAACCAGACTTTCCGTAAAAAGGTTGATGCCGAATGTGATTGAAACGACGATAATCAGTGGCAAATGTAAAGGAGAGGATGTGCTCATTCCGCGCATTCCAATGATCCCCACTGATTTGCCCTTCACATTCAAGCGACTTGAGATTCCCGTGCGTCTCGCTTTCGCAATGACAATCAACAAATCCCAAGGACAGTCGCTGCGAGTTGACGGTTTGCATTTAGGAAATCCATGTTTTTCACATGGTCAACTCTACGTCGCTTGCTCCCGAGTTGGAACGCCAAAATATCTATATATCTACGCACCAAACGAGAGGACCAAAAATATTGTGTATCCACTCGCGTTACGATAGATTAGTTTTCATATGATACAATATGATATTCATTCAAATATTGCTATTAATAAAATCTATATATTTTTTCATCAATTCTTTATGACTCATCTTTAATTTTTCCCCAGCACATGCGCACAGCGCATTTCCGTGAAATTCTCAAAAAGAGGCAGAAGCAACAGTCATTGGACCAGTTCTTCGATAAAATTGAAAGAAAAAAATAAAATGTTATGAAATAACCCTTTTATGCCATTTTTCCCTCAAATAGTGGTTTTTTAACGCAATTGCATCAGCCATCCCAACATTATCTTTTATTTTTGTTTATTTTATCTTTTTTTATACATTTATTTATGCATTATCTTTTTATTTACTTATCACTAGGTTTGAAATTCAGTAACTATCACGTGTAAAATTTTTCTTTCGAATCTTTCATTAAAAATATGATAGCTATGATTTCAAATATTGAATGGAGTACAAGCTTTTCTTATACTTATCACGAAGTGTTTACCGACTCTAATTACACTAAAATTCATTGAAGAATTGCCCAAGTTTCAATTATTAAAAATAAGAAATTAGTTTCGCACTACGAGCATTTTGGAGTACGAGCATGGCTCTGGAACAGATTATGCTCGCAAACCGAGGGTCCACTGTATGCCTTTTTAATTAAAAATTTACATATGTCTGTAGCAGGTAATAGTGATCGAAATAGAATGATAATAGAAATCCTCTATGAGGGTAAAGTATAAAGGCTTGAGACTGTCATTTCAGATAACTCGGGGAAAACCTGCTTATAACATTAATATCCCTCGTGAAAGCGTATCTCCTAATGGTGCAACTAAACATTGATGATGACAGAGCGCCATCTATCGGAATAAATATAAACTGAACGTTGATTTTTTATTTATACATGAGTTCCTGAATGAGTAAAAAAAAAAAAACAGACACATAAACGTTTCAGACATTTTTTCAACCTGGTTCAAAAATGTTCGATAGGACTAAATCCTTATGAAAATTAAAATTTGAATTTTTGACAAATTTTAACGTTATATTGCGGATTTGAAAACCCTCTGGCTAAATGGAAGTTTGAATTATGGTGGTGTCGCTGGAGACCCACTGGCGATTCTCCACCAAACTCTGCAGTGCTGGCAGAGGCGCCATATTCATTGTACATAGTATATATAATCCATATTATCTTTTTTTTAAATAGTGCAGACTGTGCACTTTGCATGTATTGACAAGATGTCAATAAAATTATTTTAATTGTCAATGGAAAAGCTGAGTACTGTAGAATGTAAGGGCACAAAATTTGGCCGCTTTGAAGAGGGTTTTCAAATACTATAAAATAACCTTCAAAGAGCGACCACCCTTGTAAATTCAGAGATGACTTTAACCTCCTAGATAGACCAGGGTCATATTTGCACTCATGGACAAAACTTAAGGAAGTGAAAAGTCTTTAATGTCGCCGGTCGTCTATTCTTTTTTTAAGGAGACAGAGGCAATTTTGTTCACACTTGGTTATCTCGTGTCTTCAATAAAGGTTACTGTGTATAAATTTTCTTTCAGAGTTATTGAGTGTATATATCCCAAGGCATAATTCTAAAGGGAGTTTCATCTATCTATAAAAATTTGATCAATTTAAAGTTGATCGCTCTTGAGAGCTTGTTTGGCCACAATAAAAAAAACCATTGTACCAAAACAGCTAATTGGCAATGGTTTTTGGTAGTGTAGATATGGACACTAAAAATTTTTTTTTTTTTTTGAGGTTGTCCCACTGATCGTGTAAATATAAAAGTAATATTAAAGTCAATAATAATCAGTAGCCAAGTTGGCGCATATATAAACAAAAGGAATAACTCTTTTACATATATGTTGTTTAGTTTGTAATATAATAAATATATTAAGTTTTAGTCTGCTTAATGTTGTTGTTAGTTTTTTAATTAACTACGAAGACAAGTTAATGTCACATGATGGCAGCGGTAATCGCATAAATTAATAATTAAAATAATTTAGTGTTCGTGTCAAAATGGCTGACCAATTTTTAAAGCCGCCTAAGCCTTTGGAGCAATCATCAAAATAAGCATGGGACGAGTGGATAGAAGCATTTATATGGTACGAAAAAGCTGTACAATTAGAAAAGAAACCACAAGAAGTCCAAGTAGCGATCTTTATGGCTTCGATTGGACAATTGGCCCAGAAAATTTATAAAACGTTCAAGTTGAATGAAGGTGAAGAAAATAAGTTACAAGAACTCAAGAGTAAGTTTAATGAATACTTTACCCCTAAATTAAATTATACTGTAGAAAGGTATCAGTTTAATAATATAAAGCAGTGTAATGAGCCTTTTAAAGAATTCCTAACTAAGGTTAAATTACAAGCAAAAAAATGTAAATTTGATCAAATGGAGGATGAACTAATTAAGGATAGAATAGTTGTTGGTATACAAAATAATGATGTTCGAGAAAAATTACTTTCTGATCCAGATCTGAATATAACTAAAGCAATTCAAATATGTGTAGCTGCTGAAAATGCTAACACACAACTAAGAGAAATTAAAGATAGGAACGAAAGTGAGCCATCCATTTCCACAATTGAAAGAAAAATTAGTAGAGATTTCTCACAGAAAGCCTTTAATCCTAGAGATACCACAAGCTTTAAGAAACTTATAAATAATTGTACACGCTGTGGAGCTAAACATGAAATAAACAAATGCCCAGCATATGGTAAAAGTATGCCATAAATGTAAAAAGGCTAACCATTTTTCAAAATTATGCAAAACTGCCAAAAGGGAAAGAGTGGTAAACCTTGTAGAAGATACTGAGGTGGAATCGGATGGATTTTCTCTCTCAATAAATGAAATAAAGACCCGAAATGGACAAGAGTGGTTGGAAAGAGTAACGTTCAAAGGAAATCAAACAGTTGATTTTAAATTGGACACTGGAGCTCAGTGCAATGTCATACCTTTGACACTCTCTAAAAAACTTAAACTAAAAATTAATTCAAGTAGAGTAAGGAAGTTATTAACTTACTCTGGTGAATCTATAAGGGTAATGGGCGAGACAAATGTTACTTGCACAATAAAAAGTAAGGCAGTAGTTCTCAGATTTATAATATCAGAAAAAGGAATAACTCCGATTCTGGGAAGAGATGCCTGCTCACAGTTAGGCTTGATCTACAGGGTTGATGAAGTCTGTCCAGAAATGGAATTTGAAGAAATGTTTAAAGGTATAGGGCTTATAAGGAACTATAAATATAAAGCTGACTTTTCAGAAATTCCAAAAAATTTGCCCATTAAACCTGCTCGCAAGATACCTTTCTCAATCTGGGGATAGTTGCGCTGGTAGTCAATTAGTGTTGCTGAAACAAAGGCAATAGGACGGTTGTCCTGCATAAGTACAGCTCCAACCGCATGCGAACTAGCATCAACTGACATTGTCAGTGCTGCATTTGGATTAAAAAAATTCAAAGCAGGTGCCTTCTTTAATGCAATTTTAATTTCTTCTAGATCATTATCAAGGGAAGGGTCCCAGTTCCAAACAACATTTTTCTTAAGGAGCATCCTCATGTTGCTGGTCTTTTCCGATGCATTAGGTATGAAACTCTGGATATCATTTATTGCTTTGACCTTTCCAGGGTCTATTTGTATTCCTGCTTTTGATATCAAATGTCCCAAAAATTTAACTTGTTCTCTTTCGAAGACACATTTTTCTTTGTTTAATTTGATTCCAGTTGATTCAAGCAAAGAAAGAACCTCATAAGTTCTCTTTCTCAATGTATCCAGGTCAGGTGCATGGATCAGGATATCATCCATTTTAGTAATTAATTCTTGAATTATAAATATATTGTAACACGCCGCCCCAACAAGTTTATCATCAAATATTTGCCTAGTCATTCCCCCTTACCATGCTTGTAGATTATCACTTGTAAAATTAACACATTCTATAGAATTAATAAATTATTTTTAATTAAACTTTTGGAAACCATGACAATATCTATATATATAAATAATAATATATAAAGGAAAATTAGGATCGTTATTTGTTTACGATAGCGTTGAACATAAAAAAAAATTGCCCAAATATCTCCCAATAAGGGAGATCATCAGACATTCTAATCTATAATCCAAATTGTACCTTATCATTGCCAATTCTGTAAAACACTCCTAGCCAACAGCTCTGGAATTCCTGGAAATGGCTTGGAAGACTCTGGGAACAGAACTCTTGGCCACCACACTACTATATGACCTCCTCCATACCATCAATGGCAGAAAGAATGTACTGCAGCACATGACTGGTACAGAGCTGAGATACATCCATTCTGTCCTCTCAAACAATCCTTGATTTAGTCTGGTCAATCTACAAACAATGACCTTCCAGAATGGTTCCAAGGTTTCGTCGCTATGTATCAAGGGTAACACTCAACCTGACACCTAAACACATCATTAACTGATCTCCTCCCAAAATCCTATCCTACAGCCTCAAAGTGGCAGGAGGGTGTAAACACAGGACGTCGGGAGTTTAACTCCTGGTAGGGCCACCCTGTACCCGGCTAATGTATCAATTGTCTGTTCTCCATAGTCTACATGTCAGGAGACCAAAGTCACACTGAGTGGTACTTTCAGGTATTCAAACCAACAGCACCCCTCTTTCCTTCTCTTGGGACAAGAAAAAAATTTTTTGACTGTGTTAGCTCATCCATTGATAAGTTATACTTACCCCTAGCAGATGCCATCAAAATGCTCAAGATTCACACACTTGATTCTTTAATATGACTGAATGGCAATAAGAATGCTGATGAGAGGACCTAAAACACCACAGCCAAGTTATGCTAATGTTTTACTTTGCATAAATATTCAGAAGAATCTATCATCAATGGACATTATTTTCATAGGATTTTTTATTTTGCATCATTTAGTTTAATAAACTGCATTAAATTTATGCAAATATATCAATTGAGGTAATCAAAACCAGAATTTATATGAGATAACCATTTTTTAGATTTGTCCTTTATAAATTTTGATTGGTTTGAGAAAATGGCCAAACCTAACCAAAAGTTCAGACCTATATATGATTCACTATATAAAGGTTTTACTATAGTTGTAAATAGAGAAATATTTAATTTGGGAGATATCAAGGCCATTTGCATATTTACGAATTGAAGTTAGGATTAGGTTGAGGATAAAGGTTAGGTTTGGTCAAGTTTTGGGTTAGTAACTATTAATTATATTGTCTCGAAATACTTATCTTTAAAGGTTAATAAAATCAATGTAAATATTTTAAAAAATTATATATCCTATGTATGGAACAAACTAGTAGTAACATATTGGTAACCAAAGTATTTCTCAAAGTAAAAAGAGGAGAAGATTACTGAAAATGCAATGCATTATTAAGAAATAAAAAATTATATATATATTTTTTTTAATTATAAAAGTACTCACAAAATCTTCAAATTAAACATTTCGAATGCTTTTGAATTTTGAAATGAAAAGTTTTGTTTCGTTTAAAAAAGAGAGAAGTTAAAAATAAATCTAAAAAAAAAATAGTCACTCTGTGGTAATAACTTCTTTTTATTTTCGTAGATAAATAATAATTAAAAATACATTTTTTAAAAAGATTTTAATTTAAAAATGCCTCATAAAAAATATTTTATTTAAATGCACTAAAAAGGAAAATATTTTTATATCTTCTGCCATTAAGCAATTAGATTTATATGAGTGAATAAAAGCGGGGGGGGGGCAATCAACATGAATTTTGAACTTAATATAATTTAATATGAAGCATCTGATTAGCTATTTTTATGTGTTTACTAATTATTCACCTCGTCCCTCAATATTATCGTCCCCGCCACTTTTATTTTGACTTCAATATTGCATCTACTGAGTTCCAGTCGAAAATACAAAAGATGCCATTGTAGGATCATTAATCACCACAGATACAGTTAGCCACTAAAAGTTGTTTTTATTTTTATTTATTTACTAGCCGAATGCCCGGGCAACGCCCAGGTTTTACCCGATTAAATGTTTTTATTTAAATACTATTCGTTACAATCAAAAATTGGCGCCGTGGATGTCACTCTTGTGAAACGTCCCGCTCCAAACTTTGTGTCAGAGAAGCGATATTTTTATAAAGAGATGATCTGGCTTTGTGTCTTTGCTCGAATGAATGTTTTTCTGTTAGAATTTTGTTCCTGCATACACTAAAAATTAACTGGCTACACCCGTGGTCTCTGCTTTTTGTAATTTTCCCGATATAATTTGTAACTGATAATCAAACATGATACAGTAACCCCCCAGAACCTGTCAATTTTCATTTTTCTTAGCTAAAAATGCGATAAATATATCTTCCAGATTATCCTCTATGTCCTGTTAAAACACTTTTACATGTACAATAGGTCAGTTGATATTACATCCCATCTTCACTGCTAGAGGCGCTGCTTGCGAGCAAGAGGGAAAATTTGCAACGCCAATTTGCAAATAACTCAAAGAATATTCGGGATTGAGACCTGAAAATTTCACTATAAGTATTTCCAGATTCTACTCTATATACTGTTAAAATTACAGTCAGATTAGTTAAGTATTGTGGACGTTTATAGCCGACAAATATACATATAAACATATATACATGTATACATATATACATACATATGTTGGGCCATTTTTTTTTACCAAACGAACCCAACAATGATGTAAACATATTACATCAAATAATTACAGTGCCTTGCCGAAGTCTTTGTTGTCCAGATGGAGGACCTGGGCGAGCTCTGGACTTCTTGTACTCCGAGGCCCGCTGCAGTAAGATGTACATAATGTATATATGTACTTATATGTACAATAACTCAATCCCTTCCCATATATATAGTGAAAGGTTAAATTCAGCAAGATTTTTCTTTTTATTACCACATTGAAATTTAAATAAATATAGTTAATAAATTAAATATATATATACACTGCGTGACATTGAAAATGGAACACCAAGAAATAGTGGCCAGAAAATTATGCAAATTTTAGGGTAGACGCGCCTAACCGAGTTATGCAAATGATGTAAAATGCGCAGCTCTCGTGCGCACATGGAGTAAGATATAAGGAAAGGAACTTGCAGAAAGGACAGTATTCGTGTCGTTATTTCTTCAAGGAAAATCATTGTAGAAATTTTGTTCTTGTGTCAAAAGACACGTGTAATAACAGAGAATGCCAGGTCATCGTAAACGGAGGCAGTTCAAGCAGACAGACGCTTTTACGAGGGGCATGGTGATCTGACTGAAAAGGGCAGGTTGGTCCATACGTCAAATCGCAGCTGATACACACCTTGGTGCGTCCACGGTGCACCGACTGTGGAGAAGATGGTTGGAACAAGGAAATTTGGCAATTTATAGGAATGTCAGTGCAACCAGAGTGACGTCAGCACGTGTGGATCGGCGTATCCTTCGACAAGCAGTGGCGGCCCCACAAGCCACTTGTACCGCCATCCTGCAACATGTGCAAGACACCCTAGATCATTCCATCTCGACCAGAACCATTTCCCGTCGATTGGTTGCTAATGGCTTGCACTCATGCCGTCCGCTAAGAAGACTGCCATTGACCCCACTGAATAGGCGCCAACGTTTGGAATGGTGCCGGGCTAGATCGACGTGGATGACGGAATGGCACAGGGTCATGTTCTCAGATGAGTCGCGTTTCTGCTTGTCCAGTGATAGTCGCCGTGTACGCGTGTGGCGTCGACGTAGAGAAAGGTCCAATCCGGCAGCAATTGTGGAACGCCCCACCGTGCGACAACGTGGAATCATGGTTTGGGGCGCAATCGCGTATGATTCCAGGTCACCTTTACTTCGTATTCAGGGCACTATGACGGCCCAACGATACGTTGATGATGTGCTGCGACCGGTGACACTCCCCTACCTTCAGGGGGTACCCAATGCCCTTTATCAGCAGGATAACGCCCGACCGCACACTGCTCGCATTAGCCAACAAGCTCTGCAAGATTTTCAGATGCTTCCCTGGCCACCATACTCTCCTGATCTCTCACCAATCGAGCACGTCTGGGACATCATTGGACGCCGTTTGCATGCCTTGCCACAGCCGCGTTCAGAAGACAAACTGTGGCAAATGGTTGAGAGGGAATGGAGAGTCATCCCTCAGGACGCCATCCGTACTCTGATTGACTCTCTACCTAGACGTGTTGCTGCGTGCATCGCCGTCCGCGGTGGTCCTACTTGCTACTAAGCCGACGCCGTTCTCGCTCTGTATTATGACTATCATTTTGAAATAAAGATCACTTATTGTTCGTCCCTGTCTCTCTCTGTCTGCCGAGTTTCATCACTTTCTGGCCACTATTTCTTGGTGTTCCATTTTCAATGTCACGCAGTGTATATCTATATATATAAAATTGAATGTCTGTCTGTCTGTCTGTACTCTATAGATTCAAAAACTATACATCCAATCGCCGTGAAATTTTGGGATATTATTAGGTATATCACCGGGAAGGTTTTTGAAAAATAATTTCTTGAATATCTTGAATATCCTTGGAGTTATTTGCAGATTTGTATATTTAACTCGCAAGCAGCGCCCCCATTGTGACGATGATAACAAGTTTTCTTATCACTAAGTTTGTTATCTTAAATATTATTTATCAAAAGTAAGATTATCTCAGGATGACACGGCAATTTATTTGAGTCAAGAATAATGATACAATTCCAAGGCGAAGATACTATTCCTTTAACTTCCAATTACCGAGGGAACCAATTAATATTGATTTTATTCAACTTATCGAGTATTTTTCAAGGGACCGGGAAAAAATGTTCACTAGATAAAACTATGATTTTCTAATGTAGAAAATTAGGAAAGACAAAATTCAGGATGACACGGCACGCACACAGGGACCGGGAAAAAATGTTCACTTTATCGAGAGATTCAAATTTACGCGTTTCAAATTATCAAAATATATATTTTTTTAAATAAGTTTTTAGAGAATTGTTTTAACAAATGTTCGCTAGACAAACCTTTACTCGGGTAAAACCTCGGGCGAAGCCGGGAACGTCCGCTAGTCTATATATATATAAAAATGAATGTCTGTCTGTGTGTACTCTATGGATTCAAAAACCGTACATCCAATTGCCGTGAAATTTTGGGATATTATTAGGTATATCCCCGGAAAGGTTTACGAAAAATAATTTCTTGAATATCTTTATTATCCTTAGAGTTATTTACAGATTTGTAGCTTTAACTCGCAAGCAGCGCCACCATTGAGACCGAGATAGGCTTAGGTTTTGGTCCACACCTGATGACCTTGGGTCTTTCAGGGCTAATATATTAAGTAAAACTAATTCAAATATTAGTGCTTTAGTGCTATCTCCTTGAGGTTACCGATTTAAAAGTTTAAATAATTATATATATATTTAATTATATATATTTAAATACTATATTATATACCATATATATATATATATATATAAGATAAAAATTGATAATTATTTTTGTGTTTAAGAGTTAGATGAGATTAAAAAGTTGTTTATATGTATTATTTTTATATCTTATTTAGGAGAGAAAAATGTAATAAAAGTAATTATATGTTAGAATAATATGTTTTTATTTTAGATAGAAGAAGAAAAAAAAATTTTTGAAAAATAAAAAGAAAATTTAACAAGAAAAGAAGATTTAACAACGTAACGTCTTTTAGCATCGGCTTTTACCCGTCATTTAGACATACTCTTAAAATAAATAGGAATAAAGAAGAGATTTATAATGATTATATATTTATTTTTTAGTAAAAGAGAGGAAAGAGATAAAGAAAGAACCATACACTTTTGTTTCAAACAGGTAGAGAATTGAAAGGGTGTTAGTATATTTTTTTAAGTTAATTAATAGTTTTTGTAATTTTTTTATATAATTTTTTTTTTCCTATATAATTTTAGATTTTTTTTCCTAAGAGTAAGAATAATATGATATAATGTTTTTGCCTAGTTAAGGATAGATAAACATATTTTAAATCTTTGCCTATTAGAAATTATTTTTTGGAACCCTAATGGTAGACCAGGACATTACACAAAAGGAGATTGGAAAATCTATTGGAGAGAGAAATCTGTGGTACCAGGGCTCTTCAGATGAAAATACCACTTCCATTTCACCCTTACTTCATTATGGATTGATTTCTCTTCGACCATTAAACTGTATAATTAAATTAATATTAGATAACATAGAAGGAGGTTGTTTACTTACTTATTCAAAGTGGCGTCTGCCGCTCCCTAGAGACAGCGCACATGTGTGGATGTAACATCTGCCTGCCAGGACCCGCCGACATTGTTCTAAAAGTAACCTTCCCTCTTCTTGGAAATCTTATTTTTAAAATTGTTTGAAGTTAGAAAAGCTGTCAGAAAAGAATCATTAGAAATTTTAAAGATTGTGAAAATATGTATTAAAATTTTGTTTCCATTGATATAAGTTACATTTTTATTAAAATTATAAATTAATTGAATAATAAAACATTTATTATGCTTCAAATTCATTTATATTTGTTTTCCAGTTCCCTCCGACAGTAACTGGAGATCAAATTGAATGAATTTAATGCTTTATAATCGTTATTATATAATTAATATATTTAAAGTCATAGGAAATATATTCAGTAATTCTATCATTTGTTTTAGTGTAAGAGTAGAATATAAGTTGTTGGTTAGATTAATTGGAGAAGTTTGAAGTTTCAAATTTATAATTATATTTATTATTGCTTAGGTATTTGTGTATTGACAGCCTATTGTAAAACTTTACTGTTTTGTATTTTAAACCATTGTTTAAATACTCTTTATTAAGATTTTTAATGTCTTTAATAAAGTTTGTTTTAATGTTGTTGATTCTATAAAATCTTAAAAATTGACCAAAATATATGCCTTTGCAGCAATTTGATGATATGTTGGAATTGACATTACAGAATTTAATTATTTTAAAATTATAACAATTTCTTTTGTCATATGTTCTAATTGACTTGTTTGCAAGGTTTATATTTAAGTCTAAAAAGTTAACCTCCTTGTTATTAGTTATCTTTTCATTATTTTTAAGTTTCAAATATTTAGGGTATATTTTGTAAATGACATTATTGAATTGTGGGTTATTCAAGATAATGATGTCATCTACATAGCGGAACATATGCCAATTTACATCATTCTGTAGGAAGAACTCTCTTTCATACCAAAAAAGTAATAAGTTGGCAAGTAGAGGACTGGATGAAGTTCCCATTGGAACACCTTTAGATTGAATGTATATTTTGTTTTTAAAATTAATATAATTAAAGTTTAAGAAGGTTTCAAGTAATGTTTTTGCTGTTTTGTTATCTAATTTAAATGTTTTGTATTTGTTGTGAATAATTTGAATATGGAATGTTTTATCATTAATGAATTCATTTATTAAGCTCTGTATTTTATTATTAAGGTCTTCTAAACGTATGTTAGAGTAAAGATCTTCAAAATCAAATGTATGAACTGTATTCATCTTTTGTAGGTTATTTGTTAGGAAGTTAATGATTTTTTATTAGAATCTATGAATTTATAATTATGTTTGTTAGTTATTTTATTTATTATGAATTGAAGTGTTGAAGCTAGTCTTAAATCTATGTTTTTTATGACTGAGTTTATTCCTGATGTGATTGTTCTAAATGAGATTGGTGTTTTATGTAATTTAGGAATAATATAAAATTTCGGTATGTTTGTGTTTTTGTTGTAATTAATGATTTTTAGTGTGTTTTCTACATTTTTAATATCTTTTTTGATTTTAGTTTCAGTTGTTTTTATGAAAGTGTATTTACTGTTGTTATTAATTTCATTTTTTAGAAGGTCATGATATAAGTTTTTACATATAATAGATAAATTATTTGAACATTTATCTATTGGACCTATGATAAAATCTTTTTGTAAGTTTTCAAAATTGTCTTTTAAGGAATTAATTTCCGATTCATTAGGGTTTGTGTATTTTAGTGTGTTGTTATAATAGTTTTTTATTTCTTTACTTAATTTATATTTCAATTCTAGGAAAGTAAATTCAGGAATTCTGTGTTTTATACTAGTTTTATTAATGAAAATATCGATGTCTTTTAATATAGATTTAATTGTATTATTGAAATTGTGTTTGATCTGAGGTATATATTTATATCCTCTATTTAAAATGTTTTGGAGTTTTGGTTCCAAAAAAGAATAATCGCTAGTTAAAATATGTCCTGTGAATTTATATTTATCTAGAACATTGTGGCAATTACATTTAGATTTTTTAAAATTTGTTAGATTATTAATAAACGGGTTATAATTGCATAATATACTGCCTATATTCTTGTTATATTTCCAGGTAGTTTTAAAATTTAAACCTTTTATAGGAAATAAACTGTTAATATAGATTGGTCATTAAATATATCATTAAATTTGAAATGATCAAATAATTTGTTATTGAATTTAATAATAATGTTAATTTGGTTATTCTTTTGATTAATTTTTCTGTATTTGAAGATGTCGTTTGTGATATCTGTTAATCTATTGGAAAGATTGTGAATTTTAATGTGTTCTACAAGTTTTATAAGTTTGCTATTATTTAATTTGAATAATGTTTTAATAAAATTTTCAATGAAATTTTTTTGTGTACATTTTGTTTGTGTCTAGTAATTTATTAAAGTTTATGAAGCCTAATTTGTTGGTAGTTTTACCTCTGGTTTTGACTGAGTTATTATTAGAGTTATGTTTTTTGTATTTATTACTAATTTCATAGATTGATATTTCAGATGGTTGTGGTGTGTATGTGTGGTTAAGTTCGTCGTTAAGTCCTTTCATAAAAACAACTGAAACTAAAATCAAAAAAGATATTAAAAATGTAGAAAACACACTAAAAATCATTAATTACAACAAAAACACAAACATACCGAAATTTTATATTATTCCTAAATTACATAAAACACCAATCTCATTTAGAACAATCACATCAGGAATAAACTCAGTCATAAAAAACATAGATTTAAGACTAGCTTCAACACTTCAATTCATAATAAATAAAATAACTAACAAACATAATTATAAATTCATAGATTCTAATAAAAAAATCATTAACTTCCTAACAAATAACCTACAAAAGATGAATACAGTTCATACATTTGATTTTGAAGATCTTTACTCTAACATACGCTTAGAAGACCTCAATAATAAAATACAGAGCTTAATAAATGAATTCATTAATGATAAAACATTCCATATTCAAATTATTCACAACAAATACAAAACATTTAAATTAGATAACAAAACAGCAAAAACATTACTTGAAACCTTCTTAAACTTTAATTATATTAATTTTAAAAACAAAATATACATTCAATCTAAAGGTGTTCCAATGGGAACTTCATCCAGTCCTCTACTTGCCAACTTATTACTTTTTTGGTATGAAAGAGAGTTCTTCCTACAGAATGATGTAAATTGGCATATGTTCCGCTATGTAGATTACATCATTATCTTGAATAACCCACAATTCAATAATGTCATTTACAAAATATACCCTAAATACTTGAAACTTAAAAATAATGAAAAGATAACTAATAACAAGGAGGTTAACTTTTTAGACTTAAATATAAACCTTGCAAACAAGTCAATTAGAACATATGACAAAAGAAATTGTTATAATTTTAAAATAATTAAATTCTGTAATGTCAATTCCAACATATCATCAAATTGCTGCAAAGGCATATATTTTGGTCAATTTTTAAGATTTTATAGAATCAACAACATTAAAACAAACTTTATTAAAGACATTAAAAAATTTAATAAAGAGTATTTAAACAATGGTTTTAAATACAAAACAGTAAAGTTTTACAATAGGCTGTCAATACACAAATACCTAAGCAATAATAAATATAATTATAAATTTGAAACTTCAAACTTCTCCAATTAATCTAACCAACAACTTATATTCTACTCTTACACTAAAACAAATGATAGAATTACTGAATATATTTCCTATGACTTTAAATATATTAATTATATAATAACGATTATAAAGCATTAAATTCATTCAATTTGATCTCCAGTTACTGTGGGAGGGAACTGGAAAACAAATATAAATGAATTTGAAGCATAATAAATGTTTTATTATTCAATTAATTTATAATTTTAATAAAAATGTAACTTATATCAATGGAAACAAAATTTTAATACATATTTTCACAATCTTTAAAATTTCTAATGATTCTTTTCTGACAGCTTTTCTAACTTCAAACAATTTTAAAAATAAGATTTCCAAGAAGAGGGAAGGTTACTTTTAGAACAATGTCGGCGGGTCCTGGCAGGCAGATGTTACATCCACACATGTGCGCTGTCTCTAGGGAGCGGCAGACGCCACTTTGAATAAGTAAGTAAACAACCTCCTTCTATGTTATCTAATATTAATTTAATTATACAGTTTAATGGTCGAAGAGAAATCAATCCATAATGAAGTAAGGGTGAAATGGAAGTGGTATTTTCATCTGAAGAGCCCTGGTACCACAGATTTCTCTCTCCAATAGATTTTCCAATCTCCTTTTGTGTAATGTCCTGGTCTACCATTAGGGTTCCAAAAATAATTTATAATAGGCAAAGATTTAAAATATGTTTATCTATCCTTAACTAGGCAAAAACATTATATCATATTATTCTTACTCTTAGGAAAAAAAAAATCTAAAATTATATAGGAAAAAAAAATTATATAAAAAAAATACAAAAACTATTAATTAACTTTAAAAAAAATACTAACACCCTTTCAATTCTCTACCTGTTTGAAATAAAAGTGTATGGTTCTTTCTTTATCTCTTTCCTCTCTTTTACTAAAAAATAAATATATAATCATTATAAATCTCTTCTTTATTCCTATTTATTTTAAGAGTATGTCTAAATGACAGGTAAAAGCCGATGCTAAAAGACGTTACGTTGTTAAATCTTCTTTTCTTGTTAAATTTTCTTTTTATTTTTCAAAAATTTTTTTTTTCTTCTATCTAAAATAAAAACATATTATTCTAACATATAATTACTTTTATTACATTTTTATCTCCTAAATAAGATATAAAAATAATACATATAAACAACTTTTTAATCTCATCTAACTTAAACACAAAAATAATTATCAACATCCGCTAGTATATATATAAAAATGAATGTATGTGTGTGTGTGTCTGTCTGTCCTTTATGCCTGACCAAACCACTCATTGGAACGCCATGAAACTTTGGGAAATTATTTAGTATAATACTGGAAAGGTTTCTGAAAAATAATTTCTTGAATATCCTTAGAGTTATTTGCAGATTTGTAGATTTAACTCGCAAGCAGCGCCACCTTGCGACGGAGATAGGCTTAGATTTTGGCAGAAAGTCTGCTCCATGCCTGATGACCTTGGGTCTTTCAGGGCTAATATATTAAGTAAAACTATCAAATATTAGTGCTTTATAATGGATATCTCCTTGAGGTTACCGATTTAAAAGTTTATTTTCTAATTTTAGATTGTATAAGAAACATATTTTATTTTAAGTATTGTACTTTATTTAAAAAAGTTTAAATAATTGTGCAAGACGATATATACTATATATAAAAATCAAAAGAAATTATGAGTATCGTTCAAATATAAAATTCGAATAAATATAAATGCGATACTAAAAATTAAATAACTTATATAGAAGCTTTTGCATAGTTTCGTCCTGTAAGCATACCAACTTGATAAAAGTTTCCTGTTTTCCCTTTTAATTTGCTTGATACGAACCTCTATTCATTTTTGAATTAGTAGATAAAAATAAGTCGGTGGATGAGACGGTAACATGCTCGATTCCCGACAGTCATGAACCGGGATTGAATCCCGCGTTAAAAATTGTTTAATATGTGAATAACTTTCACATATTATTCATTGTTCAATTATCATGAACTAGGTTGCTCCTTCTGAGCGGTACCTATTAATGTGATTTGAACCAGGTGAATTAGTAGAAATCAGACGATAACCATAGGTCATAGCCATTCAAAAGTTGGTTTAGGTCGTCAATCCTTTGCGAACACATGGAAATATCCACGCTGGCGCTCTCTACGCAGATCTTTTAAATGATATCCCGTGTCGTTTTTTTATATATAATTTGAGAGCCACCCCTCGCTTTAAGCAAATATTTTTATCCCAAGAGACTGCGCGAAAGACTTGAACATGAAACCGCAGACGGAACGTTTTGTCCTCTACACTGACGAAACCACTTAACCAAGCTCTGATCTCCGCCCGTAGAGCGTGGGAATTTTGCGCACAAGTCAAAGTTAGTTTTATCATTTAGCGACACGGCAATTTATTTGAGACAAGAATAATGATACAATTCCAAGGCAAATATACTATTCCTTTAACTTCCATTTACCGAGGGAACCAATTAATATTGATTTTATTCAACTTATCGAGTATTTTTCAAGGGACTGGGGAAAAATTGTTCACAAGATAAAACGATGATTTTGTAATGTAGAAAATTAGGAAAGACAAAATTCAGGAAGACACGGCAATTTTTTGAGACAAGAATAATGATACAATTCCAAGGCAAAGATGCTATTCCTTTAACTTCCAATTACCGAGGGAACCAATTAATATTGATTATATTCAACTTATCGAGTATTTTTCAAGGGACCGGGAAAAATGTTCACTAGATAAAACGCTGATTTTGTAATGTAGAAAATTTGGAAAGACAAAATTCAGGATGACAGGGCACACAGGGACCGGGAAAAAATGTTCACTTTATCGAGAGATTCAAATTTACGAGTTTCAAATTATCAAAATATATCTATTATTTTTTAAATAAATTTATAGAGAATTGTTTTAACAAATGTTCGTTAGACAAACCTTTACTCGGGTAAAACCCGGCGAAGCCGGTACACACACACACACACACACACACGCCGACCGTGCGGCCACGCTAGTTTTAGCTCCGCCGTTTTCGCCTCCGGCGAGCGGAAGAACATCGCGAAAAAAATTAAAATTCATTCTGGCTGAAAGCCCTCAATCCGCTGTACAAGTGCCTGAAAGGCCCAGCGTTCAATCTCAACCAGGTGACAAGATATCACCGAAAGAACGAATTGAAAAGAATTCTTCCAAAGAATTTTCCATGGAATTCCAAAGGAACGCGGATCCGCCGGCGCGCGAGACGCATCCAAGCCCGGCCGCCGCGCGTGACGACGTCACGCCCAGCTTGGCGGCCAGTTTATCGTACAATAGCGCTGCCCGTGCCCCGGGAAACTGGGCGGACTGCGCTGAAGATCTACGCCCTGGATCAGACGACAGCTTCACCGTCGTCAAGAGCAGAAAGAGGCGCCGCGAATCGGCGGGTTCACCCACCGCCGCTGCACCTAACTCCAATGCCGGAGGTTCCAGGACCATTCGCCGACCTCAATCATCGGCGGGATCGGTGCCGCGGGCCCAAGAAATCAGGGCCACCAGGGCTCACATCGCGGAAGCCAGGGCGCGGCAGGCGTCCTCCTCCGAGGAACACTGTGTCTACATCGAACACAGCCCCGAACTGGAGCCCTTCCACTACCTTAGGGAATTGGACAGGATGCTCGGAGGAACCGCCGGAGTCATCCAGATCACCAAGGTGAACGGCCACCAGCTACTGGGACTGACCAACAGAGGCCTGGCCGAGCGCCTCATAAGCGAGGGCCTCGAGGTTGACGGAACACTCCTCAGAGCATTTCCTTTCCGCAAAAGAGCGGAAAGGATTACAGTAGGCAACCTCCCCTTCTTTGTAGGAGACTCTGCCATCATCAACGCCCTCTCTCCTTATGGGCGGGTTACGTCTATCGCCCCTAAGCAGATGAAGGCGGGCCCCTACGTCTACGTCGATGGCCGGCGTGACGTCTTCATCACCCTACATGAGGGGATCACCATCGAGAGGCTTCCAACCCGCCTCGACATCAACATCAAAGGTGAAGCCTGGCCTGCATACCTGTCCTCGGGCATCAGGTGTTCCAGGTGCCACGGACAAGGGCATCGGAGGGCCATCTGCCCCCTGCTTGCAGGGCTAGCCAACAACACCAGATCGGCCCCACCAACCTCATCTGCTGGCGTCCTACCACCGACCACCCCTGCACCGCCTCAGCGGTCAGCGACCCAGCCTCCTGCCCCGGCGCCCTCCAATCCAGCCATGGAGACTCCCGGCGCTTCTCCTGCAGCCCGAGCTGTGACCCCATCTGCAGCACCTCGGCCATCTACACCAGTGGCCTCGGCCGTACCTATGGAGATGGCGCCTCCTGCCCCTCCACCTAAGGCCCCTGCACCCGAGCACCCCGCGAGCCCTCGCTCGGCGGCGACTGAGCCGACGCCTCCCGCCCGGCCGGACTTCACTACCCCGTGTGGCCCTCTGCCTGCGCAGGGGACCCTCGGGCCTGCAACCCATACACCGGATGTCGACATGACCTCCACTGAGGAAACCTCTGCATCCTCACCAGCCGCAGTGATTTCAACACTCCCACTGCCTGCGCCTCGGCCTGCTAAGCCGACGCCGCCCGTTCCCCATAGGAAGGAATCGGCCCCAACTAAAGTAGCCTCTCTGCCTGCACTGCCTATCAAGACCGATGAAGACCGTAAGAGATGGCTCCGTGACACTTTCAAGGAATTGGACCACAGAAACATCTTGAGACCCATACTCGAGTGGATCGATGATGATCCTATCATTAATTCGGTCCTGTGCTACGAGGACGCTTGGAATAACTTTCATAACATACCGCGAGACCAAAGGAGGATTCTTTCGGGCTTCTTGGACACCGTCATAGGGCGCGCCCGGGGTGGCGACCAGACTACTCTCGACGGACTGTTCAAATTCAAGGCAGCTCTGTAGCTACCGACTGAGACCAAAACGTCCCTTCGGGAAGGGCTCCGCCTGATGTGAATTCCCACTTCCATGAATACTGTAAATATTTCTTAACTCTTGATGGAATGTAAATATTGACTAGTTTGTCAATAAAATCTGTTTTAATTGTCAAAATTGTCACACACACACACATCCGCTAGTTCTAGATAAATTAGATATTTCAAAGATAACAATAAAATTCTAAGAAGAAATACTAGATTAAATTTTCAGGGAATCGTCTTTATATATTTTATTATTAATTTAAAATTAATTTTATTTCAAAGAATAATTTTTTAATTTTATTTTCCGAATTTATTCTGTAAAAGAGATAAAAAAAATTCTCTTTGGTCACGCGGGGATTTTGAATAAATTCAGTTAGAGTTACAGGAGTTGAGAGAGTTGGAGTCGTGACGAGCGTGGACAAATAGATTTGGAGAGAGGATCGTGATGAGCGGACACGGAACAAATTAGGGAATGTGAGTGTAAAACTAAATGGTAAGTGAACAATCTTACTAATTTTGTTCATGTGGGCTAAAAGGCCCGCTTATAAAAAAAATTATATCGCATTTAGTAAGTTTTCAATTTTATTTTAAATTTTCTGGTATAATGTGTTAAGCCATTTTGTAAAGTTACAATCTCCACTATATAGTATATTCCAAATAAAATTTTTGGTTATTCTATATACATCGATGAGATCAGAAGCAAAGATTTTGCTTGCATAGAATGAAACCTTTCACTCTTATTCTATCCCCCTTTGTCTCATGATATAAAATAAATTTTGATATAATAAATTCTCATATATGTTTTTATCAGTCTGTATTCATTGTGTTATATACTAGACTAGACACACACATATGAATGGAAATTCTATTTTATACAGAAGAAAAATGAAGTAGTGGAATATCCTGATAATCATATAGGCAACCCTAGTTATAATACTGTTATGTTTGAACTGACAAGTTGATCCGGCAACACTGCAGACTCGACTTGTAAACATTCTTAGATACTAGCGGATGTACCCGGCTTCGCCCGGGTTTTACCCTAGTGAAAGTTTACCTAACGAACATTTGTAAAAACAATTCTAGAAAACATCCAATCCCTACTGAATATATACTTGGCAAGATAACTTTATGTTTGATTATCTGCTCGACCTAGCTGTACCCGTTCAAACGTTGCTGTCTTTGAACAAAAAGGCAGTTTTAATACCTAAATAATAATTTATTAATGATCAAATGTATACAATACATCTAAATGAAAATTAACAATAAAATTATCCCTACATAAATGTCATTTGAATATACCATATGTAAAAAAATAATGGATATATTTTGAGATTTGAAACTCGTAAATTTGAATCTCTCGATAAAGTGAACATTTTTTTCCGGTCCCTGTGTGCCGTGTCATCCTGAATTTTGTCTTTCCTAATTTTCTACATTACAAAATCATCGTTTTATCTAGTGAACATTTTTTCCCGGTCCCTTGAAAAATACTCGATAAGTTGAATAAAATCAATATTAATTGGTTCCCTCGGTAATTGGAAGTTAAAGGAATAGTATCTTTGCCTTGGAATTGTATCATTATTCTTGTCTCAAATAAATTGCCGTGTCATCCTGAGATAATCTTACTTTTGATAAATAATCTTTAAGATAATAAAATTAGTGATAATAAAACTTATAGATAAAAAACTTGTTATCATCGTCGCAATGGTGGCGCTGCTTTCGAGTTAAATCTGCAAATAACTCTAAGGATATTCAAGATATTCCGGAAATTATTTTTCAAAAACCTTCCCGGGGATATACCTAATAATATCCCAAAATTTCACGGCGATTGGATGTATGGTTTTTGAAACTATAGAGTACAGACAGACAGACATTCAAATTTATATATATATACTAGCGGACGTACCCGGCTTCGCCCGAGGTTTTACCCGAGTAAAGGTTTGTCTAACGAACATTTGTTAAAACAATTCTCTATAAACTTATAAAAAAAAAGATATATTTTGATAATTTGAAACTCGTAAATTAGAATCTCTCGATAAAGTGAACATTTTTTTTCCCGGTCCCTGTGTGCCGTGTCATCCTGAATTTTGTCTTTCATAATTTTCTACATTACAAAATCATCGTTTTATCTAGTGAACATATTTTCCCGGTCCCTTGAAAGATACTCGATAAGTTGAATAAAGTCATGGTCGTGAATCTCTTGATAAAGTGATTATTTTTTCCCGGTCCCTGTGTGCCGTGTCATCCTGAATTTTGTCTTTCCTAATTTTCTACATTACAAAATCATCGTTTTATCTAGTGAACATATTTTCCCGGTCCCGGACGTAGTTCCCGGAGGTCACCCGCCCCCCGCGCGCCAGGACCTCTTGATCACTCTGATTGGCCGGCGGCCGGACGGGGGGGGGGGGGGGGGGGGGGGGGGGGGGGGGGGCTCTTGATCCTTCTGATTGGTCGGTGGGAACTTCGACTGCTGTCCAACCAACTGGCCGGCGGCCGGACGGGGGGGAGGGGCAGATCTCCGTTGCAAGATGGCGTTGCTTGCGAGTTAAAGCTACAAATCTGCAAATAACTCTAAGGATATTGAAGATATTCAAGAAATTATTTTTCGTAAACCTTTCCGGGGATACGCCTAATAATATCCCAAAATTTCACGGCGATTGGATGTATGGTTTTTGAATCCAAAGAGGACACACACACAGACATTCAATTTTATATATATAGACTAGCGGATGTGTACCCGGCTTCGCCCGGGTTTTATCCGAGTGAAAGTTTGCCTAACGAATATTATTGATAATAATATTCGGGAACACACAGAATATTATGATAATAATGATAATATAATTCGTTACGTTATATATTTATATAATATATGAAATTTATTTTTCGAGCAAACATATCCACTCTCTACTGAATAGATTTTAAAAAAGATATACATAAATAAAAATATCTAGATATATACTACATGATCTTAGCCAAAAGGCCGGGAAACGATATTTTATATATAGAGATGACCTGGCTTCGTGTGTCTTCTGCTCGAGTGAATGTTTCGCTGGTAGAATTTTGTTCCTGCCTACTATTAATCATTATCTGTCTTCGCCCGTGGTCTGCTTTAGTGAATATTCCCCAAAAGAATTTTTTAATGCAATCAAGCATGATACGGCAATATTGTCATCATCACTTCTGACTAAAAAAATATTGATGCTCAGTACTTGGTTAAATATAATTTTTCTTGGTTAAAGTGCGACAAAAAACTCTTCCAGATTTAACTCTCTGTCCTGTTCAAATTTCAGCGAGATTAGTTACATATTGAGGGCGTGCATAGCCGACAAAAAAAAAATATATATATATGTGTTCCCGGCTTCGCCCGATTTTTACCCGAGTAAAAGTTTGCTTAACAAAAAATTGTTAAAACGATTCTAGCAAACATCCAATCCCTACTGAATCTATACTTGTCTACATTCTCGATAATTTTTTTCCCGGTCCCTTGAAAAATACTCGATAAGTTGAAAAAAATCAGTATTAATTGGTCCACTCGGTAATTTGAAGTTGAAGGAATAGTATCTTGCCACAAACGAAGATTTATAAATAACTGTATTTAGCGAATGTACCCGGCTTCGCACAGTTTTTATCCGAGTAAAAGTTTGCCTAACGAACATTTGTTAAAACGATTCTAGAAAACATCCAATCCACCTATATATTGATTTATAAACGTATATAAATATAAATATTGTTATATGCGTTTAAATATATTTTGAAACACATCATTTTTTTAAAACATTTATTATATTTTAAATAATATATTGTAACTTTTGTGAATTTGATAATTAATTATTTATTTTTTCTCAATGAATTATATATATTAATTAGCGGACGTACCCGGCTTCGCCCGAGGTTTTACCCGAGTAAAGGTTTGTCTAGCGAACATTTGTTAAAACAATTCTCTAAAAATTTATTTAAAAAAAAACAACATATATTTTGATAATTTGAAACTCGTAAATTTGAATCTCTCGATAAAGTGAACATTTTTTCCCGGTCCTTGTGTGCCGTGTCATCCTGAATTTTGTCTTTCCTAATTTTCTACATTAGAAAATCATAGTTTTATCTAGTGAACATTATTTCTCGTGTCACATTGCCGTGTCATCCTGAGATAATCTTACCCGTGATAAATAATATTTAAGATAACAAACTTAGTGATAAGAAAACTTGTTATCATCGTCACAATGGGGTCGCTGCTTGCGAGTTAAATCTAGAAATATGCAAATAACTCTAAGGATATTCAAGATATTCAGGAAATTATTTTTCAAAAACCTTCCCGGTGATATACCTAATAATATCCCAAAATTTCACGGCGATTGGATGTATGGTTTTTGAATCTATAGAGTACAGACAAACAGACAGACAGACAGACAATCAATTTTATATATATAGATTTAAAATTTCATTTTGTTATCATCATCACATACAATCTAATTTTTTATATAAACAAACGATAATAAACAACAACAATTAGGGGCTCAAAAATCATTTATTATGGTTAGCAGCTCCGTGAATAAAGATATTTTCACAACAACAATTAAAGTTGCATCATCATTTTTATAAAACAACAGCAAATTAAATTAACAAAATGTAAAATATATTTTAACAATACATTTTAACATTTAACACAAAAACGTTACAATTTTTTCTTTAAATATATATTAATATTGAAATGCCAAGTATTTTGACGTCATTGGAATATTATATTACTAAATTCTCAAATTAAATTTATTATACTTGGAAAACATTTTGAGCATTGTTACAATTTTTAAATATAATTTTACCAGACCCCGCTAGAGGCGCTGCTTGCGAGTGAAAGTAGAAAATTTGCAAATAAAATTGCAAAGAATATTTATTTCAAATCAAATTCAAACCAGAAATCTTCCCAGTATTATAGTAAATAACTTTCTAAAGTTTCACGGCGATTGGATAATCTTACCTTTTAAAAACATTCATCGTGTGAACAAACTAACATTCATCGTGTAAACAAACCACGTGTTAATTATTAACCAATCAAATTCATTTATCGTCGCGACCAGTGCTGCGCCCAAGCGGTAAACGGCTGGAACTAACGCTTTTTAGTTTTTTATTTAAAAAAAAAGCACATTAATTTTTTTAGTTTTTTGAATAGCCTATATGTTAAACCAAATCTTCAGCTACCTACATGCGAAATTCCATAATGATTGAGTCAGTAGATTTTGCGTGAAGCGATAACAAACATCGATTTCGCATTTCATTTTTATAGATATAAGGAAGGAAGGAAGGATATAGATAAATAAACCAAAAGAACATCAAATAATAAAAAAAAGGAAGGAAGAAAGACAATTGATAATATGTAAACTATTAATGTTTATTTTTGCTTCCAATAATGAAATTCTACACACAATTATAATATTCACATACAAAAAATGATGTTGGCCTAGGTAAATTGTCAAAAAAACTAAACTAACTATAAAAATAAATGTATGATCCTTAACTCCCTATTGATGACTTAAGAAACAAGAAAAAAATTCTTACTTACATTTGCAGTTGCTCCCCTTGCGGGGAGCCTTTGGCCAAAAAGCCCCCAGTTGTGCACTTTTCCACGACCACTCTAAAACTGACTTCCCTTTCCTCTCCCAGGGTGGGCGAAATCATAACAGAAAAATAAATAAAAAAATCTTTGTCTGGTCACTTTCTGTGATAGGTCAAAAAATAACAATAATAATAATATACCTAGGTGAAATATATATCTAAATCATATATATATACTGAAATAAAATCTAAAATTTTATCCCCATTACAAATTAATTAGATAATTCTTGAGAATTATCTAAATCAATATATTCTAATTTGGAGAAGAATAATTAATTTATCAATTCCCATGAATCATAAAACCAATATTTGTAAAATAATCTCAAAATTATTTAATAAATAATTCAGATTAATTATTTAGAATCTACTCCTACTATTAAACAAAAAATGGCCTAGGCCAACATAAAAAATATTTACATAAAAGAACAAAACAAGGCATGCTTAGAAATTTGTATGGTGTAATTTGACGTCCCTCAGGCCTTTAAAAGGTTCTTCTCATGCTGTTTTTTTTTGCTTATCCCTAGTACACGTGGTAAAGGCCATGATAATCATGGTGGGTAGTTAGCGACTGCTTTTACTGTAAGCGCACCACATGTCTACACATGTGAAAAGCAGTTCGACTTTGCACTTACAAATGCCAGAGCCCCGTTTGGTTACTTGCACTCGCTGGTGGGGTTGGACTTTTGTAAGAATCGGGGGCCATTGGAGCATTTTTTTTTTAAACAGAAAAAAAAGTGCCCAATGCGGGAATCGAACCCGGGTCCTAGTGGTCGAAAACCAAACGGTTTACCCAGCCTTCCACCGACCCCCTCTCAGGCTGTAGGATGCATAAGCCACTGGATTTCAGGCCACATGATAAGTCAGCGCATGATGTTCCAGTGGTCTGCAGAATCCGGTCAGGGGTATCCTGCACATCCAACATCCAGCCGAGAACCTTGTTCCCTTAAATTCACTCATAATGTTTACATTGTTGGGTCTGAGTCCAAAATGGACCCAACACCGTCATATGTCTTGACGATCATTCCGATAGTTTTTAACTGTGCATTTGGAAGATACTTCTTGAAATCATTCTCCGATATCAAGGTTAGACAATTTCCCGTATCCAATTCAAAATCTATAAAATTTTCCTCGACTTTCAATCTTATAGTATAGGGAGGGTCACTTGTCGTAGTATTTATTCTATAATCGTGTGGTGTCCTCATGCATGTAATTTTTTGGATCAATTCCTCCGTCTCTCCCTGATCATCCATCTGATGCATCCTATTCTGTTAGCTCGCCTGTTCCCTAAAAAGATATACTTCATGATTCATACATACTGGGAAAATGTGACCTTTTTTTCAGCACTTGAAACACACTGCGTCCTTGAATCTACAATCACGCTTAATTTCCACAATATTTGCATTTTTTTCCATTTTTCGATTCTCTTTGCATTTCAATGCGCAACTTATCCACGCTTTTTTCCAATTCCCCTGCATGAAATAATTTAATATTCTGTTCTGCTGCCTCAATGGACAAAGAAATTTCCATCACCCGATCCAAGGAAACATCTCCCTCAGACAAAATTTTCTTTTGGATTCTTGAATCGCTTGATTCTTGATTCCGAGTCTATACAGTTTTAATACACGGACAGGTCAAAAGTTATCATAGAGATCAAATAAGGAAGAGGTGGGAGAATGGTGGAGATGAAGATCACAATATGGACGCCAAAGAGAAGAAACTGATATCATCGCTTAATCCGCACACAAACTTGTATCTCAGAGAGTCCTCCAAAAAGTTCCCAAATTCACAAGTTGCTGCCAACCGCTTAATCGCTACCAAATACTGCGAAACACTTTCTTCCGTTTCTTGCATCCTTTAAAAAAATGAACCGCTGGACTATGATGGAACGTTTTGGGGAAAAATGAGTATTTAATTTTTCAGTAAGTTTCTCAAAGGTCTTATTTTTCGGAAGTTCTGGACTGCATAAGTTTTTTAAAACCTCATAAGGCTTTTGCTCCAATAAGTGTCAGGAGATAGCCTTCTTTTTGTCCTCGCTAGCGTCTTCCAAAATTAAAAATTGTTCTAAACGCTCAAAGAACGTGCTAAAACTTTCAACCTCTTCATTAAATTCACTAAATTGGAAACGAGCCATTTGCAAGAGTATCAAAAATTAAATCCAAAAACAAATTATTTTCTTCGTTACTTACGCTTAGATCCTCGTCGCCATTTGCAATAACTCTAGTGAAACGAAGAAAGAAAACTTTTATTGTTATATATATTTATTATTATACTTATTTATATATATTTGAATATTTAATCAAAATAAATAAACACAAAAATATTAAATTAAATGAATGCAATAAAGAAGAAAATAATGCAAATTATATATACTCAAAACAACTATAATGATAACAACTTGTGAATTACAGAAGCAAAAAATCTTCACAGAATATTTCACGCTGATATATTACATAATCTTACCTTTTAAAGACATTCATCTTGTAAACAAACTATGTCTAAAATTATTAACCAATCAAATTAATTTATAGTCGCGACCAGTGCGGCGCCAAGCGGTAAAAGGCTGGAACTAACACTTTTTGGTTTTATATAAAAAAAAACATATTAGCCTTTTTAGTTTTTTTGAATAGCCTATACATTAAACATAATCTTCAGCTACCTACATGCGAAATTTAATAATGATTGATTCTGTAGATTTGGCGCATGGATTTCATTTTTATAGATATAAAGGAAAGGATAAAGGATTAAGGAAAGGATTACAACATTTTAAAATTTAACACAAAAACGTTACAATATATATAATCTTACCTTTTAAAAACATTCATCGTGTAAAATTATTGACCAATAAAATTCATTTATCGTCGCGACCAGTGCTGCGCCAAACGGTAAAAGGCTGGAACTAAAGCTTTTTGGTTTTACATTAAAAAAAAAAAAAACACATTATCCTTTTTAGTTTTTTGAAAAGCCTATATGTTGAACGAAATCTTCAGCTACCTACATGTAAAATTTCATAATTATTGATTTTGTAGATTTTGCGCAACGCGATAACAAACATCGATTTTGGATTTCATTTTTATATATATAAGGAAAGGATTTATACATTCATATGTTAAAATCATGAGATTTTATAAGTTTTTAATATAATAGAAGAAGCCCCGCTTTGGGCGTCATTGTTAGAATCGTGATGATTTTATACTTTTACTTGCTATTGTTAAAATCGGGAGGTTTGATTCTTTTCACGTTGTTGTGTCTTTAAATAAACTATTTCCAGATCTCTACATGTCCAAATATTAGGGCGCCAGTGGCTGCAAAAAACCAGACCACAAATTTATTCATCTATGGCACATGTAGAGACCTAAAGCTGTGCCGCTAGCAGTTAATGTTGAAGGGGAAATTAACCAATATTTTTTTGGCTAAACAAATTTTTATTTAGACCAAAAAAATAATCTTTCAATGTACATCAGGTATATGTGGAAATCCTGTCGACTCACTGTGGTATGCTGTTGACTTTATGTCGAATCCTGTCGACTCTCTGTCGAAAACCTGTCGACTTCCTGTGGAAATGCTGTTGAATGCTGTGGTATTTTGGTTTACTGTATTGAGTCGTGGTGTAAGATGGTGATTGCGCAGTCGTGCTGGTGATTGTGCAGTCGTAGTGGTGATGAGTGGTAAAGCACACAGAGACGAATCAAAGGAGTACCCGAGGCATCAGAGAGAGAACGCAACGACCTTGCGGCCAACGGCCACTTACTAATGGACTTTCTGTTCTGCTGCTAACGAACTTTCCAACTGACGTCTGATATGTTGCAACACTCAACAGTCTACTCTGACCTTGACTCTGATTGGTTGCGGGGCAAGCTCTTTGTTAGCTCAGGCGTAACAGCGCGCCTCGGTGTCTAGCGTTTGATCTCAGGTTTTGGTTTCTATAGTTTGGCATTGGTTGCTACGTTCTCTAGATGCCTTTGTATTTATTTGAACACACCAAATCGATACATACAAAGTTAATGTATTAACAGAGGATTGGGTACAATGATTGAAAGTCAACATAGAGTAGGGGGTGTAAGAAGGGGTGGGGAGTAGTATATACACAGGTGTTTTCATCCTTAAATTACCACATATATTTATTAAAACAAGAAAAAATACTTAATAGAATCACGCATATATATATAAGATTTTTAAAAAAGGTATTAAAGAAAAAAAACTATGTATATGGTTAAAAGAGAGGTTTTTAAAACTATATATATACTTTATACAAAACGCCTATTATGCCAAAGTCCCAGATTATCCTCAACCTACCTCGACATTCAGCCACCCAAGTCCACGATTCGAAAAAAGGGGCTGCTAAGGCCGCAGCCAGCGGCCTCAGCCCTCCGCAACTCCAAGTCTTTTTTTGCTTTTCAGAAAAAAAATCAAACTTTTCTTAAGAAAAAAAAATGTAAATATCAAAATGTAAATATCCCGCTTCCTTGCCCCAGTGTTGCTGGACTCACCCCCCAAGGCTATCATCACTCTTCTCTCTATGAAAATAAAAAATAAAAAAAATCATTAAAAAAATGATAAAAATAAATTAAATATAAAAATTATTAAAGAAAAATTCACAAAAAATAAAATAAAAATACAAAAATATTGAATTAAAAAATAATTTTAAAATATAATTAATATTGTTGGATCTGGGCATCTTGGGGTCAGCTTGGGAAAGGCTCAGGGCTCGTGGTGGAGCTGATGTTCTGCATGAAGATGGTGGAGTCAGGTCAAGCACCATAGGTCGGTGGCTTGACTACAGGGAAGGGGCGTCTGAGTCCATCTTGGACTGGCTTGTGGTCAAGTCAGCCACCATCGGACATGTGGCTCGACCAGCAGGAAGGGATGTCTGAGTCCATCTCAGACTAGCCTGGTAGGGCCAGGTCATCCACCACAGGTCAGGTGGCTTGGCCACAGGAAGGGGGTCTCAGTCTCTGACTCAGTGCTGCCAAGGCTAAAGGTGGCTTCAGGCTCCATCTCGACACCTCGCAATCACCAGGGGTTTGTGGCTTAGATGGACAAAGGTGGGATATGGTTAGGTTAGGTGGGGTTCTAGGTTACTTTGGCATATTATGGTCACGAGGTGTCCCAACACATATCGTGATATTTCTATGTTTATGAGTGGGAACTTTACAATAGAGGTCTCAAAGTGTTGGGAAGACTGTAAATGTGACAGTTGAGTTAGCCTCAAAGCAATTTATACAAAATTTAAGATTCTCATATGTTCAGTTTACAAAATTTTGGCCAATAAGCCAAATTTTACAAATATTTAGTAAACACATAAAAATAGCTAATCAGATGTTTCATATTAAATTATATTAAGTTCAAAATTCATGTCGATCGTCCAAGGTATATAACAAAACCAGTCCAATACAATAGTAGACCGGTCTAGAGATTAATTTGGCGAAACCGCTGAGAGGGTTCACTACTGATGAGCCAAGCCCTCTCATTCAATAACTCATATCATTGCAGTAAGGTCTGTAGAGATAATATTTGATGATATTCAAAAGAAACACATTGCCAGTAAATTTATTTGTATAAAATTTTAACGATAGATGGCAATAAAATTTAATTTACAAATATAATGTTTAATTAATAATTATTGGAATCAGTTTCATTAATAATTCTAGGCAAAGTCGACACATATAAACTGTTCCATAGAAAGATGAGAATCAATGATGTCTGCTAGAATAAATCCACATTTTATACAAAGAAAATAAAAAAGAAAGGAAATTTTGATTTAACACGATATCCAACATATGGGGATAAAATTTTATAAATGATCTAAAAGAAATTATTTGTATGATGATCAAAGTGATGATAAATGTCTTCCCTCCCACAAATCAAATTTCTTTCTTTCTCATTTCGCAAAGATTATATTTCACAGAATAGCTTCGCCGTCGGCTATCCTGTCACTTGGGGCAGTCCAAACTTCTATATTGAATTGTTTTTATTATCCCTAGTACACGTGGTACAGGTGATGATAATCATGGTGGGTAGAAGTTGGAGATTGATTTTAATGTAAGTGTATCACATATGAAAAGCAGTTCGAATTTTCCACAGTTCAAACTTCTATATTGATTTTTTTTATTATCCCTAGTATACACGTGGTACAGGTCATGTTATTCATGGTGGGTAGAAGTTAGCGACTGATTTTAATGTAAGTGCACCACATGTGAAAAGCAGTTCGAATTTTCCACAGTCCAAACTTCTATATTGATTTTTTTAATTATCCCTAGTACACGTGGTACAGGTCAATGGTAATCATGGTAGGTAGAAATTGGCGACTGCTTTTACTGGAAGTGCACCACATGTCTACATATGTGAAAAGCAGTTCGACTTTTGTACTTACAAAGGTGCCAGAGCCCCATTTGGCTTTACTTGCACACACGCTGGTGAGGAAGGACTTTTGAAAGAATCGGGGGCCATTGAAGCATTTTTTTAAATCAGAAAAAAAAAAGCCCAATGCGGGATTCGATCCCGGGTCTTAGCGGTCGATCGCAGTATCCTTTTTGGAGGTGGTCTTTTATCAGAGACTCTTGCCATATTAGGTCGGGTTATGAAGTCTTTCAACCCCGAGTTTCTGTTAAGAGACCACACCTCCAGTAAACACCGGGCGTATACATTTATTTAGCCTATCGTCTCTAAAGAGACATGCATTTTATCGGCAGCTTTCGGGTATTGCCCTTTTTCAACGTGTATTTGTAATGTATGGAAGATCCATTCATTGTAACTACAGGTTGAGAAAGGTCAAGATATGAAAGCTCCCAATATAATATGTATAATAACAAATATATTGTGGTAATTTATATAAGTTTAATTTTTATCAAGATAGCGTACATCCCTGAATTGTCAAATTTTTCAACTACAGTAGAACCTCTATGAATAGACGCTTCTCTACAAAGGACAGTTTTCATCGCCTAAATAGCCATTTTACTATTCTATTAGTTGCTCTCCACTAAGAGGACACTTCGGCCCTGTAATTAAGTGTTGTTCTTTACAGAGAGGTAGTTCTACTGTAGTATATTCTAGGGTGAGGTAAAACCTGTTAACAGCGGCCGTATGTAAAGAGCTATCAACTTTAAATTGATCAAATTTTTATAGATAGATGAAACTCCCTTTAGAATTATGCCTTGGGATATATACACTCAATAACTCTGAAAGAAAATTTATACACAGTAACCTTTATTGAAGACACGAGATAACCAAGTGTGAACAAAATTGCCTCTGTCTCCTTCAAAAAAAAAAAAAAGACGACCGGCGACATTAAAGACTTTTCCTTTCTTTAGTTTTGTCCATGAGTGCAAATATGACCCTGGTCAATCTAGGAGGTTAGTTCAGTTGAAGTCATCTCTGAGGGTGGTCGCTCTTTGAAGGTTATTTTATAGTATTTGAAAACCCTCTTCAAAGCGCGGCCAAATTTTGTGCCCTTACATTCTACAGTACTCAGCTTTTCCATTGACAATTAAAATAATTTTATTGACATCTTGTCAATACATGCAAAGTGCACAGTCTGCACTATTTAAAAAAAGATAATATGGATTATATATACTATGTACAATGAATATGGTGCCTCTGCCAGCGCTGCAGAGTTTGGTGGAAAATCGCCAGTGGGTCTCCAGCGACACCACCATAATTCAAACTTCCATTTAGCCAGAGGGTTTTCAAATCCGCAATATAACGTTAAAATTTTTCAAAAATTCAAATTTTAATAAGGATTTAGTCCTATCGAACATTTTTGAACCAGGTTGAAAAAATGTCTGAAACGTTTATGAGTCTGTTTTTTTTTTTTTACTAATTCAAGAACTCATGTATAAATAAAAAATCAACGTTCAGTTTATATTTATTCCGATATGTAGAATAGTGTGAAATATATAAGTGATGTGAATTTAAGAAATGGAATTAAGAACAAGAGACTGACGGTGTTTTGTAAATATATAATTAATCTTTACTAAATTTAAATGTGTGTAATAAATAAATAATTATAATTAAATAATAAATATATAAGTTGTAGTTTATAAAAGATAAACAACACAACATATTTGGCGACGAGGATTAAAAAAAAGAAAATAATAATTAAATAAGCGTAACAGAAGATGGCAAATAATTTGACGTCTCCATTACCGTTGAACCTTAATGCTACAGATTTGTATTCCGAGTACAAACATTGGATGAATTCATATTTAATTTATGAATTAGCAAGCGGTGTTTCAACAAAGAAAGATGACGTTAAAAGGGCAACACTTTTGCATTGCCTTGGACCACAAGTCCAAAGAATTTTCTTTAATTTGCCAGAAGAAAAAGATACATATGAAAAAGCAAAAGAAGCTTTAACTAAATATTTCACACCACAAAAAAATATTGTATCAGAACGATTTAAATTTATGCAAAGAAAACAAAATACAGATGAAAATATTGATTCATATGTCATTGCCCTAAGAGAATTAGTCAAATCCTGTGAATTTGGAAATTTAGAAGAAGACATGATCAGAGATCAGATAATAGAAAAATGCTATAATAGGCAATTAAAAGAAAAGTTGTTGCAACAAGATAATTTGAATCTTCAAAGAACAATTGAGATATCAAGAATGTTTGAAACAGCCAAAGAAGAATTTAGAGTATTGACAAATGAAGATATGACCTCAATAAATAGAGTAAACTATAAAAATAATTTCCAAGCAGCTAATGAATCAACTGTTAAAGGATCAAAAGCTCATAATGTGTACCATCAAAAAGGAAGCACCTCCAAGGTAAGTGCACCTAATTTGGAAGAATGCTATAGATGAGGCTTAACTACACATCCTCCATATAAATGTGGAGCTAGAAATATGAAATGCACATTTTGTAACAAGATGGGTCATCTTAATAGAGTTTGTAGAAATAAAAATAAATATAAAAATATTGAAGGAAAGAAAAGAAATATTCAAAATATTTCTGAAAATAATGAAGACTCAGATGAATACACTTTCTTTTTAGGCTCTGATAACAAAGAAAGTATCTATATAGATGGAAAGGAAATAAAAATGACTATTGATACAGGTAGTGATACAACATTCATAGGACTTGAAAATTTGAAAAATATTTTTCCTAAATCTCAAATGCCAACTTTAAATGGTACAGAAAGGAAATTTTATGCCTATGGACAAACTTCACCTCTTCCATGTTGTGGATATTTCTTTGCAGATGTTTCATGGGGTGAAAGGTCTATAAAGGAACAGATTTTTGTGATTGAAGGTAAAGCAGAACCTATTTTAGGAAAGAAAGCAAGTTTCGAATTAGAAATTATAAAGCGTGGAACAAAAATAAGGAATATTCAACAGGAAGTTATTCCGAAGGATATATATAATTTGATACAAGAAAACATGAACCTTTTTCAAGGTCAAGGAAATGTGAAGGGTTATAGTCAAAAAATAACTCTAAAAGAAAATGTTACTCCTGTAGCTCAGAGATGCAGACATTTTCCATATAAAATGGTAGAAGCCATCAATCAAGAGCTAGACAAAATGATAGAAGATGGCATTATTGAGGAAGTCCATGAAGCTTCTGAATGGATCTCAAACATTGTGGCAGTTCCAAAAAAGGGTACTGAAGAAATCAGACTATGTGTTGATCTGAGAGAAGTGAATAAAGCCATAGTTAGAGAGAGATATCCTATACCAACAGTTGACAATATTTTGCAAGCATTGCAGGGAGCAAAATTTTTTGCTAAACTTGATGCGAAGAAAGGCTTTTGGCAAATTGAACTTGATGAAAAGTCCAGGCCATTGACCACCTTTATTACACCCAGAGGATGCTACAGATTTTGCAAAATTCCTTTTGGACTTTGCAGCGCACCTGAAGCTTTTCAAAAAGCTATGAACTCAATATTGTCTCATTTAGAAGGAGTGTTATGCTACATAGATGATGTGATTGTATATGCGCAATCTATAGAACAATTGGATCAAAGACTGAAAAAAGTATTTGAAAGATTTCAACAAGTTGGACTCAAACTAAACAAAAGTAAATGTAAATTTGCTCTAAATGAATTGGAAATATTAGGCCATATTGTTAGTAAAGATGGAATTAGACCTGATCCAAAGAAAATAGAAAGTGTTCTAAGTTTTTCAAAACCTGAAAATGTAGATTCTCTAAAATCATTTTTAGGTACATGCGGATTTTTAAGAAAATTCATTCCAGACTTTTCAAAGTTAGCCGAACCACTTAATAATTTGACAAGAAAGGACATAAAATGGAAGTGGAGCAAGAAAGAAGAGGACTCATTCAGAAAATTGAAAGAAGCTCTTACAAAAAATCCATGTTTAGCCTATTTTGACATGAATGCACCTACCGAAGTAATTGCTGATGCTAGTCCTGTAGGTTTAGGAGCTGTTTTACTACAAAGACAAAATGATGGAAGCAAAAAGCCAGTGGCCTATGCAAGTAGATCATTGACTAATGTTGAGAGAAGATACTCACAAATAGAGAAAGAAGCTCTTGGGTGTGTGTGGGCTGTTGAGCATTTCAATGACTATTTATGGGGAAATAAATTTGTACTTAAGACAGATCATAAACCATTGATTTATATGCTTAATCCCAAGAAGGCAACAGTCTTGCCACCAAGAATTGAAAGACTTAGTTGGAGACTTCAACCTTATGATTATGAAATAGAGTATCTTAAGGGCAAACAAAATATTGCAGATATATTTTCAAGAAAACCATTAACAAATATTTCATGTGAAAATATTGTTGATGATTATGTGGAAAAAGTACTTTCCATATTTTCAGAAGAAATGAAGGCAATTTCCCTCAATGATATCAAGAAGCAAAGTGAAGCAGATCCATTTTTCAAATTTCTAACTAAAATAATTCAAACTGGAAATTGGCCATATCAAATTGATGATGATGAACTTAAAATTTTGCACAAATTTAAGGAAGAACTTTCAGTTTATGATAATCTCATTTTAAAAGGAAAGAGAATTGTTATACCAACAGATCTTAGAAGAAATATTTTAGACTTAGCTCATGAAACTCATCAAGGGATTGCTAGAACTAAACAAATTTTAAGAGAAAAATACTATTGGCCCAATATGGACAAAGATATAGAAAGACGTATAAAGAATTGTTACATTTGTGAAGTCAATCAACCTTTAAGGCATGACCAACCTTTAACAACCATACCAATACCACCTAGACCATGGTATAAAGTAGGAGTAGACTTAGTTGGACCAATTGATTCAAAATATATTTTGACACTTATTGATTATTATTCATCGTTCCCGGAAGCGATTATAATAAATGATATTTCTTCGAAAACTATAATTTCAAAATTAAAAGAAATTTTTGCAAGATATGGATTTCCCATTGAAATAGTTTCAGATAATGGTCTTCAATTTGTAAGCAAAGATACTGAGCAATTTTTTATGAAATCAGGTATAAAACATATAAAAGTGTCACCATATTATCCTAAAAGCAATGGAAAAATTGAACGTTTCCACAGATATTTAAAAAAGCAACTTATTTCAGTAAAATTGCAAGGAAAGGATTGGAAAGAAGAACTTCAATGTGTTCTAATGGCATACAGGTCGACTCCACACCCTTCTACTGGGAAAACACCAGCATTATTGCTTTTTTCCAGGGAAATTAGAAATAAGCTCAATGATATAAATGACAATGATTCTCTTATGGATAAAGAAGTGATGGAGCATAATCAAGCCTATAAAGAAAGAATGAAGAAATATGCTGATAGCAAGAATAAGGCCTTGCCTCATGACTTCAAGAAAGGTAATATTGTTTATGTCGCAAACACTGAAATGAAAAGCAAGTTGACACCAAATTATGACAACCAAAGATTTATCATTCTAGAGACTATATCTCCAAATTCATTCAAGTTAGTCAATACTGAGACAGGTAGCTTTATCATTAGGAATGCAAAGCATTTAAGACATGCCAATGTCTTACAAGATTTTAACAAAGGAATTGATTTGAATACCACTTTGATTAAGACTCCAGAAATTAGAATGGAACTTCCTAGTACTTCAAGATATCTACCAGAACAAGAAGCAACCTTAGAAGATATTGTACCAGAAGAGCAGATTGCTATATCTGATATGGACTGTTTATACCCAAATGAATCACCTAATGAGAATGAAAACAAGACTGTCATCACTAGAAGTGGAAGACAAATACATGTTCCTTCTAGATTTAAGGACATGATTAGATACTAACTAAACAAGGGAGGAATATGTAGAATAGTGTGAAATATATAAGTGATGTGAATTTAAGAAATGGAATTAAGAACAAGAGACTGACGGTGTTTTGTAAATATATAATTAATCTTTACTAAATTTAAATGTGTGTAATAAATAAATAATTATAATTAAATAATAAATATATAAGTTGTAGTTTATAAAAGATAAACAACACAACACGATAGATGGCGCTCTGTCATCATCAATGTTTAGTTGCACCATTAGGAGATACTCTTTCACGAGGGATATTAATGTTATAAGCAGGTTTTCCCCGAGTTATCTGAAATGACAGTCTCAAGCCTTTATACTTTACCCTCATAGAGGATTTCTATTATCATTCTATTTCGATCACTATTACCTGCTACAGACATATGTAAATTTTTAATTAAAAAGGCATATATTGGATCAAAATATCATTTATTTTACTAATATTTCAGTTGGCTGAGCGCCAACCTTTATCAAGGTGTTATAACATATTAATATGTGTCAACAACAAACTCAGCGTCACATAACGTCAACAGAATTAAGTTTTAAAAATATTTTGTTATATTCAATGGGGACAAAAAAAAAATGGATATATTTATATTATGCCTTTATAATTAAAGATTTATTTATGGATTGCTCTATTTTCAAAACCTATGTAAATATAGACGGAGAAATTATTAGGAAACTATATAAGAGGATAATTCTACAACATTGAAATACAATCTATATATATAAAATTGAATGTCTGTCTGTTTGTTTGTACTCTATAGATTCAAAAACCATACATCCAATCGCCGTGAAATTTTGGGATATTATTAGGTATATCACCGGGAAGGTTTTTGAAAAATAATTTCCTGAATATCTTGAATATCCTTAGAGTTATTTGCAGATTTGTAGATTTAACTCGCAAGCAGCGCCCCCATTGTGACGATGATAACAATATATCGAGAGATTCAAATTTACGAGTTTCAAATTATCAAAATATATCTTTTTTTTTTTAATAAGTTTTTAGAGAATTGTTTTAACAAATGTTCGCTAGACAAACCTTTACTCGGGTAAAACCCCGGGCGAAGCCGAGTACGTTTTATAAGTTTATAGAGAATTGTTTTAACAAATGTTCGTTAGACAAACATTCACTCGGGTAAAACCCGGGCGAAGCCGGGTACGTCCGCTAGTTTAAAATAAATTTACATACCTTTTCATATTGGAATTCCGAGATTCGAACCCACAATCAATCTAAAACTTAGAATACTACGCGGAATATTCTAATTGTTTCTTCATTTTTTATGTTTATAGATATATATATATATATCCTTCCTTATATATATAAAAATGAAATGCGAAATCGATGTTTGTTATCGCATCACGCAAAATCTACTGACTCAATCATTATGGAATTTCGCATGTAGGTAGCTGAAGATTTCGTTTAACATATAGGCTATTCAAAAAACTAAAAAAGTTAATGTGCTTTTTTAAAAAATAAAAAACCAAAAAGCGTTAGTTCCAGTCTTTTACCGCTAGGGCGCAGCACTGGTCGCGACGATAAATGAATTTGATTTTTTTAAAGCATCGGTGGTTCAGTGGTAGAATGCTCGCCTGCCACGCGGGCGGTCAGGGTTCGATTCCCGGCCGATGCATTTTTTTTAACAATTTTTAAAACTCATTTATATTATTATATCTTCTATATAAATGGAAATTTCATAAGTGGTGTTCGCTAAAAACTTTCGTTACAATGCATCAATTTCGACCAAATTTTCAACATTTATGTAAAACGAGATGGAGCAGGTTTTGCTTAACATCAAAATATTTTTCCTAACTTTAAAATACATAACTTTGCTGTTATCGATAAAATACAAAAAAATTCAACAGAGTTAATTTTATTTATATATAAATACAAAAAAAAAATTCAGCAATTCATTCAACTCAATCTAAAAAAAATATTCAAAACAAGCAATTTTAAGATAACACCATATGTAAAACAGTCGGCCAAGAAAACAACAACGATATTACATCTTTCTCACATATTCACACACAATCTTGATTAATAATTAAAACTAATCTTTAGCATTGTTTATTATACTTCATAATATATAATATTCGTTTGGCAAACTTTCACTCGGATAAAACCCGGGCGAAGCCGGGTACACATCCGCTAGTATATATATAAATCTTCCTTTTAAACTAGTTTTCATTTTTAAAAACATGAACAAGAAAAAAACAATTCATATATTTGCATATTTAAAATAAAGAAGGCATCTCCTGACCACACTATAATCAAATAGATACTATTAAAAAAACTTTATCAATTACTTTAATTAAATATAAATTTTACATACAGAGAAAAATTAACAGAGAGCGTAAATTTTTACATACAACAACCTATTTCCACAACGTATATTTTACATATTGAATTGTAAACAAAATTTTTGGATTGAACATATATGCAAATGAAAAAAATATTCTGGAATGAATATATATGCAAATAAAATTGGAATATAGAGTTATCAGACAAAGTCAGCCATATCTGTGCCAGGATTCGTTATTGAGATCCTCGGCATGATAGATCTCGCAGCTCCCATCTGAGAGGTATCGATGGATCAAGAAGGGAAGTTTTCTTTGCCTCATTTCATCTTCAGCGATCTGCCAGGCGTGGAATCTGGTCGGGTCGACATTGATGAGCGGTGCACTTCCGTTAGCGATCATAGTAGTTCTAAGGGCTAGAATCATGGTACGTTCATACTTGCTCAGTCGTTTGGAAGTCCTACGGGGCGTTTGAGGATTGTCGATGAGACTTGGAGGGTCTTTGGTGTATGTGATTTCAAAATTGTTTGCCGGGTACATCGTTACTAGCTCTCAATTACCTTCTCTTTAGGTTTTAATTATTATTTTTTTAATTAGCCCAGGATGGGTACGTGAGTGTAACAGGCTTAATAAAACAAAAGAGGCAAGTGAAGTGATTTCTCAAATAATGAATTATTTTTTAATTTTCACAGAATAAAATAAAAAACAGATTTATTTATATATAAAAATTACTATATTAAAATTTAATATATTTTAAATATATAAAATATTCACACTCTTATTTTGCAAAATTTATTTTATCCATAATATAAATATATAAATATATATATATATCTTTTTTTTCCCCATTGAATATAAGCAAAATATTTTTTAAACTTAATACTATTGTTGACACACATTAATATGTTATAATACCTTGATAAAGGTTCAGCCAACTGAAATATTGGTAAAATAAATGATATTTTGATCCAATATATGCCTTTTTAATTAAATATTTATTTATGGATTGCTCTATTCTCAATATATATATACAATTAAACCTGTCTATAGCGCCCACTCTTGGGACTCACCAAAATAGGGTGCCATAGAGAGGGGCTGCTATAGGCAGGTCACTCTTAATGTAAAATGTTTACATTTTAATGTTTAAAATCGGGCGCTTTAGGGAGGAAGGCGCTATTTAGAGGGGGCGCTATAGACAGGTTTAACTGTATATCTTGAATATAGAGCCCTTCATATTAAATTATTAATTAAAAGGCTTATTTTAGATTTAAAATAAAATAAAACATTTATAAAAATGCCAATATTTCAATAGACTATACGCCTAACTTCGTCAGGGCCTTTCTTGTTTTCAAATTGTTTTAGATCTAGGCCCTGACGAAGTTAGGCGTATAGTCTATTGAAATATTGGCATTTTTTTATAAATGTTTTATTATAAATCCATAATAAGCCTTTTAATATATATATATATATATATGAAAAAACAATAGAAAAAAAAAGATAAGTGGGTCAGGTGTTGATATTAAAAATAAATAAGGCATCTCCTGACCACGAGCACATGTGCTTTTAGATGGCAGAGCGCCATCTAGTGGAGCAAAAATAAACTAAACGTTTATTTAGCTTGCTCCGTGATATTTGGGCAACCCAGTGCTCGTGGTCAGGAGATGCCTTATTTATTTTTAATATATATATATATATATATATATATATATATATATATATATATATATATATATATATATATATGTCGTAGCTGTTGTGCATGTATGCGTCAAAAAGGTACTTGTTCGACACTCGTGAGCCGCGCGCGCACGCGGCGGAGGCGTGGCCTGTCCCGCGCGCGCTGGCCCCCAGATTTATTTTGTACAAATTTATACATGGATGAATTTGTATTTACAATTGAACATAATAATTATGGTGAAAATAAATTATACATTTCGGGTATTTTATACAAATTATGACATATATATATTCTGTAGAGTGTCCTGGGCTACCTCTATGTTACTACCCATGAGAGAGAATTCCCTCTCTCCTGGAGGGAATTCTTTACCCGAGACTTGTTTGGTCTGAAAGACTGCTTATGACTTGGTCTGACATGACAGAATTCCTGATAAGAGACCATCTCGAGGAGAAACCAGGTTTAAGCGCCATGATTTCAGTCTATGGTATCTCATGGGAAGCTTTACTATAATACTGATTGTTCTTTTTAATAAAAAAAAAAACAGGAATATTCATCAAAACTTTAATACAGTAGAACTTGGATAATTCGAACTTCTTTAATTCGAAAACCTCTTTAATTCGAATATTTATCTTGGTCCCTAGAACCTTGGTCCCTTTATTCAAAACATCTTTAAATCGAATTTTTGGATAATTCGAATTTTTTTTTATGGTCCCTTGGGGTTCGAATTATCCAAGTTCGACTGTATTAAATAAGTTTGAAATATCAATTTCTACTGCCTATAATATTATTTTGAAAATAGAGCAATCTCTCCATAAATAAATATTTAATTGAAAATACATACATATATTGGATCAAAATATCATTTATTTTACCAATATGTCAGTTGGCTGAACGCCAACCTTTGTCAAGGTGTTATAACATTTTAAAGTGTGTCTATAATATATGAGATAGAATAATCACATAGAATATATAGGAACGTAACGATCTAGAGGGAATTAAGATGATTTGTCTTGAAAAAGAAACAAATGTTCCTAATTTAAAACACCTACAGTTGGTAGAGGATTATGGGAGACATGGATCCCTACTGAGAGGAATCGCTGCCAGCCACTGAACGTTGGATTGATGATGTGGAGAAAGACCTTGGTAGGCAGTACACATGACGATCTCCTAGCTCTAGCGTACAACAGACGTTTCTCTAAACTGGCAAGACACATAATATACGCTGAACTGGATAGACCATGTTCTAAAACATAGAATATCTCACTCCTATGTAACGAAGTATTTTCATTAAATAAAGAAGAATCAAAATTGTAAGAAATCAATTTTTCAACTACAGAAATTCCAGACGGCTACATTTTGTAGATTGCCCTCATTCAATGACACGGCCCTATTGAATCTACCAAGAAACAAACCAGCCTGGAAACGCTTGTTGAACTGGTTCACTAAGCCTACCAAGCCTACCAAGATCTAATCTACAGGACAGCTCGGGTAGTCGGCGATCTATGGATACGCTCCAGGAGCCTGGATTATCTAATTGTTACACTATAGTAAGAAACATAAGACACGCTGAATTAGATAGACCATGTGATAAAACATGGAATATCTCACTTCTCTGCAGCGAAATATCTTTATGAAATTAATAAGAATCAAAATGGTAAGCAGTTCAGTATTATAAAACTATTTTATTTAAAAAAACAAATATGTAAAGAAAGAAAGATTTTGTCTTTAAATAGGAACCCGTAAAAGAGTTCTATTATTATAAAGCTCTAGCCATTTTTCTCGATTTAATAAAGATACCTTTTTTCCCAGAAAGGTGAATAATAATTCCTATGTAGAATACATACCATTTACCAAGTTTTATTTGAAAACAGGAAATCCTAGCTAAAATATTGATTGATTATTTTTTTTGCTTATCCCTAGTACACGTGGTACAGGCCATGATAATCATGGTGGGTAGAAGTAGGCGACTGCTTTTACTGTAAATGCACCACATGTCTACACATGTGAAAAGCAGTTCGACTTTGCACTTACAAATGTGCCAGAGCCCCGTTTGGTTACTTGCACTCGCTGGTGGGGTTGGACTTTTGCAAGAATCGGGGGCCATCGGAGCATTTTATTTATTTTTTTAATCAGAAAAAGTGCCCAATGCGGGAATCGAAACCGGGTCGTAGCGGTCGAAAACCAATGATTTAGACCTTCCTTCCACCGACCCCCATATTGATTGATGCTAGAGATGAGTGCTAGGTTCAGGTTCATAATAACTTTATTAGGTGCCACCGCTCAAAAAGAGCAACCTAGATCATCATATTTACAATATACTGTGGGGGATGATTATGTACAGGGGTTCATTTACAATTATAATTATGACGTTGGGTCCTCAGGTCCTTGGGGATATTGTTCTTGAGAAGGTTTTTTCTGGCTTGTTTGATATTCAAGGTGGGTTTGTTTTTCCTTTTTTTTTCCACTTTTCGTCATTCTGGCTTAATTGATGGAGAATTTGTCTAGGCTTTAAATTTCTTATTTTCCTTTTTCCGCATTTGTAGTTTGTGGCTTCCTTAAAGGTGGGGTTTTCTAATTTTTCGTAGAATTTAAATGATTGTCTAATAATGTAGTCATTGATGTTTTCGATATTTAGATCGTTCCTGAGGATTGTGTTCCGAACGAACCAGGGTGGAGACGTGATTTTTCTGATCATTTTATTTTCAAAGACTTCTAGCTTTTTAAGGATGGTCTTATGTGCTGTCATAAAAATGGGGGTGGCCGTATATGAGTATTGGTCTTATTATTGATGTGTAAATGGTTCTTTTGCAATGAAGGGATAATTTGCTTTTCGGTCCTAGAAGTAGGGATAATCGGTGTTGGGCAGCTTTCGCCAAATTAATTCTGTTTTCGATGTGTTTTTTGAAGGTTAGGTGCTCGTGTAGGGTCATCCCTAGGTATCGGATGTTCTCTTTCCATTTAATATTGTCTTCGAAGACAAAAGGTTCGTCTAAAGGTTTCGTAATTTTGTCTTTTTTTCTAGAGAATATTATTGCTTCACTTTTTTGGGGGTTCATTGTGACTCGCCATTCTTTACACCAGAGCGTGGAAAAGATGCAGGCCTCTTGGAGTTTCATGTGGAGTCTGTCAAAGTCGTATGTCGAGGCTAAAATGGCGGTATCATCGGCAAATAGGTGTCTTCAATACAGGGGAAGTCGTTTATATAAATGTCAAATAAGGTTGGTCCTGTGACTGATCCTTGGGGGACCCCGGCAAGGATGTTCCTAGCTGTTGAAAGTTCGTCTTTGACTCGTACCTTGAATGTTCTATTTGTTAAGAAGTTTTGCGTTATTTTTATGATGTCTCCAGGAAGGTGATTTTTGCACATTTTGTAGAGAAGGGCTTCGTGCCAGACTTTATCGAATGCTTTGGCAATATCGAAGAATACGGCTCCTGTTATTTGGCCTAGGTCCATGGCTTTTCTTATTTTTTCAGTGACAACAACTAGCTGGTGCAATGTTGAGTGCTTGGCTTGGTAGCCAAATTGTTCAGGTCTGAGTATATTATTTTATTCTAGGGATTTTCTGAGTCTTCTTAAAACAATTATTTTGAATAGTTTTGAGATGGCAGGTAACAGCGAAATGGGCCTGTAGCTTGTTGGTTCATGCATGGATTTTCCTTTTTTAAGTATGGGACAGATAATGGACGTTTTCCATCTGTCAGGGAAGTGGGCAAGCTGCAGTGAGGCGTTAAAGATTTCGGTTATTGATGCTAGTATATGATTAGGGAGCAGTTTGAGAGCATCATTAGGCAATTCGTCGATTCCGGGAGCTTTTTTATTTGGTAGATATTCAATAATTGCTTTTATTTCATCAAATATTTGTTGGTTCTAGTCCTGTTTCTTTATTTTTTTTCATGTATGAATTCACACATTTGATGTATGTACGAGTAGGTTTGGAGTGGGATGTATAGGGATTGGGTGTGAACTGTTTTTCATAGTTGTTGGCAAATGATTCAGGTGCTTCTACTGTGGTTAGTGTCTGCCCATTGTTTGTCTTTATGTTATTTCTTGTTTTTCAGAGTTGGATAATCGTTTGATGGCTTTCCATATGGTTTGGTCCGTGACTTTCAAGTTTTCGATAAAGTGGTCCAAGCTGGTGTTATCGTGCTCTCTTGTAAGTTTCTGTGATTCTCTCCGGGCCGTCATGTAGGCTGATTTATCTCGGGGGTCGCAGGTTTTTTTCTTTTTTTTTTCTTAGTCTGTTGGTGGATCGTATTTTTTCTTTAATGTGAGGTGGATATCTTCGTTCTAGTTCCGGGTCCTTATATTTTGTTGAATCTTTCAAATTTTGCACCATTTGTTCTTCAATGTGCGTAATGGCCTCGTCTATTTTTAAAGATGTGTCTAGGATCAGTTCAGGAGGTTCAGCGATTTCCATTTTGTACTTGAAAAGGGCCCAATCTGTAATTTTTATTATTGTATTTGAGTAGGAGATTTTGAAATCCTGTAGCACAAGTAGTACTGGGAGATGATCAGAGGCTAGTTCGTGCAGGACTTTAGAGTATGCGCTTTGAGAGATGTTTTTGTGCACGGCGATATCGATGATATCTGGAGGTGAGTCATGAGTAGGTTCGTCGGGGTAGTTCACATCTAATTCCATAACGTTGATTGCGTTTTGGATCCTTCTCCCGCTTGGGTTAGTGGTGGTGGAACCCCAGGCAGGATGTTTGCAGTTTAGGTCCCCTGCTATGATGGTCGTTGTGTCCGTTGAAAAAATGTTATAGATATCAGTTTGATCTAGATAGGTGTTTGGTGGTTTGTAGCACGAATACAGCTTCATATTTAACCCGTTTTTGTTTTTGATAGAAATTCCTGTTGTTTCCAGGCTTGAGGTGGTGGCATGAATAGGTGCATGGCTGTACTTCTTGTGGATGAATATGGCAGTTCCACCACCTTGTCCGGTTAGTCTGTCGTTGCGGAGGGCGATGAAGTTTTGAATTCTCATTTTATGGCACGGCTTAAGCCAGGTTTCTGACACTAGTGCGATGTCGATGTCGTGGTCGTTCAGGAATTCTGAGAATTGTTGTTTTTTGTTTCGGAGACTACACGCGTTCCAGTGAACGATTCGAAGGCTATTTTTATGCATTTTTTTGTGATTTATTTACATCTAATGGTGTATACAACGTTCTTCATTATGTTGGCTATTATTGCGGGGTCACTGAGAGCCTTTTTGATAGCGCTCTCTAGTAGGTTTACCTTAGTGGCTGAAGGAGGATTGGGACGTTCTTTATTAACATGTGGAGTTTTGTTCTTGTTTTGAATGGGTTGGGGAATTTCAGAAGGGTTTGGACCTATAGGGTTGGATTTTTCTTTTTCTGTATTGAGGTTTGGTTTCTGATTATTTTGAGTTTGGGGCACTCTATTTATCTTTCTGTATAGTGGGCAACCACGCCAACTTGCTGTAGGCTGTCCCTGGCAGTTTGCACATTTAGGTGGGACTTCTATTTCTTTAGTGAATTCGGATGTGAAATGATTTTCTTCACATTTTACACATTTGGGAGTTTCCCTGCATTCAAACTGAGAGTGCCCAAAGTTTTGGCACCTATGGCATTGTCCGGGGCCTTTTGGAGCCCTGTAAGCCTCGACTTTGCACTTCATGTCGCAGAGATCTGTGATATTGTAGATTTCTTTATTCCTTGCAGTCTTAGGAAGGGTTACCTGGATTAGTGGGAGCTCCTCCTTTGTTCTTGAATTTCGTAGTCTTGCAATTTTGGACATCTCAAATCCCTTGTTTTCCAGATCCTCTTGTATTTCGGAGATGGTGATGCAGCGGTCGAGACCTCTGACGACCACTCTAAGGCACTTTTCATCGTCTAGGATCTTGAAGTGGAAGGTGTCGTGGCGATCTTCCAACCACTTGGTAGCTGTCCGGTAGTCTGATGTTGTGTGAGTCTGAACGTTGATGTATCGGCCTGATGTGTAAAATTCTGGCTTTTGTTTTGTACACTTGACAAGACCATCTTTGAGGCCTGACCATTCCTTTACTCCGTTTATTTCAATTGGTGGTATTCTGATCTTGGGGTTAGGGGTGGGGTTGTTAGGTTTGTTATTCGATGTTTCATTAGGTTTCTTTGATGGGTTCGAGTTTTTATGGTTTTTTGTTCATGATTTGGCATTTTGTTTGGTGTCACTTCGATTTCCATTTCGACTGTTTCTGCTTCATGAGGTTTTCAGGCTGTTTCTTTTGTAATTTTGGTTCAGGATTACCTTGTGACCTTTGGTTGGAGCACCAGGTTGTTTTTTGCGTTGTTGTTTCTTTTGCGGCTACTGGTGATTTTTCTCTTGGGAGCTTCGCGGGAGCTTTTGTAGTAACGTGTTCTAGGTAGTTTGAGCACAGTTCCCTTTCGTAAAAGTCAATAAAATTTATTAGCTCGGCAAAAGTGGTTTCGACCGCACCGCTGTATTTTTTCAAAGCTTGAGAATCTTCTTCATTTTTTAGTTCTGGGCATTCTGGCAGTTTTCAAATTGAATATTTACGGGTATCTACCGGGTATTTGGGGTTGGTAAAATTAGTATTGGGGACTTCTGGTGCAGGGAGGTCTTCCATGGTTCAGGTTTTTCGCGTGGGACTTGAAATTCGATTGATGCTAGAGCTGCATTAACATGCATCGACATAAAATAATTGTGTAGATCAGGTTTTCAATTTACAATCTGCTTTCGTTTATCGAAACATTATATTTCTCCCTCATGCACCAATCGCTTTACAATCTCCTTTTTACATCAAAACTGTTTTATAACCCAGGTTCCTAGAGCAAAAGACGCCAACGTCAAACTAGTTTTTTTATGATGAAATCAAAACTAATACTTTTTTTAACAATGTTGTTAAATATATTTTATAATATTTTAAAAATCTGCTTTGAATATAATAATTTATCACTGATATATATATATTTCAAATAGATATACATTTATAAATATACAGCTAAACCTGTCTATAGCGTCTCCTATAAATAGCGCCTTCCTCTCTATAGCGCCCGATTTTAAATACGTAGTACGATGCGATTTACATTAAAAGTGACCTGTCTATAGCACCACCCTATTTTGGTGAGTCCCAAGAAGAGGCGCTAATTAAGCTAACGAAACTGCTGGAAGGATTCACCACTGATGAACCAGGCCCTCTCATTATTTATATCATTTCAGTAAGGGCAGTAGAAAATTGTTCCAATTCAGAAAGAATAATACGGGTTAAAATAGTTTACATTTCTAATAAAATCTACAAGTTTTAAATATACAAGTATACACCTATTAAAATCATTCAGCTGTCCAACTTTCCAAAGACACAGGATACAAACAGCTATCCTGCTTGGACTGACCCACCTCAACATCTATGGCCAGACTCAGCATGGAACTTCCTGGTCAACTGGTTCAACTCAGCAATCCATTCAAGACTCGATTAAAAGCGCTTTGCACTAGTCCATACTAGTGATCTGGGCTTCCAGGGTAGTTGGCGTTCTGCGCTCTCTGTTTTATAAGTATATCTCTCTCTATGCAAATCAAGCATATAGCTAGTGTCCCTACAGACGCATTGAAGACATTAGAAACGGCCCCGTACTACATTTGTGAAAAAAATGAAGATAAGAAAACCAAAGTCTTCTAACCACTATCTGTGACACAATAGATTGCTTGTTTTGAAAGAACTTTATGAAGGGAAAAGCACGTCATTGTATTAGGACTGATTCGCCTCAAATAATCTGCTCAAATTCATTTACTCATGGATGACATCGCCGAAAAGTTACTGAAATACAAATTTAAAAAGTAAATGTTCATCCTAAAAAAATATGTTGGTCGCTTATTCATCTCAGTCAATAAACCAAATAGGAGAGTTGTTGGCTCAACAATAGTTCTACTAGTGAAGTTCACAACAAAACCATATACAATATGCATATGCAAATCTATTGCTTACATCATCTAAGCGCGCTATCTGAATTCAAAATTACAAACTATCGCGTATGTATTTTATTTAACTAAATTGCTTCCATTCTCCAAACCATCTCAAATTTCTACCAAAAATCCGCCATGGAGAGGCCCCCACCACCATCCTCACGGACCATGGCCATGTACTGGCAGACATTACACGTGTTGCATCCCGAAACAGACCCTACCTGCATCCACTGTTCAGAAGAGCCACAGACAGTCGATAATCTTCTCTTCAGCTGTCCAGCATTCCTAAGACATAGGATGCAAACGGCTATCCTGCTCGGACTGACCCACCTCAATCCTAGATCTATGGCCAGCCTCCCAGACTCAACCTCAGCATGTAAATTCCTGGTCAACTGGTTCAAATCAGCAATCAAAGCAGGACGCGAATAAAAGCGCTCAACACTAGTCCATACTAGTGAGCTGGACTCCCCTGGTAGTTGGCGTTCTATACTCCAGGAACCTGGGTTATAAATCTCTCTCTCTCTCTCTCTTTAACTAAAAAAATATGCGCACAACACAAAATAGTTTTACATTCTTTAAGGTACAAATACATCATAGGCGCTTCTAGGGGTAATTTTATTTTAAAATAAACTTTAAAAAAAGAAACCTATTCCTGGAAGCCTGATGTTTTCACCTTCATATTGAAATTTTGAGAAAAGAAAATATACTTTTCTCCAATAACTTTGGTACTTATTTTGATCACGTCGTGGAAAATTTTCTCTATTTTATACTTTGGGACATTTTATTTTCTCTTATTTTGGTAATTTCACGGGACCACCTTTCCTAGAATTCATAATTTTGGGAATATTTGTTGTATTTGATGTGGTTATGAGGTATTTATTACTTTATACATAAGGAGATTTTTCTTGCTTATTTCGTTAACACAATGAAACAACATTGTTAGATATTATACTTTGGACATTTTCCTTGTAATATTTGATGACATATTTGGGAGACAATCAATTCTAGAGATTTCATACTTTAAACATTTTTCTTATATATTTTATATGCCAGCGTAACTTGATTCTTTTTTTCTAGATTTTTATTTGAAGAAAAACGTTTAAATTTCTTATTTCTAAGATGCCTACAGACAACTTTAAAGACACCCACACACAATTTAAGATACTTTATTGACACTTATAGTGTCAACTGTGTAAATAGGTCAATATGTAGAGAGAAACAGGTTCGCGCGACAAGTGGCTTACATACACTTCACATTCGATGAAATCTATTAAAAAATTATTATATAGAGGGAGATATTGGTTATATTTAAAGAATGATATTTTTTTCTATTTATGATTTGAAAATTGCCAAACACGCCAGAGCACACAGATAGCAATTGCTCAAACGTATTTGTATATGCTAAAAGAAATAACGTGTGGATAGGAGAAGGTTCGACAAATTCAATTTTCCGGGTCGCCGAATATGCAAATTCTGTTTACTCGAGATTCCAAGAGGTCCCCGGACTTTGGGAGACACCGGCTCCGATCGGCGGCAAATAAGTTATTTTACATTCAATTTGTGTTGCTTTGATGGGAATGAAATTCTGGAGAATTGGGCAAAAGAACTGGAGGGTAAAACCGCACTTTGTTATTGCATCCTTCTATAGGTTTTTGTAGCTAAAGTAATAAAAGGCATGTTTTCATTTTGATTTAACACATACTATTAGATTGTTCGGGTTCTTCCAGAGTGAATGTTTGTCAAACGAATATATTGTTTTGAAAAGATTAAATATCGTGTTAATAGTAGGCTCCCCCAAAGAGAAAGAGTTTGTGGATCTGAGCGCGACCTGGCGGGCCTTGCTCCTGGAAGACAAGGAGTGTTCACGAGTACGAAGCTGCACTTGGATCATTCTGTCAGCGGCTGCTGACCGAGAATGCTTGGAGTGATTACCGGGAGAGGTCCTTGGAGGAAGCCGTAGTGCTGGGCGGGCTGGCTACTCCGTTCCTGCGCATATGCACACGCAAGGCGCGACTCATGCTGGAGCATCCCTGCCTGGCCGCCGTTCTCATCTCACAGTATCTCCGGCGCTGGGCGCCTGTGGTCGACGTGCCCTCTACCAGTGTGTCCTTCTCATCTCTACGTCGCTGCTTCTTCGGGGGCCATGTGATGGACGTCTCTTTGCGACTGGTCCTGCACGCCCTGCCTTGTCGGAGCACCTGGCGTCAAGTCAGCCTGTCTGCATCGCCTATGGTTCCAGAGACATGTCGCTGGCCGCTACTGGTCCTGTAGAGCCGTTCGCCCTGTCATCCGAGAGGTGTTCTCCATCATCGACCTGCAGTCCTGGATCTGACTGGATTGTCTCGAGGACCACGCCATCACCACATCGGCGAAATTTGCGATTCACGTTTTTTTCTTCGGACAAGAAATGTGTCGCTGAAGACCCTGTTGTCGATATTCCATCGGTGGCAGAGTCACCTTGTACATAATCATTGTACATAGCATTTATGTTTTAATTTTCACAACTTCTTATCATTATAATAAAAATCGTGGATAGTGGGACCAATGTAATTGTCAAGATGCCAATAAATCATTTTAATTGTCAAAAAAGTAGCAGTTCAGGAAGAAGCATAATCATGATAAGAATTCATTAATATATTATGATCATAATCACGTTCCCACCTAAGAAAATGGGAAACTAGCCGAATGATCCGGATTCTGCTTAAGTGAATGTTTACCTATTGAATTTTGTTTAAACAAATAGCATCTATATAAATACAATGTCTGTCCGTTTGTCTGTTACGATACACTATTTCAACTCGGAAACTGCTGGAAGTCGAGGCTTGATTTTCAGCGTTTTTTCATTACATAAAAGAAGGACGAAATCCAAAAACTTTCTCTCAGATATCTCTCTCAAAGCTACTTGGAATCAAAAACTGGAAGAAAAAAAATCAAGATAAATATTAATTTACTGTGTTACAATGAAGTAATCAGCTTCAAATATTTCACATCGTGTATATACATATTTATTATAATATCTATATACACAAATTATATTAGATAATAAAAGGCATATATTGGATTTAATAAAATATTTATTTTGCCAATATCTCGGCTGGCTGAACGCCAACCTTTATCGAGGCATTACATTTTTGTATACACAAATGTAATGCCTCGATAAAGGTTGGCGTTCAGCCAGCCGAAATATTGGCAAAATAAATAGTTTATTAAATCCAATATATGCCTTTTATTATCTAATGAATTAAGTATGGATTGCTCTATTTTCAAAACACAATTTTATATATAAAAATATTTGCAATTCTTCAAAATTTAGGTTTTATATTGTTTTAAAAATAACCTGATTCACATTAAATAATTATACATATTTCAATCAAATGTGGGCCATGATTCTATTATTTAAGATATGATCCAGTTACAAAATGTTTTTAAATAATTGCATTACCATCGCGAGTGAGCAAGTTGAAAATGCTGCAATAGTCAAATTTATATAAAAACGCTTTTATATGAAGTAAATAAAAATGAGGATGTAGGATGGCTGATGTATATAATCACATAAATAGATATCATAAATAAAAGAACTATATAAACACTATATCTTGATAATCAAAATTTTCCCACTTATTCATGTACATTAGATAGACTGATACTATACATATGGAAATTTTGCCGGGAGGAAATTGATCTAAAGAGACATGGGTCGTCTCTCCCGTCAAAATAGACGTCTAAAACCAGACGCCATCTATTTTGCGGCGACGGTCAATAGATGGCGTCTGGTTTTAGACGTCTATTTTGACAGGAGAAGCGACCCTTGTCTCTTTTGATACTATACAGTATTAGAGTTCTAAAGAAGCGGTGTCTGGTAGATTAAATTGGCGAAACCGATGGTAGGGTTTACCACTGATGAGCCAAGCTCTCCTAATATTTTTTCATCGCAGTAAGGACAGTAGAAGTTTGATTTATTTGGGAGAATAAACATTCGCGTTTTAGTGTTTTCATTTGTATTACATTAGATAGAGTTAAACATCTCTTAGTGAAACATATAATCCCATTCATTATTTTTTTTAGCTTTATTGAAATAAAACTTTAAAATGATGTTTACAACTGGCTGTCATTCTAGACACGTTCATTGAATGGGCCAATGTTCTAGTTTATTAATATATGTAATTATACCGTTCGGAAGAGATTAATAGAATCGCCGAATGTCATGGTCTATTTGGATGAGGAAAGCAAAGACTAGAACACGGCTGATTCCACACTAGCCTGTTCAGTGATTCGCTAACCATGACGTATTCACGAAGGAACGTGTAGCCATTGGACATGTGTCGGACCTGTAGGCTGTTGTTGGGTGCTGCGCTGCCAGGAGTATAGGAGCTCCATTTATTATTTCTTCCTGTGGTTAATCTGTATAAGACAGGTGGTCTTATTAAAGCTCGTGTGTATATATGTAATTATTACTCTCATTAGTATATTGTTGCATCATGGCTAATGAACCTATTTTATTTTAATTTGTAATATTATTTTTCATATATTTTAAATTCAAAATTATATTTTATATTTATATATATAATTATTTTATTAAACAGAATATATGTATTACTAGCGGATGTACCCGGCTTCGCCCGAGGTTTTACCCGAGTAAAGGTTTGTCTAACGAACATTTGTTAAAACAATTCTCTATAAACTTATAAAAAAAGAAGATATATTTTGATAATTTGAAACTCGTAAATTTGAATCTCTCGATATAGTGAACATTTTTTCCCGGTCCCTGTGTGCCGTGTCATCCTGAATTTTGTCTTTCCTAATTTTCTACATTACAAAATCATCATTTTATCTTGTGAACATTTTTCCCGGTCCCTTGAAAAATACTCGATAAGTTGAATAAAATCAATATTAATTGGTTCCCTCGGTAATTGGAAGTTAAAGGAATAGTATCTTTGCCTTGGAATTGTATCATTATTCTTGTCTCAAATAAATTGCTGTGTCATCCTGAATTTTGTCTTTCCTAATTTTCTACATTACAAAATCATCGTTTTATCTAGTGAACATTTTTTCCCGGTCAAATATTTGCCGTGTCATCCTGAGATAATCTTACTTTTGATAAATAATATTTAAGATAACAAACTTAGTGATAAGAAAACTTGTTATCATCGTCACAATGGGGGCGCTGCTTGCGAGTTAAATCTACAAATCTGCAAATAACTCTAAGGATATTCAAGATATTCATGAAATTATTTTTCAAAAACCTTCCCGGTGATATACCTAATAATATCCCAAAATATCACGGCGATTGAATGTATGGTTTTTGAATCTATAGAGTACAGACAGACAGACATTCAATTTTATATATATAGATAAACAGAATATATCTTTAATTAAAAAGGCATATATTGGATCAAAAAAATTTTTGATCCAAAAAAAATTTTTTTTTTGATCCAATATATGCCTTTTTAATTAAAGAAGTACGCTCCAGGAACCTGGGTTACTTAAATAAATAATTAAAGATTTATCTATGGATTGCTCTATTTTCAAAACAGAATATATGTATTATAGAATCATCATTTGTATTTATGTAAACTGTGTGACTTCACTGCTCTCTTTGAAATGGAGGGAGCTAAACATAAGATTGAAATGGACAGTGAATCGTCTCTTTCACAAAGAGAAGGAAGCGTGAAACGCCCGCGTATTGGTGAGCCTTCTTGCAACTTCGAGTTTAACCAGATCAAGGCTATCCATCAGAAGGCTACAAGAAAAATGACTGACGTAGCAAAGTCGAACGGCATGACCACAGAACAACTTCAGTCAATGCTATCCCTGATGGGATGGGCTCTAAAAGGAACTGAGGATATAATACTTGATGTATATAAGGGGATAAATCACGCCAAAGAACATCAAATCCTCAAGGAGAAACCCTACATAAACGCCACAGCCAAGCCGAATGTCACAAAACCGATCCCACTCACAAAAAAAAGCAGCAGACCAAACCCGCCCCAAAAAATTTCACAACCGCTTATGAATCACATGTACTCATAAAGTCAGACAATCCATCCAAGGAAGCACGTGAAATTATACGTGAAGTAAAAAAAGCAGACCCCTCAATCCTGAATTCCTCTGACGTGGCAGCCTTTCTCAATGGAAAAGGACGGCTGGTCATCCACACCAGAACCACTCAAGGTGCTTCGACTCTCGCGGCGAGATTCAAAGCTAATAAAAATATCCCCAATTCCTTGAAATGCACGGAAAGACCGATCATCCATCCTAGATTTTGCCTGTTCGGTGTAGAAAGCTGCACAACCAACATGATCCTGGAAAGCCGCCAAAAAAACGAGGATCTCAAGAACCTCACCGGGACAAGAATGTTCAAGATTGCCCACCGTCCAAAAGACAACCCTCATGGCTACACAACAGTCTTCCTCGAGGTTGACAACGAAGTGTCAAATTTCTTGGGCCATCGTGGAAAGATCCCCATTGCAGGACTCATCCTACGGTACGAAAAAAGTATCTCCCTAAAACAATGTTACCACTGCTGCAGCTTTGGCCACCGCGCTACAGCTTGCCCTGCTGTCCAACCCATCTGCTTCAAGTGTGGCACGGTCGGCCATGAGGGTCACTCTTGCCCAAACTCTTCTGCAAAATGCCATAATTGCTGCAAGAAGACCGGAGCAGTATTTGAGAAGCTAAGCCACTACGCCACAGCCCGGACTTGCCCTCTGGTGAAGGCCAAATTAGCTCAACCCACCCGAAATGACTAGATCCTTCAAAGTTCTCCAAGCCAATCTCAGAAAATCACCTTCTGCGGTACTCGAACTCTCCAGCATAGCAGCAGAACAAAGAATAGACGCCATTCTGCTACAAGAATTACCAAAGAATTTCAAATGGCCTAACTCAAATTTCGTCACCTTCATCCCCAATGATAACTACACCCCTGCGGGACTTGTTATTCGAGCAGACCTCAACCCCATCCCACTCAGCTCTAATGACCCCAACATTGTCACTGCCCTGATTCGATTAGGCAGCCAAGCGGTCGTCATTGCCTCAGCATACTGGCATAACAGTGCATCAGAAAACACTTTCCTACCAACTCTGGAACATACTCTAAATAGAACTCCCTTCCCGTGCATCCTTGGCATGGATGCCAATGCCCATTCTCCAACCTGGGGCAGCGGAGCCGTCCGCGACACTCGTGGAGCTAGTTTGGAGGCCTCCGCTTCACTAATGGGCCTACACTTTCTGGGTGGTCCAACACCTTATACCTGGTCCAACGGGGCCCTGCGCTCCTCCATAGACGTCACCCTAGCATCAAGCTCCCTCGCCATTCATGCCACTAGAGTCTGTCTCCAGGAGATGGCCTTCTCAGACACACCATCTCCCAATCCTTACCAATTTCTCAAATATCCTACCTTCGGAGCCCACCAGTTCGTGGGTCGAGTCTTCATGTCTGGAAGCAGCGTTTGCAGCTTTCCTAGGGAACACCCTCCACCACGTGGCCTCACGCCTCCAGACCTCACTTACCCCAGGAGATATTGACGAAGCAGTTATTCTCCTCACCACCTGTCTCCAAGAGGCCTGCGATGCATCTATGAAGAAGAAGTCCAAGTCACCAAGACCATCAAAACCTTGGTGGAACAAAGAACTTTCTAAGCTCCGCAATATTGTGGTGGCTCTCCGCCGCTGCTCCCAAAACACATTCTTTCCCACCAGGAGCTTCTTCAAGGGCCTTTACAGAGCCTGCCACAATAAACTCATTGCGGCTATAAGGCGAGCAAAGCGTCTATCCTGGATATCACTATGCCAAGAGGTCTCCTCAGCCGCATGGAGCTCAATTCACCGCTATATCTCCAAAGGTCGGAGAGGCTCTTTAGGGCCACCTCTGCTCAAACACAAAGATGGTACCCCACTAACCTCAGAGGAAACCTGTCGAGAGGTACTTCAGAACTACATTCCAACAGATTGGACTGTGCCAAGACCAACAGTGGACTGGCTCCCAACCTTTAACCAAGAACCGGCTTTCACAGCGGCTGAAATCTTCCGCGCGATCCGACGATGTGGATGGAGATAGTCCCCAGGTCCCGACAGACTTGGAGTCAGGTGCATACTCCTCGGTGGACCAGCACTGCATGAACTCTTATCGTAAATCTTCACCAAATGCCTGCGCCTCGGACACTTCCCAACCCCTTGGAAAGCTGGACTACTGGTTCTCATCCCCAAACAAAACTCCACCTCATCCAACCCACTGGACAATTACCGTCCAATTACTATGATCAACACATTAGCCAAAGTTTTTGAACGATGCATCCTAGCGAGGCTGCAATGGCTAGCAGACCAGCATGGCTGGTTCTCGCCCATGCAATTTGGCTTCGTCCCTGGGCGTTCGGCAGAAGGAGCCCTTGACTCAATCAACAACTTTATCAACGACGGCCTGAAGCACTGGAGAAAGACAGTGGCAATAAGCTTGGACATTAGCCATGCCTTCGACACGGTTCAAAGACATACCATCATTCAAGGCCTCCGGGACCTCAACTGTCCAGAAGAGCTTATACAACTCTCTGCAAGCTCTCTCAGAGGCAGGAAAGTGATCTACCAAGCCTGGGACTCCACACTCACCGCGCACACAGTACTGGGTGTTGCACAAGGGGCACCGCTAAGCCCCTTCTTTTTCAACATTGTAGCCAGGAAAGCTTTTTCCCTTCCAAAGCCCCAAAACTGCCAAATAATTTGCTTTGCAGACGACTTCACCTTGCTTTTCAAAGCTTCCCGTAGATTACCAACAAAGGAGATTAACAAATTTCTTAAAACTTTCAGCTTGTGGGGTAAAGGGCATGGATTGACCTTTAATCTTAAGAAGACCCAGGCCTGCCTCTTTCATTGGAAATCCAAGCGCCCTAGTTACCAAAATATAAAATTCCTCGACCAGCCTATTTTATTCAACAACCATATAAAAATACTGGGCATAACTTTTGACACCACACGCACATTCGTTCGCCACTCGGACAACGTTTTCAACAAATGCAAATGGATGTTTCCTCGATTAATTAGCACAATTAGGGAACAATATGGACTCACTTACAGCTCAGGCCTGAAAATAATCAAGATGGTAATTCTCCCTGCTCTGCTCTACGGCTCGGGTGTTTGGGGCAAGAGAGTGTTCGACACCAATGGCACTCGCAAACTACGTAGTCTCCACTATAAATTCGCTAAAATTCTTATTAGGGGGGGGGGCCTATACCCCCACAATTCCAGCTATCTCACTCACTGGCGGCCCTCCATTGGACATTTCAATCAAGGCACATCTGGCGTACAAGGAAGCAATAAAAAATGGTCCTTTTGAGACACGTCCAAGGCCTAGCGCAGTCCACTATCCACCCCTTAGAAAACTACTTCAGTTTTCAAAGTCGCTTCCAGAAAATGCAACCATCATATACACCGATGGATCGCGGTCCCTCAAAGGCGTAGGCGGCGCAGTTTTTCTGCCATCCCCCTCCACTCCAATACAACTAAAACTCCATGATCTTTGCACCTCCTTCCAGGCAGAATTACTTGCTATCCTAATGGAACTAGAGCGATCCAGCTCATGCAAAGACAACCAACAGCAATCGCTTCTGATTGCCTGGCAGCTCTCCATGCCATTTGTAACCCAGAACTTTCAAAAACCTCACTCATAGCTGAGATAGTTCGCAATCTAAACTATTTAAACGTGCAGCTCTGCTGGGTTAGAGGCCACAGCGGCATAGAAGGCAATGAGCATGCAGATAAATTAGCCAAGGCAGCAGCTGAATCAAACTTGCCCATATCCTACTCCACTCTATCCAAAAAGTTTGTTCGAGCCCGCAGCGAACAGTATTCACACCAACTCTGGAAGGAATTATATGTCACAGATCACTCCACAAGAAACCTCAGGAGAATAGCTGCATTCCCAAACACTCTGATGGCGATCCTGCCCAAAATAAAATTTTGTGGCACCACCTCAACAATCCTCACAGGTCATGGCTTTGTCAAAGCCGATGCTGCAAAATTATCTAGAGACGATCCTACCTGCCCACACTGCCACGAGGAAGACCAAACTGTCGACCACCTTCTCTTCAGATGTCCCGCCTACCACCTTCATAGGTTCCAAACAGCCACCCTCCTAGGAATAAATATATTTGCCCCTGAAGACCTGCAGAACATCCTCAAGCACAAGTCAGCCTGGCGACACCTGATAAACTGGATGTCTGCTGCCACCATTAGACGTGAAGTCTAAAGACTAACCCGGATAGTTGGCGACTTTAGTATGCTCCAGGAATCCGGGTTACCTAAATAAATAATAATAACTTTTCTCTCTCTCTCTCTTTTAATCGAAACAAAACATACAACAATTTTCATTTCAAAATTCAAAAGCATTCGAAATGTTTCATACGAAGATTTTGTGAGTACTTTTATAATTTAAAAAATATATATATTTTTATTTCTTAATAATGCGCATTGCATTTTCAGTAATCTTCTCTTTTTACTTTGAGAAATAGTTCGTTCCAGCTCTTGGAGCCTGGTTAACAATATGTTACTATTAGTTTGTTCCATACATAGGATATATAACTTTTTAAAATATTTACATTGAATTTATTAACCTTTAAAGATAAATGATAAATATTACGAGACAATATAATTAATAGTTACTAACCCAAAACTTGACCAAACCTAACCTTTATCCTCAACCTAATCCTAACTTCAATTTGTAAATATGCAAATGCCTTGATACCTCCCAAATTAAATATTTCTCTATTTACAACTATAGTAAAAACCTGTATATAGTGAATCATATATAGGTCTGAACTTTTGGTTAGGTTTGGCCATTTTCTCAAACCAATCAAAATTTATAAAGGACAAATCTAAAAAATGGTTATCTCATATAAATTCTCATTTTGATGACCTCAATTGATATATTTGCATACATTTTAATGCAGTTTATTAAACTAAATGATGCAAAATAAAAAATCCTATGAAAATAATGTCCATTGATGATATATTCTTCTGATAATTTATGCAAAGTAAAACATTAGCACAATTTGGCTGTGGTGTTTTAGGTCCTCTCAATCAGCATTCATATTGCCATTCAGTCATATTAAAGAATCAAGTATGTGAATCTTGAGCATTTTGATGGCATCTGCTAGGGGAAAGTATAACTTATCAATGGATGAGCTAACATAGTCAATTTTTTTTTGTCCCAAGAGAAGGAAAGAGGGGTGCTGTTAGTTTGAAGACCTGAAAATACCACTCAGTGTGACTTTGGTCTCCTGACATGTAGACTATGGAGAACAGACAATTGATACATTAGCCGGGTACAGGGTGGCCCTACCAGGAGTTAAACTCCCGACGTCCTGTGTTTACACCCTCCTGCCACTTTGAGGCTGTAGGATAGGATTTTGGGAGGAGATCAGTTAATGATGTGTTTAGGTGTCAGGTTGAGTGTTACCCTTGATACATAGTGGGGAAACCTTGGAACCATTCTGGAAGGTCATTGTTTGTAGATTGACCAGACTAAATCAAGGATTGTTTGAGAGGACAGAATGGATGTATCTCAGCTCTGTACCAGTCATGTGCTGCAGTACATTCTTTCTGCCATTGATGGTATGGAGGAGGTCATATAGTAGGGTGGTGGCCTCAGGATGGCCAAGAGTTCTGTTCCCAGAGTCTTCCAAGCCATTTCCAGGAATTCCAGGGCTGTTGGCTAGGAGTCTGTTTACAGATTTGGCAATGATAAGGTACAATTTGGATTATAGATTAGAATGTCTCTCATTTTTTTTAGGTTTATTTTTAACTTTTCTCTCTTTTAATTGAAACAAAACTTACAACAATTTTCATTTCAAAATTCAAAAGCATTCAAAATGTTTCATACGAAGATTTTGTGAGTACTTTTATAATTTAAAAATATATTTGGGCAATTTTTTTCTGTGTGTTCAACGCTATCGTAAACAAAGAAATAACGGTCCTAATTTTCCTTTATATATTATTTATTTATATATATAGATTTTGTCATGGTTTCCAAAAGTTTAATTAAAAATAATTTATAAATTCTATAGAATGTGTTAATTTTACAAGTGATAATCTACAAGCATGGTAAGGAGGAATGACTAGGCAAATATTTGATGATAAACTTGTTGGGGCGGGCGTGTTACAATATATTTATAATTCAAGAATTAATTACTAAATCACATTAAGCTAGTAATTTTATTATCGTTTTTATACAAGCGTGTTCTTCGTCTACAACAATAAAATGGGAATTGATGATGATAATATTATCGATTTAAAACAATAAGAAATAAAATTATATGAAATAAAATAACATGATTTAAAATTATAAGAAATAAAATGATTCCCTACAAACTGACAACAGGATATTTACAATAATTCTGTTACAATATTATCTAGATACATAGATAAAACAAATTAAAGTTTATTGTCAAATGTGTGTTAAATATATTGTTAATTATTTTCAACTCTAAAACAAAACAGGTTATTCAAATAGTAATGTTAATATAGGCCAAATGACTACCCACCTAAATACCCATGGTCAAGATGATGTCCGTAAAAAAGTTGAGGATTAGCACTTTTGGGCTTTGTTTTCTTTTGGAGACACACAATTCAATCTTCGTCACTAATACTTGGCTAGTTAAAGTTTGAGAGAATTTTTCGCCTTTCTTTGGCCCATGTGTAGTTTTTTGGCAGCTTCCCAGGTGGCCTCAATGTTGTTTGTGTGCACTCCTGTAATGGTGTCCTTGAAGTGGAGTTTATGGTTAACTATTAGTTGCTGAAAACCTTTATTTAGCCTGAAGTATGGCCCCACCAGAAACAATGGTGGCAGAATGTACTTTTTATTTACAGCTATAAGTGTTTTGACTTTGCGATCAGTGGGACAGCCTCAAAGAAAAAAAATATTTTAGTATCCATATCTACACTACCAAAACCCATTGCCAATTAGCTGTTTTGGTACAATGGTTTTGTTTAACCTGGGCTGGAGGAGGGGTTCCACTTAAAAGGCGCTAACCTGTTATACCTTACTCCGCCGTCTTTAGAGGACTGTATTCTGTTTTCTTTGAGGGAAGATCCGAATGCCGGCGACCTAGGGATGAGGGAGGCTCGGTTCTTGGGAGGATGCGGTACTTTGCACACGGGAGTACGTTTACCAACTCAGAAGGATGGGGCCGACACGACTAACTGGTGACTACTCTAATTTATTTTCCATCACAATATATGCATTTCTAAATACACACGTGACCAGACGTCCGTGGTCAAATTAAATTAAAAACAATATAAACAGAATAATAAAGAAAATAAATTAAAAATAGAATAAACTCCAACATACTCCCGAGTTGATGGGAACCATCAAAGCAAGCTGTGGGGACCAGGCAATTTTATTGGCAATTTTAAGACCATGTTGATGCTGATAAGTTTCAATTTTGGCTATTTTGCTCTATTATTGAACCAACAGTTACTATTGATTATTTGGAATTGTTTCATCCAAATATTCCAAATTTGTTTCGACAAAATATCTTAATGTCTCTCTCTAGTTTTGAGAATTCTTAACAAACATAAAAAGACGTGTCATTTATTTGCAGCAGAATATTCTTTTTTTTTTTCACAAATTATCAGAATCCTTCTATTCCATTATTCATTGTATATTTTTGCTGCATTTCAGTTCTTTTATGTGAATATATTGAAGAATTGTTTTAACAAAATACATTTTTGACTGCTCTTGAGTATGATTATTTTACTAGGTATTGTTTGTGTTTTTGAGAGCAGTATCTATTCCCAATCCCATGCCATTGAAACACTATTCTGTCCATGTCTAGAAGACATCTGTTGATCAACTGGATTCTCTATCTTAGCATTGTGTATAATGTCCCCATATCTATCCATGGTCTGCTGGCTGTGGTGTCATACTGGAGGGAAGAAATACTATCTCAATATTTTTATAATTTTACAGGGATGGGGTCTATAATTAACAGCACCTTTTTGTCTTGCAAAATTGTCATTCAAATATTGAACAATTTGTAGAGGTGTTGACAAGGTATTTGGATACATGTAAGATATAGAATTTATTTATTAAAGAATAGGTGATTTAAAGCAAAAAGAAAGTGAGGAAACAAAGAGTTTACATCTTCCGTAAAAAGACAAACTACAAAAGGGCGTCTTCTAGGCTAAACTGCAGCAGGTGGAGAGTGCTGACGTCATCCTTCCAGTGACCGGCCGTGCTTGGTGGCACTGCTGTCTAACAAAATTATTCTTAAAAATTAAGGTTGTCATCCTTGCATTTCTATATGCCTCATAATGGGTAGTTTTTAAAAAACATTTTTGAAGCTTCTTGGTTTGTCATATTTTCCAATAACCAGAAGAGATAGCTTATCTGAGCCATCCATGTTGGCTTCAGACAAAAAGGCAATTCTTTCCTTGGACCTCTTTGTTCCAGAACATATAAGTACCTTGAAGGTGTCGGGCAACAATTTATAAAACAATCCTGACTCATCAACACTTGTCCAACAAAGTTGGGATTTTCTCTCTCCATTCTTCATTGCGGGGGTCGGCTGGTTAAACCATTTGGTTTTCGACCACTACGACCTTGGTTCGATTCCCGCATTGGACAATTTTTTCTGTTAAAAAAAATATATATGTCATAAAAAAAGACGTATTCTTAGTACATTACCATTCATGCAGTCGTGGATGGAAATGAATGATAACTTTTATTTTCCAAAATTGTATTTATTTTTTGATTACTTTTTAAAACAAACAGTTTTTGCATACCTAAAATGTAAGAGAAAATATCTTTATTTTTTTACGGGGCTGCTAACCAAAATGGATGATTTTTGAGCCCCGATGGACGCATAAAGCGAAATATATACAAAGCATAGTTGGGGGGCCTGGGGATGGGTGGCCAGGGATCAGACCTAAAATGTAACGATGTTATTATCTATATATATATTTAAAAAAAACTATTTGGTTGTATTCCTTTTGTTAAGGATTTCTTTACATTTTTTAAAAATTAACTCTGTGTTTAATTCTTTGATTATTTAAATTATAATTTTAGTTATTTTATGAAAACAATATTAATAAATATTATGGTTCTGATTATAAAATTTTAATTATATTAATGAATAATAAAAATCATATTTTTATTATGTCATTTCTTCCCTCCAAGGATAAAAATTAGGGAGTAATTTTCAAAGTAAAAAAAAAGTATCATTATTATTTACATAGTTTATCAATTAAGATGGAGGATACCAATTGAAGCTATATCAATGATGCTTTTTATTTCTTTTACATATTCCTATTGGTACCTTTTTTCTTGACAGTAGCTGAAAATTATCCAATCTTATTTGAATTTATAGGTTATTCCTTCCTATAATTCATAAGGGGATTTACCTCATGAATTGAGTAGGCCTTCTCAGGGCTCTTAAGATTCAAAAGGTACTTTGCCACATGCCAAAAAAATATATATTTTTGAAAATCACAAATTTATTTTCGAAAAGATAGCGGTTGCCTGGCCGGCATTCATATTTATATAAAAAGTGTCTATTTTTATATAAATATGAATGCCGGCCAGGCAACCGCTATCTTTTCGATAATTAAGACCAATTTTGGTCCCGAGGACTGGCCGAAGTGTCTATTTTTATATAAATATGAATGCCGGCCAGGCAACCGCTATCTTTTCGATAATTAAGACCAATTTTGGTCCCGAGGCTGACCGAAGTGTCTATTTTTATATAAATTTATTTTCATAATGACAAATTTGTATCCAACATCTTGTTTCACATTTATTTGATTTGATCAGAATAAAAACATAAAATAATGGGTTATTTACTTCCACATAATAAAAAATATTTACACATGAAGTTTTATTATTTACATTAAAAAAAAAGAATGTTCGAATATGAAATGTTCCATATAAAATTTGTGAGGGAAAAATATATAGAATCATATGAGTGAATTTCTCAACAAATAAAATCAAAATGTAAAATATTTACAACAATTGAAAAGAAAAGTGTCAAGTTATATCTGATATATAATTTATAACTGAAAAAATATATAGTCTTCCATAGTCCTTGAGTGGTTTTTAAAAGCTCAGTTTTATATTGAAATAGTATATCTTATTTGTGCACAAAAATTATATTCTCAAGGCTTAATTTTTAGGCGTAGTTATTTTTGGTATTGTCTTATTTATGTTAAGATTTCCCTACCATTATTTTGTAAGAAGAGGGATTCTACTTTTCACTACCTTAGGTGCCATTTGTTGGTTTGGTTTTTTCTCTAAAGTGGGTATTTTACTTTTTGTCAGTTTTAATTCAAATCCTTCTTTTGGGTAGTATGGCCTCAATTTGGATGAATGAATTACCATGGTAGTTTTTCCTAAATTAGATTGGGGTTTATCAATTTCATAATTGACTGGGGATATCTGTTTTAAGATTGTAAATGGCCCAGACATTGGAGGCATTAATTTTCGGTTATCTGGATGGTAAAAGGTTTGCAACCAAACTTTATCGCCTACTTTAAAGGTGGAAGGTTGATAATGTTGATCATATCTAATTTTATTTATCTGATGAAATCAAATAAATGTGAAACAAGATGTTGGATACCAATTTGTCATTATGATAAATAAATTTGTGATTTTCAAAAAAATATTTTTTTTTTGGCATGTGGCAAAGAGTACCTTTTGAATCTTGAGAGCCCTGAGAAGGCCTACTCAATTCATGAGGTAAATCCCCTTATGAATTATAGGAAGGAGACACCTATAAATTCAAATAAGATTGGATAATTTTCAGCTACTGTCAAGAAAAAAGGTACCAATAGGAATATGTAGAAGAAATAAAAAGCATCATTGATATAGCTTCAATTGGTATCCTCCATCTTAATTGATAAACTATGTAAATAATAATGATACTTTTTTTTTACTTTGAAAATTACTCCCTAATTTTTATCCTTGGAGGGAAGAAATGACATAATAAAAATATGATTTTTATTATTCATTAATATAATTAAAATTTTATAATCAGAACCATAATATTTATTAATATTGTTTTCATAATATACCTAAAATTATAATTTAAATAATCAAAGAATTAAACACGGAGTTAATTTTTAAAAAATGTAAAGAAATCCTTAACAAAAGGAATACAACCAAATAGTTTTTTTTTTTTGGCAATATAGAAAACAACTTTATTAACTACATATGAATGAAAGTTATATATACAGGTGTAGACAGTGAGATAGAAATCATTGATAGAGTTCAAAGTCAACACGTTTGGAGGAGTGGAATTCTCTGTTCATTTCCCCGGCTTTGCGCACCCAGACGCCATCTTTGAAGTAGCCGCTGTCCTGCCAGGTCATCATCTCCAGGTTGGAGTGTGGGCCGTACACCGGGGCATCCTCCTTGTTCTCCCACTTGAACTCCCACTGCACTTCCTCCCCGTCTCCGTTTGTTGTTTTACTCTGTGTATTTTCTGAATTTTTCCTGAGGGTATCATTCTGGGCTGCCAGCATCTCATCAAAGGCTTCTGCGAACATGTCGAGGACGTCGTTGTCTGTGGAGGAGAGCGGTTTCTTGATGTCTTCCTTGCTGGCGATGAGGTGTTTTAACTTCTCGTAGGTGTACTGGTAGACGTCCATGTTGCCTGAGATCAGGATGTCGTTAGCCAGACCTGTCAGTTTGTCAAACATCTCTCTGTTCTCCATGTTGTCCTCTCCACCTTTCTTCTTCAGCTTCCAGCGTTCCCTGGAGGACATGTTGCTCTTGCCTCCGAGCCTTTTGAGAGCCTTGGTGACTGTCTCTCCAGGCTGCATGATCTCCACCATGGCCTTGTAGTGCTCCAGGGGGTTGAGTTCTGGCATCTGGTGATTGTCTCCTTCAAAAAGGTGAGCAGTGGAGGGTTTCTGGATATCTACAATCTTGACATTCTCTATGTTGTCCAGCCAGCTGTCCTTGATCTGATCCTTCTCCTTGTGGAAGATGAAGGTCCCCTCCTTGTCTATCACCCCCAGCTCCTGCTCCTCTATCATGTTGAAGGGGGTGATCTTGATGTCTCCGTCTCTGTCGATGGTGGACACCTCCTCTCCTTCAATATCGTAAGAATCCACTTTGTATTTATCAATTTCATCTTCTTCGTCACTATCAAGTGAATATTTTGTAAATTTTGATTCTTTTTCTATTATATCTGATTTCATCTGTTTGTTTGGCGGTTCTCCACTTGTACCTGGTTGGACATCCATTTCATCGCCACTTGCTGGACGTTTAGGCATTTTAGTGAGAGTCAAAATAACGAAAACGATGTCGAGAGTTGAACTAAAAGTGTTTATTTACTAAAAAGTACGCGAAAAAAAAACTATTTGGTTGTATTCCTTTTGTTAAGGATTTCTTTACATTTTTTAAAAATTAACTCTGTGTTTAATTCTTTGATTATTTAAATTATAATTTTAGTTATATTATAAAAACAATATTAATAAATATTATGGTTCTGATTATAAAATTTTAATTATATTAATGAATAATAAAAATCATATTTTTATTATGTCATATATATATACTCCAATAGCCCCCGATTCTTGCAAAAGTTCAACCCCACCAGCGAGTGTAAGTAACCAAACGGGGCTCTGGCACATTTGTAAGTGCAAAGTCGAACTGCTTTTCACATGTGTAGACATGTGGTGCGCTTACAATAAAAGCAGTCGCTAACTACCCACCATGATTATCATGGCTTTGAGATAAGAAAGAAGATTCTTCATTGCCCTTTCTTCTCCACATATTTTTCTAAAAATTTATTTTTGCTTTAAACCTATCAAGCCAGCCATTGCTGGCTTCAAAATCTTCATATTTCATTTCCATGGCATAAAAAAATGTTTTTTTTTTTTGTTGTAACGTGTATGCATTTATTGGGATATTTTTCAGTTAGATTGTACACTAGTCATATACAACTTGTGACAATGACAATGAAAATAAACTTCATTGACTACTAGACGAATGACCCGGGCAACGCCCGGGTTTACCCGATTAAATGTTTTATTCAAACACTATTCGTTACAATTATAAATTGGCGCCGTGGATGTCACTCTTGTGAAACGTCCCGCTCCAAACTTTACAGTCAGATTAGTTACGATATAAATCTTCAAATCGAGCGAGCGTCTATAAATATTTCGATTTAGATCAAGTATTCTAATTATTAAGCGAACACTATTATTAATAAAATTTTGAGAAGATTTCGATTTTAAACGTATTTATAACCTTGATAGAGGGCGCTGTTCGTGAGCTAAGTAGAATAATTTGAATATATAGTTTTAATATTTAATTTATATATAATTTAAAATAGCCTATCGTTTTCCTCGTATTTTTTACCTATGTATGGAAATTTTGGTTTGAATTAGTGAACTACTGCGAATTTGTATACCGGACATACAAACCAACAAACAAACAAACAAACATACAAACATTCATTTTTATATATATAGAAGATATGCCCGGCTTCGCCCGGGTTTTTACCCGAGTAAAGGTTTGTCTAACGAACATTTGTTAAAACAATTCTCTATAAACTTATTAAAAAAAGAAGATATATTTTGATAATTTGAAACTTGTAAATTTGAATCTCTCGATAAAGTGAACATTTTTTCCCGGTCCCTGTGTGCCGTGTCATCCTGAATTTTGTCTTTCCTAATTTTCTACATTACAAAATCATCGTTTTATCTAGTGAACATTTTTTTCCGGTCACTTGAAAAATACTCGATAAGTTGAATAAAATCAATATTAATTGGTTCCCTCGGTAATTGGAAGTTAAAGGAATAGTATCTTCGCCTTGGAATTGTATCATTATTCTTGTCTCAAATAAATTGCCGTGTCATCCTGAGATAATCTTACTTTTGATAAATAATATTTAAGATTTTATTATATATATATTATATTATATATATATTACACGTTATTTGTTTTCTTGGCCGACTGTTTTACATATGGTGTTATCTTAAAATTGCTTGTTTTGAATATTTTTTAGATTGAGATTATTAGCTAGTATGTAAAAAAATTAACTCTGTTGAAATTTAATTTTGTATTTATATATAAATAAAATTAACTCTGTTGATTTTTTTTGTATTTAATCGATAACAGCGAAGTTACGCATGTTAATGTTAGGGAAAAATATTTTGATGTTAAGCAAAACCTGCTCCATCTCGTTTTACATAAATGTTGAAAATTTGGTTGAAATTGATGCATTGTAACGAAAGTTTTTAGTGATATCCTCTTATGAAATTTGCATTTTATTAATATAGATAATATAAATGAGTTTCAAAAATTGTTTTAAAAAAATGCATCGGCCGGGAATCGAACCCGGGCCGCCCGCGTGGCAGGCGAGCATTCTACCACTGAGCCACCGATGCGTATACAAAATGGCCATATTTGGGTATTCATTCCATTCCGGATTACTCCGCGTAAAAAAAAAAGTTATTCAAATGAAAAAAAGAAATAGCCAAAAATACTAAGCAAATTGTATCCAAAAATTTTCCTCAGGTTTATAAAAAGCGACATGCAAAATTTGGTACCAATTGGTTCAGTAGTTTTTGAGTTTATCGCGAAACAGACAGACAGACAGAAATTGACTTTTATATATATAGAGATTAGTGTTTAGGTATTTGATTTAATTCATATATATAGTTGATATAATAGTATATATTTATATTATATTTTTTATAAATTAGTTTTAAAAATTGTAAAAAAAAATGCATCGGCCGGGAATCGAACCCGGGCCGCCCGCGTGGCAGGCGAGCATTTTACCACTAAGCCACCGATGCTTTAAAAAAATGGCCATATTTAGGTATTCATTCCATTCCGGATTAGTCCGCGTAAAAAAATAGTTCTTCAAATTAAAAAAAGAAATAGCCAAAAATAATAAGCAAAATGTAGCTAAAAATTTTCCTCAGGTTTATAAAAAGCGACATGCAAAATTTGGAACCAATTGGCTCAGTAGTTTTTGAGTTTATCGCGAAACAGACAGACAGACAGGAATTGACTTTTATATATATAGAGATTTAGTCAACAATTACACTCAGTCAAGAGTCAGTAATGGAATATTTACATCTGGATTCCATCAGGAGCCGAGAGCCAGCCTGAGCTCGGATATTCCTCTTTGAATCGTTGGATGGTAGTCGCGAGCATGCTCGGCGGCTGTGCCGAGAAACTCGGCAAGAATGACCCTATTTTTAGGTCTAGACGAGAGAAACTCGAAGAGATCCTCCCTGTTTTTGGGCCATATGACCGCAGATGGGGTGTCGGGATTGTATAACCCTTCCTTGATTAGGGGCTTTAAGGCCTGTTGCCAGTTCAGTTCTTCGAGTAAGTCGTTTGTCTCAGCTACTCGGGCCAGCTGGCATGGCAGTGGAGGTGTCGTCTCTTTCCCGTGGGGAGCGGGCGGTGCAGGCAGTGGGGGTGTTGGAGTGGCTGATATGGTCCCCTGTGCAAGCAGAGGACCAGGAGGGGCAACGGAGGCCGGCTGGGCCTGAGGCACTGCTCCGGCAGGCTGAGAGGCCGGAGGGCGAGGTTCCTCGGAAGCTTCAGGTGCCTCCATAGATCTTTTTAGATTCTAGATCTGCTCAATGATGGGAAGTTGTATTTTTGTTGTGAGGCTGGATAAGGAGGTAGTGAGTGTGCATAGTGAATGAGACAGTCTCCAATACAGACCAGAAGGTCGGGTGGGAAGGTCAATGGTCCACAGCCCTCAGTAACTTGAGCAACAATATCCAACATCCGCAGTGAAGAATTCTTCATTTTCAAAAATTCTTTCTAATATGTCTAAAAACATTTAAATATGCCAGAATTTGTATTTTTATATATAGGTTTTTAACTTCAAATTAATTTTTCAAATTCAAATTAAAGATTTTTATATAAAATTAAAGTTTATTAATGTAATATTGAATATTTACAATAAAAATGAATTTTTAACAAGAATAAGAATCAAAAAAAGTTAAATAAAGCAATTTGGACAAAGCATTTAATGAAACGGTTGTTCTGCTACAGCCAGCGGTAGTTTCCTATACATGTCAACATTGGTGCAATCAGTAGAAGTGGTCACTTCAAAATTCTGTACCAAATTTTGATTATTTTGTGGATCGGCCAGCAAATTTCGTGCAGACAATTTTATTTTTGAAAATACCTTTTCTATAGGATTTAACATGGGGGAATATGGTGATAGAAAAAATAACGTATGATTAGTCTCACTAATCTTTTCGCGCACTTCCCGAGTTTCATGGATTCTGGCATTGTCCAGAACCAACAATGCTTCTACGATGTTACTTTCAGCAAGTTTATTAAATAATTTATCAAGAAATGTAATAAAAACATTTTAATTTACTGTTGAGTTAGAAATTACTTGAGAATATATGTTTAATACTATTCATAGCTAAAATTAATGAAACATGTCTTCCTCTTGTTGTTGGAACTATTACATGGGCTGAAGTCCTCGATCGAGCTTTATTTCTGCGAAGATGATAGTTGAAACCGGATTTATCAATAAAAAATATTTCCTCATGTGTTTGTGCAGCATTTTGCAAAATATGTAGTGCATAATTTTTGTGTTGTTCAATTGTTGATTTGGAGTTTAAATGGTCCAGGTTTTTTGTGGCGGTTTTTAATGTTATTTTTAAAGCTTTTAATGCATTAAATACCGTTGTTGTAGTCATGTTGACGTTTTTATTTTCAAAATTAAAAAAAAAAATATTTTTTAAAATAATTGGATTTTCTTCAAATAATTTCTCCACATAGTTTAAAATCTCATCACTTGGTTTAACATTTCTTTTTCCACCAGGATTTTGTCTAATAATCTCACATCCATCCTTCTTATACCTTCTAATTATAGAAGTGGCTGTGTTAATTCTGCTGACTCTGCAATAGATTTACCTTCTACATAGCATTTTTGCTATGGGTTTAGCAGGGTTTGACGCCTCTGGCTGCTTCCTCTTAGAGCAGGATCTGGCTTCTTGGGAGCAGGTGCTGCCACAGGGACAGCAGCTGGAGCGGGGGTGGCAGGCTTGTTGAGCTCGGTCTGAGCGCTAGAGTCCTTGCAGGTGGAAGCAGGGCCAGTTTGAGTGGTCTGGCCGGTTTTCTTGGGCATTTGGGCATCCATGATTTCATCCAGCTCCATGAAGTCATTCACGGTGCCCGCGAGGTTCTTCACATCCCTAACTAGGCACTTGATTATTTCCGTTCACTGCTCAATGAAGCTCAACAACATCCAACATAACTTGAGGAATTCAGACAAGGAAAGCAATTCACAATGGTAAATTTTGAGTCCCATGTCAAACCATTCTAATGTATCTAGCAATGTGATATTGGTCTCTCTGTTGTTTTCCGTGTCTAGAAGGCATCTATTGATCAACCTCATCCTGTATTTTCTTTCGGTATCAAGAATAATCCCCATGGGCTTGGCTGTGGTGGCATTGGGGGGAAGAAATACTACCTGGATATTTTTCAGAGATGTGATGTGCTGGACGATTGTCTAGGATTAGCAGCATCTTTCTATTTTGACTGGCAAAATACTCATCTAAATAGTGAAGATATTTTTTAATTAAGGCTGTCATCCAAGTGTTTTATTTGTTGTTTTTTGATGATTGACAGACTTCTCCTTTAAATGTATTATTTATTATACATACATTACAATAAGAAAACAGAATAAATACAAAAGATAATAGTGGCTATTTATATTTTTAATTAAGTTTTGTTCGTCACTTTTAACAACAACTTTTTATATTAGGTTATCATCATATCCAATCTCACAGAATATATATATATATTTATAAAATTAAATATTCCAACAATGCCCCCTCTAATTTCATAAAAATATGTATCTACAATTGTCCATCGAGAGCGCACAGTGGCATTACGTCATACAAATGACATCATAATGAATTTGTTTAACACAAGATGGCGCTCATAACTTTTGACAGCTCAGCTATACCTTTGTTTACACTTGTGTTAGCAAAATTTAAGCCTAACCAAGAATAATAATAAAGTAATGTAAACACACAAATTATATTCAAATAAATGGGTAGTTTTACACATACATGAGGGTATTAAATGCTATAAATTTGGAAATTAAATAGCGACAACAAGTTAAACAATTTTCCTTCGTTAAAGCCTTGGTTAACATATCAGAAATATTGTCTTCACTTTTTACATACTCAACATTAAAAGTGTCATTATTTAACTGTTCATGTAAAAATGCAATAGATCTAACTAGATGATTAGATTTATCTCTAGTTTGACCAGATTTAGTCAAAAAAATTGATGCTTGGTTGTCACATAATATTTGTATTTTAACAAATGTTGTGGTAATTTCCTCAAAAAGATATTGAATATGAATACCCTTTTTTACACATTGAAGTAGTCCTTGTATTTCACTATCACAAGTTGAAAGGCATGTGTTAGGAATGGTTTTGCTTGACCATGGAATTAACTGACGATTTCGGATCTAATCCATATATATACACACACAAAGAAGCCGAAAATATACTACAATTATGCAAAAGCTAATTTACATAGTGAATAAAACAATAAAACGGAAATTTAAGTATACAGTGGTACCTCGACATACAAGTTTAATTCGTTCCGCAACCTTGCTCGTATCTTGAATTACTCGTATCTCGAAGCAAATTTCCCCATACAAAACAATTGAACTACCATTAATCCGTTCCAACCTCCAAAATGTCACCCCAGTTATTTTCGTTACGTGGTTTTAAATAATAAAAACGTATTTATAAATATCAAATATTTATTGCACAAAACAAAAAAGAGAATGTAAAGAAATAAATTAGATATCCTCACTGGTCTTTGCCTTTTTCGCTACATTTTTCTCGCTTTCACCTGTAGGCCGTTTAGAAAAAAAAACATGACCAAGGAGGTTTGTTTCTTCCTCCCTCTCAGAATGTTCCGGAAATGAGTTAGGCAAGTGTCATTAAAAAGGTGAGATTCACGACCTGTTGCAACTTTTTCTGGGTGTTTTTTTTTCCATGAACTGGAAACTCTCTCCCACATTCCTAAGATCTCCTTTATCTCACTTGTAGAAATAACCTCCTCCTCTGACTCCTCAAAACCAATTACTTGCATAACCTCAGTATGCTGCTGTGACTGTAACTCTTGTATCTCCTCAGTCGTCAGATCCTGGGTGTGCTCCTCGATGTGCTCGTTCACGTCTCTCTCTTCCACCTCTAAACCCATGGATTTCCCCAGAGATACAATCTCCTCCTCTACTGAAACACCGGGTTCCAATTCTTCATAGATCCTTACAGCTTCAGGCCACATCTTTTTCCATGCAGAGGTCAAGGTCCTCGTTGTAACTTCCAACCAGGCCTGATCGATAATTTGTAGGCAAATCGCTATATTAAAGTGGTCTTTCCAGAACTCTCGAAGGGTGAGGTTTGTGCTCTCCGTCACTTCAAAGCAGCGCCGAAACAGATGCTTGGTGTATAGTTTTTTAAAATTAGAAATCACTTGCTGATCCATGGGCTGCAGGATAGGAGTGGTGTTGGGTGGTAAGTAGAGAACCTTTATGGATTTTAACTCCTCGAGGTTTGGTGGATGAGCAGGGGCATTGTCGAGGATGAGAAGGGCTTGCACGGGTAGGTTATTTTCCTGTAGATATTTCTTAACAGTAGGGCCGAAAACCAGGTTTACCCACTCCACAAAGAACTTCCTGGTGACCCATGCCTTCAGGTTCGACCTCCACATGACTTGCAGTTTTTCTTTCAAAATCTTATGTGATTTAAATGCTCTGGGGTTTTCCGAATGGTACACGAGCAGAGGCTTGATCTTGCAGTCGCCACTCGCATTGGCGCACAGTGCTAGAGTCAATCTGTCCTTCATAGGTTTGTGGCCTGGCATCATCTTCTTCTCTGCCGTTATATATGTTCTATTCGGCATATTTCTCCAGAACAGCCCTGTCTCATCACAATTAAAGACTTGCTGAGAGATGTATCCTTGGGCTTTTATTAGATCGGAAATTTTTTTTATGTAATCCTCAGCTGCCTTCATATCTGAACTTGCTGCCTCACCATGTCTGACAACGGAGTGAATACCGCTCCTCTTTTTAAAATTCTCAAACCAGCCGCCCCGGCTGGCTTTAAATGACTCTTCCGATGCCTCGTCGATGGAAGTCTGCGGGGTTTGCTTCAGCAAATCTCCGTAGATTGCTCTTGCCTTCTCACAAATGATGGTCTGCGTCAAGGTATCTCCTTGGAGCTGCTTTTCTGTCACCCACACCATCAGCAGTTCCTCCATATTTTCATGAAGGGAGGTTCGCAGCTTGGAAATTATCGTAAGGCCCTTAGCCGGCGTTACACTCTTTATCGACTCCTTCCGTTTAAGCACAGAACATATCATGGACGTACTACGGCCATACTGCCTCGACAAGTCAACAACTCGAACACCTTGCTCACGTTTTTCTATAATTTCACGTTTTAATTCAATACTCATCATCTTTTTCTTAGCACTTGACTTTTTACAAACTTTCTTCCGATCAATGGTTATAAAAATGAATGAACTAAAACTGTAAATGTAAACGCAACACAAAACACAACTTATTACAGCGGAAGCACGCTGCTAACTGATCGTGATGGCGCGACTGCGTGTTACTACCTGTTGTGTTTTAACTTTAAAAGCACACAAAAATATAATAAACTTGAATTTGTTTATTCAAGTCTCAAAAAACAAAGCTTTGCATATAGAACAAATAATAATGAAGAAGAAGAAAGAAACATTTTAGGAAAAGCAAAAACAAAACAAAAGTACTGGTCAAAAAGAAACATTTAAAATCACAGATTAATATCTTCAACACCACCGAACCGAACTCCTAAAAGCAAAAAATCGTATGTTGGGGCGCTCGTATGTCGAGGTACCACTGTACATATATAGAGAATTTGAATGTCTACAATATGAACTGATATGGAATAAGACAAAGAATATGGCATATTTTGGAAACACAGGACAGAATAACTATTGAATTTGCGGTCTCAGGGTTCATGGTACGGTGGGGGGTTTGGTGGCTGCAGGGAATAATACATTGTAAATCAATTTTTTCTATTAAGGCTGTGGAATTTGCTTGACAGGAGGGATTCGATGACTAGTCCTTGATGTTTGCTGGAGATATTGGAATAATGAATTTTGGGTGATGCAATGTTGAAGGAATGGCCAGTTTCGTTGATATGCTGAACTATTAAGGATCTATGGTCTCGGTTATCAATATTTCTTTTGTGCTCGTGAATTCTGATATTGACCTGTCTTCCAGTTTCACCCACGTAGATTCTTGGGCAATTTGAACATTCTATGGAGTAAATAATGTTTGGTGCCGTACTGTGAGATTCATTATAATTGAGTTTCATTATCTGGTTTCGGAGAAGGGATCCTGAGGTAGGTGCGCAGGTGAAGTAGGTTTTAATTCCGAATTTTAATAAGAATCTGGCTATTGTAGATGCTAAAGGTGAATATGGCATACTGCAAATTGATCTGTAAACTGGAGGCTGTATCTTTTTAGATGAGTCGTAATATAAAGGACAATGGGTATGCAGTTTTTTAGGTTAGCTATTATGTTTTGTGTTTCAAGGGTCTTGTACTTCTGGAGGGAGCAGTGGGTGTTAAGGTATAAGAGGTCAAATTAAAGAAACCTCCTTTAACAAGTAAAACTTTTACCCAAAGTCTTGATATTGTTTGGGCTGCCTCGGGTGATCAAGCAAGAAAGAAAATAAGGAAGACAAAACCAGCGGCTACATCTGTAAAGCTCTTCTGCTCTACTAAAAATAAACTCTTTATTTAAACAACACGGCTAAGTTATATACATTCAAAAGGAAATTTACATAATAATTTATACATTCAATAGAAATCTACATTCCCAGTCATACATTCAAAAAGATATTTACATACTATATGTTATGACTTTTAACATACCCCCACCTTTCTTTTTTGTAAAACAAGAAAGAAAAAATCCGTTCCACCGTGATGGGGGGATCCTGGTAGGTGGGACACCGTTGCAGGGAGCCCAGGCTCTTATCCAGGAAAACCATCTTCTCCTCGGCACACTGCGGCACCCTCTCCATACACACCACCGGAGATTGCCCCATAAGCGTCCATCTTCTTCTTCCAAAGAAATCGTAGGTAGTCCCAATCATTTTCTCGATGGCCATCACCTGGAAATATCTCCTCATGTCGGCCAAAACTCCGAACTTATTTTCCCGAAGTTTTATCCCTATCTCAGGAATTCTCCTCAGTAGATTGGGTATCTTTTTTAAATATCGTCTCAAGGAGAGTCCGTTGTGTCTTCGACTGGAAGCGTCGTCAAATACTGGCCGTATAGGCGTCGTTTTGGACTCACTCTTTAACAAAAGGTGACGGGGCAAATAGTGTCCTTTTAGTTCAGGTGGATTCTCATCAACTCCCCCGATGAACCCTTCCTTCAACCAATCCTTTGCATCAATAATCCCTTCTTCCATCTTTGACTCAGTACCTTGTTCTTCATCTAGGTTTTATTCCTCCACCTTTGAATCGGTACCCTGTTTTGCATCTAGCTTTTCTTCCACCTTTGAATCAGTACCCCGTTCTACATCCAGCTTTTCTTCCACCTTTT
>CP092883.1:19345496-19412386 GCA_030710605.1 Cordylochernes scorpioides | reverse complement strand
TTTTTGAATTAGTAGATAAAAATAAGTCGGTGGATGAGACGGTAACACGCTCGATTCCCGACAGTCATGAACCGGGATTGAATCCCGCGTTAAAAATTGTTTAATATGTGAATAACTTTCACATATTATTCATTGTTCAATTATCATGAACTAGGTTGCTCCTTCTGAGCGGTACCTATTAATGTGATTTGAACCAGGTGAATTAGTAGAAATCAGACGATAACCATAGGTCATAGCCATTCAAAAGTTGGTTTAGGTCGTCAATCCTTTGCGAACACATGGGAATATCCACGCTGGCGCTCTCTACGCAGATCTTTTAAATGATATCCCGTGTCGTTTTTTATATATAATTTGAGAGCCACCCCTCGCTTTAAGCAAATATTTTAATCCCAAGAGACTGCGCGAAAGACTTGAACATGAAACCGCCGACGGAACGTTTTGTCCTCTACACTGACGAAACCACTTAACCAAGCTCTTATCTCCGCCCGTAGAGCGTGGGAATTTTGCGCACAAGTCAAAGTTAGTTTTATCATTTAGCGACACGGCAATTTATTTGAGACAAGAATAATGATACAATTCCAAGGCAAAGATACTATTCCTTTAACTTCCATTTACCGAGGGAACCAATTAATATTGATTTTATTCAACTTATCGAGTATTTTTCAAGGGACTGGGGAAAAAATGTTCACAAGATAAAACGATGATTTTGTAATGTAGAAAATTAGGAAAGACAAAATTCAGGAAGACACGGCAATTTTTTGAGACAAGAATAATGATACAATTCCAAGGCAAAGATGCTATTCCTTTAACTTCCATTTACCGAGGGAACCAATTAATATTGATTTTATTCAACTTATCGAGTATTTTTCAAGGGACCGGGAAAAATGTTCACTAGATAAAACGCTGATTTTGTAATGTATAAAATTTGGAAAGACAAAATTCAGGATGACAGGGCACACAGGGACCGGGAAAAAATGTTCACTTTATCGAGAGATTCAAATTTACGAGTTTCAAATTATCAAAATATATCTATTATTTTTTAAATAAGTTTATAGAGAATTGTTTTAACAAATGTTCATTAGACAAACCTTTACTCGGGTAAAACCCGGGCGAAGCCGGTACACACACACACATCCGCTAGTTCTAGATAAATTAGATATTTCAAAGATAACAATAAAATTTTAAGAAGAAATACTAGATTAAATTTTCAGGGAATCGTCTTTATATATTTTATTATTAATTTAAAATTAATTTTATTCCAAAGAATAATTTTTTTATTTTATTTTCCGAATTTATTCTGTAAAAGAGATTAAAAAAATTCTCTTTGGTCACGCGGGGATTTTGAATAAATTTAGTTAGAGTTACAGGAGTTGAGAGAGTTGGAGTCGTGACGAGCGTGGACAAATAGATTTGGAGAGAGGATCGTGATGAGCGGACACGGAACAAATTAGGGAATGTGAGTGTAAAACTAAATGGTAAGTGAACAATCTTACTAATTTTGTTCATGTGGGCTAAAAGGCCCGCTTATAAAAAAAATTATATCGCATTTAGTAAGTTTTCAATTTTATTTTAAATTTTCTGGTATAATGTGTTAAGCCATTTTGGTAAAGTTACAATCTCCACTATATAGCATATTCCAAATACAAATTTTGGGTATTTATATACATCGATGAGATCAGAAGCAAAGATTTTGCTTGCATAGAATGAAACCTTTCACTCTTATTCTATCCCCCTTTGTCTCATGATATAAAATAAATTTTGATATAATAAATTCTCATATATGTTTTTATCAGTCTGTATTCATTGTGTTATATACTAGACTAGACACACACATATGAATGGAAATTCTATTTTATACAGAAGAAAAATGAAGTAGCGGAATATCCTGATAATCATATAGGCAACCCTAGTTATAATACTGTTATGTTTGAACTGACAAGTTGATCAGGCAACACTGCAGACTCGACTTGTAAACATTCTTAGATATATAACGAGGTTATAAAAAGATAAGTTAATAAATAAAGAACTTAGTTCAGTTGCATTCTGCGTGATCAAATAGGCACAAAGAACAACATAAGCAACATGGTGGCAGCGGAAAAGTGAGTACTTTTTCAAATAAATATATTATTGACAAATATTAGTGAAAAAAGAAAACATGGATTTGTTAGGCCTAGCGAACTCGCCTTGCACGGAAATGTAGCGGAAAATTGGCGAAGGTTCAAACAGCGATTAATGCTTTATCTTGAAGCAACAGAAAAAGCCACAAAGCCTGATAAACTAAAAGTTGCCATTTTATTAAATTTTATTGGCGAAGAAGCCTTGGAAGTTTTCAACACATTTCATTTAAAAGAAGATGAAGCAGAAAATTTCGATCTTGTAATAAACAAATTTGATGATTTTTGCGAGCCTAAAAAGAACGTCATTTTTGAAAGATTCAAATTTTTTTCAGCGACCCAGAAGGATGGTGAATCCATCGATAGTTTTATAACAGAACTAAAAGGATTATCCACATCATGTGAATTTTAATCACAAAAGGATAGTTTAATTAGGGATCACATTGTGTATGGAATACAAGACAAGGATTTGCAGGAAAGCCTCTTAAGAGAGCCCAATTTAACTCTTCTCAAAGCCATTGAAATGTGAAAAACAGATGAAATAAGCAAGAAACAGTTCAAGATCATGCAGAACAACCAGAACATCTGTCAAATAAGAAAATATGAAAAGAAACACAGTCCAAAACAAAATCAAGAATTCAAATGCCAAAGGTGTGGGGGAAGTCTCACAGAGCAAAAAATTGTCCTGCATGGGGTAAAAGATGCTCCAAATGCAAAAAGATGAATCATTTTGCAGTTTTCTGTAAACGTTCAGCTATCAGAAGTCTGAATGACGAAACAGAAGAAACTGTATGGTCAATACATGAAGCAAAAGTAGTCCATACTTTGGAATGGAAAAAATCCATCATAGTGAATGGAAAGGAAATATGTTTCAAGTTGGACTCTGGAGCAGAAGTAAATGTTTTGCCATACACATTCACCAGACAAATGAAAGGTTTGGAAATATTTCAGACTAACCGAAAGCTAACATCATATACAGGACATGAAATCAAGATAAAAGGAATTGCCACACTAAATTCCAAAACTAAAAATAAGACGGAAAGTCTAGAATTTTTCATTGCTGATGGATACTATCAACCAATTTTAGGAATAGAAGCTATTGAAAAGCTTTCACTAATTAAGAAATGTGATGCTGTCCAAATACAACAGAACAATTCAGCAAAATAAATTTTGAACAGGCACAAACATATATTTGAAGGCATAGGAAGACTGCCAATTGAACACAAAATTAGTCTAAATTAAAATACAACTCCAGTTATTGCTCCAAGCAGAAAAAATCCTTTTTCCATTAGAGAAAAGTTAAAGCAGAATTGGAAAGGAAGGAAAATCTTGACATTATTGAAAAAGTTGAAGAACCAAGCGAATGGACACACCCTATTGTAGTGGTACAAAAACCTTCTGGAGATGTCAGAATTGGCATGGACCCCAGGGAACTGAACAAGTATATTCAGAGAGAGCGCTATATTCTGCCAACAGCTGAAACAATATTTTCTGAACTGAAAGGTGCTACAGTTTTCTCTGTATTTGATGCATCATCAGCTTTCTGGCAAGTCCTATTAGACAAAGAAAGTACCAACCTGTGCACCATTGCGACTCCCTTTGGAAGATTCCGGTTCAAGCGACTTCCTTATGGATTGAACAGTGCATCGGAGGTATTCCAGCGATGCATAAACAATATTCTTTCAGGTCTCCAGGGAACTGCTTGCTATATGGATGACATCTTGATCTATGGAAGCACAATGGAAGAGCACAACCGAAACCTTGAAACAGTTCTTCGAAGGTTGGAAGAAAATAATGTCAAGCTCAATGCCAAGAAGCAGCAGATAGCTGTCGACAAAGTAAATTTCTTAGGCCATATAATCAGTCGAGATGGAATAGCCATTCAAGCTTCAAGAGCAGAGGCAATACAAAAGTTGAAAAGACCTGAGAACAAGTCTGAAGTCCAAAGATTCTTAGGTATGGTAACGTACCTTGGCAAATTCATTCCTAATCTTTCTGACAAGACTGCACCTCTAAGGAAATTGATAAGCAACAAGAGTGAATGGAAATTTGGAGGCGAAGAAAATGATTGTTTTGAAAAACTCAAGGATATGGTTTAGAATGCTCCAATATTGACATTTTTTGACCCAACCAAGCCAATCACCATTTCATCTGATGCAAGCCAATATGGTATTGGTACAGTGCTCATGCAAGGGGGACATGCAATTGAGTATGCGTCCTTCAGCCTGAATGCAACTCAAATAAAATACGCACAGATAGAGAAAGAACTTTTGGCTATAGTATTTGGATGTGAACGCTTCCAGTACTATATTTGGGGAAATGATGTTATTGTGGAAACTGACCACAAACCTCTCCTAAGTATTGTTAAGAAACCTTTAGAAAAGCTTTCCCCAAGACTGCAAAGAATGGTCTTACGTCTCATGAGATTTCAAATATCTTTGAAGTTTACACCAGGGAAAAACATGTTTGTAGCTGACCATCTGTCTAGAGATCCATTAAAAGATGAGGTGGACACAAGCTATTTAGAAGGTCAAACTGAATCAGTGCACATGTTGCTGGTTACCACAGATTAAAAAATAAAGAGACTACAAAAGGAAACTCATGGGGACCACACCTTGATACAACTAATAGAGTATGCGAAGAATGGATGGCCGAAATATAAAACTAAGGTCTGTGATGAAGCAAAACCCTACTGGAAATTTCAAGATGAAATTCATGCGAGTGACGGAATTGTTTACAAAGGAAATTGCATCATGGTGCCATCGACTCTTCGAAAAGAAATCCTGCAGGTTGTTCATTCATCACACCAGGGCATAGCAGCTTCCAAAGAAAAAGCAAGATCAGCATTTTACTGGCCAGGCATGATAACACAAGTAGAAAATGAAGTGGAAAAGTGCAGAACATGTCAGGAATATTCAAGAAAGAATCTGAGGAGTCAAGAATAGCTTATGAAATCCCTGAATTTCCATGGGAAAAAATGCTGTAGATTTCATGGAGGTGAGTGGAACCAGTTCCATCTTGGTTGTCGATTACCACTCAAAGTTTGTTGAAATCCGGAAATTATCAAGCAAAAGCGAAACCGAAATCATCATGCAGTTGAAAACCATTTTCAGGACTCATGGAATTCCAAGAACTCTAGTTTCGGATAATGGACCACCTTTTAACTCTACTGGATTCAAAAATTTTGCTCAGAAATATGAATTCAAATACCAAACCTCCAGTCCCAAATATCCAAGATCTAATGGACAAGTTGAGAGGACAATTCAAACCATCAAAGGACTGATAATTAAAGCTGTGAAGTCAGAAAGAGATCCCAATCTGGCTTTGATGTAGTTCAACAACACACCTAAGTATGACTTGCCATCTCCGACCCAAATGCTTATGGGAAGATCTGTGAGAACTCTTTCGACATACACCCGACAACAGTTGAAACCACTGTTTGACATAACAAAGAATTACCAAAAATTGAGAGACCATCAACAAAAGTATGCAGGAAGTCCAAAGAGAATTTTGAGACATTTGGAAGTAGGAGACAACATCATGTTGCAGGAAAGGCATAGAAAATGGGTTCCAGCAACAGTGACCGCAAAGCATGAAACTCCACGCTCATATATGGTGAAAACATCAAGTGGGTCTGAATACCGCAGGAACAGGTCTCACCTTAGACTGAGAAAGTTCAGTGTAGAAGATTCTGCCCCAACAATTCAAAGTCCAAGCATTCCTGGATCTCAAGCAGGGACAGCCATGGATGACAACATACAAGATCATGGAAGACCCACTTCCGAAAACAGAAGAGCATATGATCCAAGGGAGGACGTTGCCAAGAAAGGTGAAGAATTATCTACTTCTCCTAGTGTGCGAACCCGCAGTGGTAGAACAGTGAGAAAACCTTTGCGTTATAGAGACTAGGAGAACTACAATCCTTTTTTATTTTTGTTTAAAGGAAACATGTTATGTTTGAACTGACAAGTTGATCCGGCAACACTGCAGACTCGACTTGTAAACATTCTTAGATATATAACGAGGTTATAAAAAGATAAGTTAATAAATAAAAAACTTAGTTCAGTTGCATTCTGCGTGATCAAATAGGCACAAAGAACAACATAAACAACAACAACAACAATTACACATGTCTATATATATAAACACAATGTTAACATATAAATCAGTTTCAATCCTTTTTTTATTATTATTATGTATGTATGCATTGTCCAATTTTGTATGTGTAATAGTTTTATACCTCGTCCTATTGAAAATTGAACCAACGTTTGTGTCATGGTATACATGTCATTGAATGTGCTTTGTCATCCCATCAATAACTTAATATAATTGGTAAATCCTTGAAATGTATTGAAATAGAATATATTGTTGCACCAAGTTGACGCTTTGCATGGTCGTCGACCTTGGTTTCTTCCTTCTTGGTGTTATACACGTTTCCCGAGCGGGTTTCCATATTAAAAGTAAATAAATAAAATTAAATACAAATAAATTACCTTTTAAAGTTATTGTGTTTATTTATTCTTGTCTTCCTCGTAGGCTGCGATCCTCAGTCTTCGTCTAGGTCCTCTCCCCCTCCAATAAGCAATAAAGATATATGTACAATAAATATTAAAAAAGGAGTGAAACTATAAAAAGGAATGATGCTAATCTAAATATTCTGTTTTAAATAAATATTAAATATCATAGAATATTTTGAATAAATGTAAGGCGCATTAAAATTGATGTAACACTTCCCCCTCTCCAGAGGTTGTCACGTCCTCGTGAATGACCTCATCCATTCTCTCATAATAAGGCTTGATTCTTGAAACATGAACTATCAGAGTGTCTTGGCCCGGATTATCTTTCGGTTCTATTAGATAATTGACGCTAGACATCTTTTTTAATATTCTATATGGACCAAAATATTTTCTCAGAAGTTTCTCACACTTTCCTATTTTCCTAATTGGTGTCCAAACTGCTACCAATTCTCCTGGTTCGTAGCTTCTTTCCATGTGTTTCTTGTCATAGTTCTTTTTCATTCTTTCTTGAGTCTTTATTGTGTTGTTAATAACTAATTTTCTTGTTCTGTCTATTTTGTCTAAGTGATGTTTTATGTATTCATCATAATCATCCTTGTCAATGTCCACCGAGATATTCCTGTCGTCCAAAAGAGACGTGGGTTCTCTTCCAAACATCAGGATGTATCTAATGGATGTATCTATTTTGACCATTAGATGATATACTAAACTCATAAAGAAAAATTTATTTCTTTTAAAATTTCACCTCGGCTATTACTCAAACATTGATCTATACAAGTTTCGACCTCGTTATTGTGACATAGTACCAAAGGGACAAGCCTCAAAATGAGCTAACCAAGAAATTTTACCCACAAAAGAATGATAAAATTTTTGACCTTTTTTGGTTTGGTGTGAGGTAAAATAAAAGAAATACAAATGATAGAATTAAAATACATATGAAATTTATTGCAATTAAATACTGGATGTAATATAAAACAAAGACAAAATTTATATGCAAGACACGTTAATTTCCATTAAAGAACATCTCTTCAATTCTTTATACTGTTGAAATTAAAAAGAAAAATGAAGATTTCTATTCATATAGTTCGCTTAATAACACATATATAATATAAATATTTATATTATAACTGCTCTAATTTGAAATATTTGGTAGGTTTTATTTATTTATATATTTTCATTTTTAGATATATCTGATCTAATTCGCCGTTTAAAATATCTAATTATAGTTCGCTTAATAACTAACTGATTTAATTCGCCGTTTAAAATAGTTCGCTTAATAACACATATAATATAAATATTTATATAGTAACTGCTCTAATTTGAAATATTTGGGGTAGGTTTTATTTATTTATATATATTTTCATTTTTAGATATAACTGATCTAATTCGTCGTTTAAAATAGTTCGCTTAATAACACATATAATATAAATATTTATATAATAACTACTCTAATTTGAAATATTTGATAGGTTTTATTTATTTATATATTTTTCATTTTTAGATATAACTGATCTAATTCGACGTTTAAAATTACTGCTCTTGAAATATTTGGTATGTTTTATTTATTTATATATTTTCATTTTTAGATGTAACTGATCTAATTCGCCGTTTAAAATAACTGCTCTAATTCGAAATATTTGGTATGTTTTATTTGTGTTCACTCTATTTCTATTTATTTGAAGTATTATAATTTCCATGTTTCAAAAACCTATTTCAAAAAGGTCGTTAGAAATATGTAAGGCCTGAAATAGCTTTACATGCGAATTTATGATGCCAAGCGTAGCTTAATGGTTACGTGTGCGGCTTCGTCTTTCCACAACCTTGGTTCGAAACTTAGCCTGGGTGTTTTTTTTTTTTTTTATTATTGAAGCAAATTTTTTTTACAGTACCAAAATTTCCATACATAGGTAAAAAAAAAATACGAGGAAAACGATAGGCTATTTTAAATTATATATAAATTAAATATTAAAACTATATATATTCAAATTATTCTGCTTAGCTCACGAACAGCTCCCTCTATCAAGGTTATAAATACGTTTAAAATCGATATATTCTCAAAATTTTATTAATAATAGTTCGATTAATAATTAGAATACTTGATCTAAATCGAGATATTTATAGACGCTCGCTCGATTTGAAGATTTACACATGTGTATATCGTAACTAATCTGACTGTAAAGTTTGGAGCGGGACGTTTCACAATAGTGACGTCCACGGTGCCAATTTATAATTGTAACGAATAGTATTTGAATAAAAACATTTAATCGGGTAAAACCCGGGCGTTGCCCGGGACATTCGTCTAGTATATTATATAGTAGGGTTTACCACAAAAATTTTACCTATTAAAAACTATGTATATGTCTTCTGACATGTACATGAGCCTTTTCAGGCCCATACACTAAGATAAAAAAAAATATTAACCTACCATTAAATTTCTCCACGCACCATCTCCCCGGACCTCCCGTCAGTTCGCGTGCTCTTTCGTAACTGTCCCCTATTTTAAAAGTAGCGCCCTCCCAAAAAAAAAAATTATCATCTTCTTACAGAGTAAGAAGAAAAATTAATTTAATCCCCCAGAGTATATTTAAAAAATAAAAAGTAAAATATTATTCCCTTTTTTAGTAAAAGAAAATTTGAATTAATAATAAAAAATAATAAAATATAACAGGTTTATCCCTTGAAAATTTTATATAGTAATTTCTTCTTTAAGAAAATTTAAAAATAAAAAATATACTTAATTTATCTAGATATGTATATAATTAATTTTTATTCTTAATAATATACATATCTAGATAAATTAAGTATATTTTTTATTTTTAAATTTTCTTAAAGAAGAAATTACTATATAAAAATTTTCAAGGGATAAACCTGTTATATTTTATTATTTTTTTATTATTAATTCAAATTTTCTTTTACTAAAAAGAAAATAATATTTTACTTTTTATTTTTTAAATATACTCTGGGGGATTAAATTAATTTTTCTTCTTACTCTGTAAGAAGATGATAATTTTTTTTTGGGAGGGCGCCACTTTTAAAATAGGGGACAGTTACGAAAGAGCACGCGAACTGACGGGAGGTCCGGGGAGATGGTGCGTGGAGAAATTTAATGGTAGGTTAATATTTTTTTTTTATCTTAGTGTATGGGCCTGAAAAGGTCATGTACATGTCAGAAGACATATACATAGTTTTTAATAGGTAAAATTTTTGTGGTAAACCCTACTATATAATATATATAGTGAATAGAAATCTTCATTTTTCTTTTTAATTTCAACTGTATAAAGAATTGAAGAGATGTTCTTTAATGGAAATTAACGTGTCTTGCATATAAATTTTGTCTTTGTTTTATATTACATCCAGTATTTAATTGCAATAAATTTCATATGTATTTTAATTCTATCATTTGCATTTCTTTTATTTTACCTCACACCAAACCAAAAAAGGTCAAAAATTTTATCATTCTTTTGTGGGTAAAATTTCTTGGTTAGCTCATTTTGAGGCTTGTCCCTTTGGTACTATGTCACAATAACGAGGTCGAAACTTGTATAGATCAATGTTTGAGTAATAGCCGAGGTGAAATTTTAAAAGAAATAAATTTTTCTTTATGAGTTTAGTATATCATCTAATGGTCAAAATAGATACATCCATTAGAACAAAACCCGATCTAACACAGATAGCCATTAATTCCGCTTCGCATGTTGACAGGGCTACCAGTGGTTGTTTTTGAGATTTCCAACTAAGTAGTGAAGATCCCAATTTAGTTAAATATTCTGAAAAGGATTTTGAGTCTTTAGTTGAGGACCAACTAGCATCTGTAAAGACTTCAATTATCCCTCTTATTCTGTCAAAGCATAACTTGTAGCTTTTTGTTCCCTTCAAGTATCTATATTTTCTTTTAAGTGCAGTAAGGTGAGTGACTTTGGGATTCTTGTTGTATTGGGAGAGTTGACTAACATAAAATGTTATATCGGGCCTTGTTCCCACTGATAAATACATCAAGGAACCTATCATTTCTTGGTAAAGTTTAGGGTCCACAGGAGAAGAATCTGGGTGATTATCCAGATCTTGATTAAGATCACCAGGGGATTTTACTGGATTACATTCTTCAAGGTTAAATTTCTTCAAAATCTTTTCTACATAGGCTTCTTGTGAAAGTTCGAAACAATTTTCTTTTTCCTCAATTTTGATTCCAAGAAAAAATATAGGCTTTTCTTTTCGAACAATGACAATTTGCTTATCCAATTGTTTAACTATTCTGTTAATTATGGTACTATCCGATCCAATAATGAGAAAATCATCTACATAAATCCCAATTATTAGAGTTTTCTCCTCTTCTTGAAGGATGTATGCACATGGTTCACTTTCTAAACGTCTGAGTCCAATATCATTTAAAATTTGGTTAATTTTTTCATTCCAGCATCTTCCGGATTGTGGTAAACCATATAAACTTCTGTTTAGTTTACACACTTTATTTTCCTGTCCTGCTTGAACAAATCCTTCAGGTTGTTCCAGGTACACATCGTCTTTTAGTTTCGCATTGAGATAGGCAGTTTTAACATCATATTGTTCAATTTTCATGTTTTGGTGTGATGCAATGGTAATCAATCTTCTTAAAGAGTCCAGCTTCATCACAGGAGCAAAATATTCTTCATAGTCAACGCCAGGTTTTTGATTATGCCCCATTGCAACAAATCTAGCCTTTCTTTTGTCAATGCTTCCATCTGGATTCATTTTTATAATAAAAATCCATTTTCCTTTTATCAGGTTTTCATTTTCTGGTTTGGGTACAAGGGTCCAAACATTATGTGAAGTTAGGGAATGGAATTCCTCTTCCATTGCTTCTTTCCATTGGTCTGAAAATGGGGTGTTCATGGCTTCTCGATATGTTTTAGGTATGTTCATCGAAGTAGAAGATAGTTCGGTTACATTGGCTGCGTTTCTTTCTTTTATTCTTTCAGATCGTCTTACACCACTTGCTCTCAGCCTCTCTTCCTGCTCTTGTAGATTAATGAGATGCTTTGCCTGAATATCTTCATTAGTTCTTCCTGCAATACGTCCGGGTTTTCGGGGTAATTCTGATGATTCAGGTATTGTTTCAGGGTTATCTGGAGTATTTAGTTCTTCTGGAGTAGAGCCCATGGTATGTGTAATTTGAAAGAAATCTGATTCATGTGTTGTTCATTTCTATAGATAATATGATCTTGGACATGTTGGTCAAAAACATTAGAAGTCAAGAGATCAGAGCCTTTTGAATTTTCATCAAATTTGACAGTTTGAACTTCATGTATTTTTCCATCTTGTGGATCATAAATTCTATAAGCTTTTCTTTGTCTGGAGTAACCTGTGAATATTCCTTTTCTTGCTCTAGAGTCAAATTTATTTCTTTGATTTTTAGGAATGTAATAGTAGGCAAGACTTCCAAAGATTTTTAAATGTGCTACTGATGGTTTGTGTCCAGTCCATTTCTCTATGGGAGTTTTCATGTTATCATTCTTGGTCGGTGTGCAATTCTTCAAATAAGCGGCTGTTTTCTTCTGACGCAATAACAATTAACCAGGCTTCTGCTACCAGTTGTTGTATTTTGAATTTTAATTTAGCATAACTGCAGCTTATTAATTTAAACAAATTTATTATTCAAATACAAGGAGAGGTTAAACAAACTAATTAGCTTAACAAATGAGCGAGAAAATATCTTTATTTTACGGGGCTGCTAACTAAAATGAATGATTTTTGAGCCCCGATGGACGCATAAAGCGGAATATATACAAAGCATAGTTGGAGGGGCCTGGGGATGGGTGGCCAGGGATCATCGCCAGGTGAGGCCAGGAGAGCCGGGATGTAGAGGAGGACCGGGGGGGGGGAGCAGGGTGGTGATCCGCGGAGTTCAGGGGGTGGCAGAGACGGGTTCAATGGTGTTGAAGCAGGCGTAGCAGGTTTGTAGCAGGCAGACAAGCCGCAATGCACGATGTAAAGTATCAAGGTGCTGCACGCAACCAAGGCTGTTCAAAAAGGTTAGATTCCCCAGGCCAGGGAAAATAAAAGAAAGACAGCTGTTGTTTAAATAAGAATATTAGATAAAGCGAGAATGATTCAGCAACTGATGGGAAAAGATAGATTTTTTTAATTATTTATTTATTTATTATTTTTCTTTTTTTTTTGTAAAAATGAATATATTAAAGTTTTGGATAAGATTACTGGTGAGGGTACCAGTGCTAAGACGACCAACCAGAAAAGTACACCATGGATTGCATAGCGCGTTCAAATGGGTCGCTGCGTAAGTCGATTTCTCGAGCAGCCCGCGCCGTCGAATCGCCAAACCATTTGCCCTCTGTCCTTGGGTTACAGAGACAGCGTCAGGGGCGATCACATAAGAAGGGCAGGTCGCGAAACCGATCTTAAACAGCGGCACAGGCCAAAGTTACGTCTACGAGCAGCCGCCAATGACCGGTGTTAACCATGAGGTGAGGAGTCCGAGTCACTCAGGTGATCGGAATCCTCCGCGCGGACGCGTGGCTTAAGTCTATCAGAGGCCTTTAGGAACTCCAGGCAGGCTCGCCAAGTGCTCCTGTTGAAAATAAAGTCTTTGAGTGACCGCGGAGTGTACCCTAATTCTTCTGCACAGGTGGAAAGAAGGGGGAATCTAAGGGCATCAAGGCTGCTGCACTCAAGCACGATGTAAGACAGAGTTTCTTCCCTGTCGGCGTCGCAGTAAGGGCAGGAAGGATCGTCAATGACGCCTATCCTGTGGGCGAAACTGTCCGTCCACGTGTGTCCCGTTAGCAGGCCTACCACAATGTGCTCGCTAGGGACGATGTACGCATACCTTTTGTCTAAAAGACTCATTGGAGTAAGGCCAAAGCGGGTGTGGATAGAAGGAGCTAGAGAGAGGAATCTGCTTTCCCATGCTTCACGCGCCCGGCCGTAGATTGCCGATTTTACAAACGACAAAGGAGCGAGTTTGTAACAGCTTGGGTCAGCAGACTCAGCACCCCGCTTTGCGAGTGTGTCCGCAATGTCATTACCCACGTTCCCACTGTGGCCCTTGATCCATTGTATGGTGCATCTGCTCCCATTGCGATTCAATCGCGAAATCAGTAGCAGAGCTCTGTCGATAAGGTAATTACCAGTCTTAGAGTTCAGAACTGACTTCACGACTGAGAGGTTGTCCAGGAAGAATCCTAAGGTTAGATGATTAGGTAAAGTGGTTGCGTTTTCAAGAGCCTTAACCAATCCAAGGGCTTCCGCCTGAAAGAAAAAAAAAGCAATACTTCAGAAATATTTATTTTGTTATTTTAAGTGCATTTTAAATAAAAGCTTTTTTAAAAAGTGTTTTTTATAATTAATTATATAATAACAACAAAATTAAAGTTTCTTTTTTCCAATTTAATATAAAGATATAGAATATCTATAAAGATTTATAAAATGTTGTTAAACTCTATTTTATATAAGAAACAAAACTTTTTGAATATATCAGAGTTATTAACAGAATCCTGATATACATTTGCTAAAAGATATAACTCCATTTAGTTTTGCCCGTGAGTGTATTCATAACAAATGCTATTCAATTCCTATAAAGATTAAGTTCAATAAAAGTAATTTATATATATCGGAGGTATAAAATTACGGACTATATAAAATATTGATGTATATATACTAACTAGAGATTACTTAACAATTATACTGTTGACGCTACTGACAATAAAAGTAATATATTGTCATGTAGAAAGGTGAGAGACATGAGGATGACAATATATTTTGATCTAAACTATTGCCAACTTATTAACCTAAATAGATATGCAATAAGGAAAATATGTAACAAAATATCAAAATTAATAATCTGTGGTTGAGAATAATAAATATACTGTTATAATAATCTATATAGATTCTATGTCTGACTGTCTGTCCATCTGTCTGTCTGGCTTTCTGTTTGGTTGTCTGACTGTCTGTCTGTCCATCTGGCTTCTGCTTGATTGTCTGACTGTCTATCTGGCTTTCTGTTTGGTTGTCTGACTGTCTGCCTGGCTTTCTGTTAGGTTGTCCGACTGTCTGTCTGTCCGTCTGGCTGGCTGCCTGTCTGTATATCTGTCCATCTCTCTTCCTGGTTGTCTGTATGTCTGTCCGTCTGTGTGTCTGGCTAGCTGCCTGTCTGTTCTTCTGTCTGTCTGACTGACTGTTTGTCTGTGGTCGCTGTAATATTTTTCAGAGTTATTGTCTTAATCTCGATATATATTCTAAAAGGTACAACTTCCTTATGTTTTGTGTATGAGTGTATATTATTTCATATGGATATTGATATAGATCTATGATGCGACTCTTTTATTGAGAGTATAAGTAAAGAGCCGGAAACGGGTTCGTGGTTGGATATTCTTGATTTAACATGAAATAGGATAGTCAATAATCATTGAATAAGTCTATATCAACCTGTAGTTGATTTTTGTTCCATTAGATGGCACTCTCTGCCATCTATAATGCTCAAGTAAGAGGTCACCATGTTACTTTTTGTTTTTAATAATTTAAAGTGTAAATACACTTACTGTAAATTTTCAATTTTGGTATAGTAACCTCACCTAAGAGTACAATCTAATGATCTCTGTACTATCAAAACTCCAAAGTTCAGGAACTAAACAAAGTTCGACAAACTCCAGCAGAGAGAATAGATGTTTCTAGCTCTCAGGGGAATTCATATTCTACAGAAACTTTCAAAGCTCTTTAGCTCCGAATTTAAAGGTAGACCGATAGCCAGCCAGCCAGACAAATAGACAGACGGACAGAGAGGCAGCCAGCCAGACGGACAGACAGACAACCAAACAGAAGCCAGACGGACAGACAGACAGTCAGATAACAAAACGGAAGCCAGATGGAAATACAGTCAGTCAGACAACCAAACAGAAAGCCGGACAGACAGACAACCAGACAGACAGGCAGCCAGACAGAAGGACAGACAGGCAGTCAGACATAGTATATATATATATATATTTGGTAATTTAAACGAACAACCCCATATTGTATATAACTTATAACAAGATTTTCATGTTGTATAATAGAAACACATCTGTAAATTATTATACGCATTATTAACATGTGTCATTACATCATCATATGTAATGTACTTTGTACAAACTGAGGATAAATAAATAAAACTCTGTAATAGATTAAGAGTTGAGCTAAAGCAGAGATCGAGCATATAGCAGTCCCTAAACAACAAGGTCTAAAGATGGAAACTGCCACGGCGCCAGTGTACAATTTCGCCAGCCGATGTTGCATCTGTTGAAATGCAATTCTCCCTTTCTCGGGAAAGATATATAAAGCCCCCGTCTTAACCTATAAATATAGCCACTTGACAGTCAGTTCACCATTAGCGCGAGCCCTCGTCGGTTGTCACCAAGGTCCATCTCATCGACCATGTAGACCAGTAAGAACTCTTCTATCTCCATTTTTCGCTCCTAGCTCAACTTTTATCTGTTCACGGAACTTTCTTAGTGCAACTGTGCCTTCGTTTTTTGTGTGGACATTCCCAAGCTTTCCACTCTGCCTCGACCACGACTGCCTGTACTCTGTGAGAACTGTAAAATGTCTTCCAAGGTGCAGAGAGGTGCTGGAAAACTCCCCATCCTGACTGTTCCTCTCGGTCAACACAGTATAGCGAGAGTTGATAGGGACTCACACCATAGAATAAGTCGACTGGATACCTCATCACATTTTTAGTCGACAGGATTCTACAAGAGTCTACAGGACTTCACCACATTTATAGTCGACAGGATCTCATTACAGTTAGTCGACAGGATCGCTCTCATCACAGATTTAGTCGACAAGATTCTACAAGAGGCTACCAGACCTCATCACATATATATATATATATATATATATATATGATTATAACAGTTTATTTTTTATTCTCAACCACAGATTGTTAATTTTAATAGTTTGTTACATAATTTCCTTATTGCCTCTCTATTAGGTTAATAGGTTGGTAATAGTTTAGATTAAAATATATTGTCATCCTCATGTCTCTCACCTTTCTACATGACAATATATTACTTTTATTATCATTTTTTTGAAAATGGAGCAATCCATAAATAAATCCTTATAGAAATCTCGTAGCATTGGTGTAATTGATTGGTTTGAAATATTGACTACAGTGGTTTGATGTGTTTGTTTAAATATATTGCCACTTGGGAAATTAGGAAAGATAAACTTCAGGATGGCACAGCAATTTATTTAAGAAAAGTACAAATTATGTGTGATTGTGATAAAAAATATATAAGCAATAAGGGATGTTTACAGATTAACAAAATATAAACATCAAAAATGTTACTCTGATATTGAAAAAATAAATACTTCGCTACATAGCTCCTTGCCTATGGGAGCTGTGACCCACAGCTTGCAAATATTGTGGTTACTGACATTGATCTGACCTGCTTCTGCCAGAGATTCCATCGAATTCTTGAGCATTGTCCATAGAACCTTTAGGTCCTTTTTCTTGCGGCGTGAGGAGGGGCTTTGTCGTCGTATCGTCTATAGGGACATCGTCGTCTTGGAGGAAAGTCATAGCTTTGACACGGCAGTGGAACCCTGGAGCCAGTCTCTGAAAATGTAGATCACAGCACCCATTGCCTCAAGGTCTTCTCGGTGATCTTCAGTTTGTCTTCCCTAATTTACGCAGCATCTTCACCAAAATGCCATGGGAAAAAATAGGAAATAAAACTTCAGGATGACACAACAATTTATTCAAGGCAAAAACAAACTATAATTGATGAAAAAAGATAAGCAATGAGGGATTTTTACAGAGTAGCAAAATATAAGCATCAAAAATGATACACTGATAATGAAAAAATAAATACTTTCCTACAATATTGTAATATAGACAAATAAAAATATGTTATTTTTATGTGTGTCATTATATAGTGCCTCATATTGCGCGGCTTTATGTTTTAAAACTACTTCTGTATTTATTTTGATAATTGATTTCGAAGACTGCCTACAGAGGAGTTGAATTTGAAATTCTTTTATTGGTTCTAACCTCCTCGAAGACCGCCCCGTAGGAGAGCTACTTCCCGCTGTGCTCGCTTGTCCGCTTCCTCGATCACTTGTCCGCTTCCTCGATCACTTGTCCGCTTCCTCGATCACTTGTCCCTTCCTCGATAACTTGGCCGCTTTCTCCATCACTTGTCCGTTTTCTAGATCACTTGTCCGCTTCCTCGATCACTTGTCCGCTTCATCGATCACTTGTTCGCTTTCTCCATCACTTGTCCGCTTCCTCGATCACTTGTCCGCTTGCTCGTTCACTTGCCGCTTCGTCATTAACTTGTCCGCTTCCTTGATCACTTGTCCGCTTCCTTTATCACTTGTCCGCTTTCTCCATCACTTGTCCGCTTCCTTGATCACTTGTCCGCTTCCTCGATCATTTGTCCGCTTCCTCGATCACTTGTCCGTTTTCTCCATCACTTGTCCGCTTCCTCGATGATTAGTACGCTTTCTCCATCACTTGTTCGTTTTCTCCATCACTTGTTCGCTTTCTCCATCACTTGTCCGCTTCCTCGATCACTTGTCCATTTCCTAGATCACTTGTCTGCTTTCTCCATCACTGGTTCGCTTTCTCTATCACTTGTCCACTCCCTAGATAACTTGTCCGCTTCCTCGATCATTTGTCCGCTTTCTCCATCACTTGTCCGCTTCCTCGATCACTTGTCCGCTTCCTCGATCACTTGTCCGCTTTCCCCATTACTTGTCCGCTTCCTAGATCACTTGTCCGCTTCCTCGATGATTAGTACGCTTTCTCCATCACTTGTTCGTTTTCTCCATCACTTGTTCGCTTTCTCCATCACTTGTCCGCTTCCTGGATCACTTGTCCGCTTCCTGGATCACTTGTCCGCTTCCTAGATCACTTGTCCGCTTTCTCCATCACTTGTCCGCTTCCTCGATAACTTGGCCGCTTTCTCCATCACTTGTCCGTTTTCTAGATCACTTGTCGGCTTCCTCGATCACTTGTCAGCTTCTTTGATCACTTGTCCGCTTCCTCGATCACTTGTCCGCTTCATCGATCACTTGTTCGCTTTCTCCATCACTTGTCCGCTTCCTCGATCACTTGTCCGCTTGCTCGTTCACTTGCCGCTTCGTCATTAACTTGTCCGCTTCCTTGATCACTTGTCCGCTTCCTTTATCACTTGTCCGCTTTCTCCATCACTTGTCCGCTTCCTTGATCACTTGTCCGCTTCCTCGATCATTTGTCCGCTTCCTCGATCACTTGTCCGTTTTCTCCATCACTTGTCCGCTTCCTCGATGATTAGTACGCTTTCTCCATCACTTGTTCGTTTTCTCCATCACTTGTTCGCTTTCTCCATCACTTGTCCGCTTCCTCGATCACTTGTCCATTTCCTAGATCACTTGTCTGCTTTCTCCATCACTGGTTCGCTTTCTCTATCACTTGTCCACTCCCTAGATAACTTGTCCGCTTCCTCGATCATTTGTCCGCTTTCTCCATCACTTGTCCGCTTCCTCGATCACTTGTCCGCTTCCTCGATCACTTGTCCGCTTTCTCCATTACTTGTCCGCTTCCTAGATCACTTGTCCGCTTCCTCGATGATTAGTACGCTTTCTCCATCACTTGTTCGTTTTCTCCATCACTTGTTCGCTTTCTCCATCACTTGTCCGCTTCCTGGATCACTTGTCCGCTTCCTGGATCACTTGTCCGCTTCCTAGATCACTTGTCCGCTTTCTCCATCACTTGTCCGTTTTCTAGATCACTTGTCGGCTTCCTCGATTACTTGACAGCTTCTTTGATCACTTGTCCGCTTCCTCGATCACTTGTCCGCTTCATCGATCACTTGTTCGCTTTCTCCATCACTTGTCCGCTTCCTCGATCACTTGTCCGCTTGCTCGTTCACTTGCCGCTTCGTCATTAACTTGTCCGCTTCCTTGATCACTTGTCCGCTTCCTTTATCACTTGTCCGCTTTCTCCATCACTTGTCCGCTTCCTTGATCACTTGTCCGCTTCCTCGATCATTTGTCCGCTTCCTCGATCACTTGTCCGTTTTCTCCATCACTTGTCCGCTTCCTCGATGATTAGTACGCTTTCTCCATCACTTGTTCGTTTTCTCCATCACTTGTTCGCTTTCTCCATCACTTGTCCGCTTCCTCGATCACTTGTCCATTTCCTAGATCACTTGTCTGCTTTCTCCATCACTGGTTCGCTTTCTCTATCACTTGTCCACTCCCTAGATAACTTGTCCGCTTCCTCGATCATTTGTCCGCTTTCTCCATCACTTGTCCGCTTCCTCGATCACTTGTCCGCTTCCTCGATCAATTGTCCGTTTTCTCCATCACTTGTCCGCTTCCTCGATGATTAGTACGCTTTCTCCATCACTTGTTCGTTTTCTCCATCACTTGTTCGTTTTCTCCATCACTTGTTCGCTTTCTCCATCACTTGTCCGCTTCCTCGATCACTTGTCCGCTTCCTCGATCACTTGTCCGCTCCTCGATCACTTGTCCGCTTCCTCGATCACTTGTCCGCTTCCTCGATCACTTGTCCGCTTCCTCGATCACTTGTCCGTTTTCTCCATCACTTGTCCGCTTCCTCGATGATTAGTACGCTTTCTCCATCACTTGTTCGCTTTCTCCATCACTTGTCCGCTTCCTGGATCACTTGTCCGCTTCCTGGATCACTTGTCCGCTTCCTAGATCACTTGTCCGCTTTCTCCATCACTTGTCCGTTTTCTAGATCACTTGTCGGCTTCCTCGATCACTTGACAGCTTCTTAGATCACTTGTCCGCTTCCTCGATCACTTGTCCGCTTCATCGATCACTTGTTCGCTTTCTCCATCACTTGTCCGCTTCCTCGATCACTTGTCCGCTTGCTCGTTCACTTGCCGCTTCGTCATTAACTTGTCCGCTTCCTTGATCACTTGTCCGCTTCCTTTATCACTTGTCCGCTTTCTCCATCACTTGTCCGCTTCCTTGATCACTTGTCCGCTTCCTCGATCATTTGTCCGCTTCCTCGATCACTTGTCCGTTTTCTCCATCACTTGTCCGCTTCCTCGATGATTAGTACGCTTTCTCCATCACTTGTTCGTTTTCTCCATCACTTGTTCGCTTTCTTCATCACTTGTCCGCTTCCTCGATCACTTGTCCATTTCCTAGATCACTTGTCTGCTTTCTCCATCACTGGTTCGCTTTCTCTATCACTTGTCCACTCCCTAGATAACTTGTCCGCTTCCTCGATCATTTGTCCGCTTTCTCCATCACTTGTCCGCTTCCTCGATCACTTGTCCGCTTCCTCGATCACTTGTCCGCTTTCTCCATTACTTGTCCGCTTCCTAGATCACTTGTCCGCTTCCTCGATGATTAGTACGCTTTCTCCATCACTTGTTCGTTTTCTCCATCACTTGTTCGCTTTCTCCATCACTTGTCCGCTTCCTGGATCACTTGTCCGCTTCCTGGATCACTTGTCCGCTTCCTAGATCACTTGTCCGCTTTCTCCATCACTTGTCCGTTTTCTAGATCACTTGTCGGCTTCCTCGATCACTTGACAGCTTCTTTGATCACTTGTCCGCTTCCTCGATCACTTGTCCGCTTCATCGATCACTTGTTCGCTTTCTCCATCACTTGTCCGCTTCCTCGATCACTTGTCCGCTTGCTCGTTCACTTGCCGCTTCGTCATTAACTTGTCCGCTTCCTTGATCACTTGTCCGCTTCCTTTATCACTTGTCCGCTTTCTCCATCACTTGTCCGCTTCCTTGATCACTTGTCCGCTTCCTCGATCATTTGTCCGCTTCCTCGATCACTTGTCCGTTTTCTCCATCACTTGTCCGCTTCCTCGATGATTAGTACGCTTTCTCCATCACTTGTTCGTTTTCTCCATCACTTGTTCGCTTTCTCCATCACTTGTCCGCTTCCTCGATCACTTGTCCATTTCCTAGATCACTTGTCTGCTTTCTCCATCACTGGTTCGCTTTCTCTATCACTTGTCCACTCCCTAGATAACTTGTCCGCTTCCTCGATCATTTGTCCGCTTTCTCCATCACTTGTCCGCTTCCTCGATCACTGGTCCGCTTCCTCGATCACTTGTCCGCTTTCTCCATTACTTGTCCGCTTCCTAGATCACTTGTCCGCTTCCTCGATGATTAGTACGCTTTCTCCATCACTTGTTCGTTTTCTCCATCACTTGTTCGCTTTCTCCATCACTTGTCCGCTTCCTGGATCACTTGTCCGCTTCCTGGATCACTTGTCCGCTTCCTAGATCACTTGTCCGCTTTCTCCATCACTTGTCCGCTTCCTCGATAACTTGGCCGCTTTCTCCATCACTTGTCCGTTTTCTAGATCACTTGTCGGCTTCCTCGATCACTTGTCAGCTTCTTTGATCACTTCTCCGCTTCCTCGATCACTTGTCCGCTTCATCGATCACTTGTTCGCTTTCTCCATCACTTGTCCGCTTCCTCGATCACTTGTCCGCTTGCTCGTTCACTTGCCGCTTCGTCATTAACTTGTCCGCTTCCTTGATCACTTGTCCGCTTCCTTTATCACTTGTCCGCTTTCTCCATCACTTGTCCGCTTCCTTGATTACTTGTCCGCTTCCTCGATCATTTGTCCGCTTCCTCGATCACTTGTCCGCTTGCTCGTTCACTTGCCGCTTCGTCATTAACTTGTCCGCTTCCTTGATCACTTGTCCGCTTCCTTTATCACTTGTCCGCTTTCTCCATCACTTGTCCGCTTTCTCCATCACTTGTCCGCTTCCTTGATCACTTGTCCGCTTCCTCGATCATTTGTCCGCTTCCTCGATCACTTGTCCGTTTTCTCCATCACTTGTCCGCTTCCTCGATGATTAGTACGCTTTCTCCATCACTTGTTCGTTTTCTCCATCACTTGTTCGCTTTCTCCATCACTTGTCCGCTTCCTCGATCACTTGTCCATTTCCTAGATCACTTGTCTGCTTTCTCCATCACTGGTTCGCTTTCTCTATCACTTGTCCACTCCCTAGATAACTTGTCCGCTTCCTCGATCATTTGTCCGCTTTCTCCATCACTTGTCCGCTTCCTCGATCACTTGTCCGCTTCCTCGATCACTTGTCCGCTTTCTCCATTACTTGTCCGCTTCCTAGATCACTTGTCCGCTTCCTCGATGATTAGTACGCTTTCTCCATCACTTGTTCGTTTTCTCCATCACTTGTTCGCTTTCTCCATCACTTGTCCGCTTCCTGGATCACTTGTCCGCTTCCTGGATCACTTGTCCGCTTCCTAGATCACTTGTCCGCTTTCTCCATCACTTGTCCGTTTTCTAGATCACTTGTCGGCTTCCTCGATCACTTGACAGCTTCTTACATCACTTGTCCGCTTCCTCGATCACTTGTCCGCTTCATCGATCACTTGTTCGCTTTCTCCATCACTTGTCCGCTTCCTCGATCACTTGTCCGCTTGCTCGTTCACTTGCCGCTTCGTCATTAACTTGTCCGCTTCCTTGATCACTTGTCCGCTTCCTTTATCACTTGTCCGCTTTCTCCATCACTTGTCCGCTTCCTTGATCACTTGTCCGCTTCCTCGATCATTTGTCCGCTTCCTCGATCACTTGTCCGTTTTCTCCATCACTTGTCCGCTTCCTCGATGATTAGTACGCTTTCTCCATCACTTGTTCGTTTTCTCCATCACTTGTTCGCTTTCTCCATCACTTGTCCGCTTCCTCGATCACTTGTCCATTTCCTAGATCACTTGTCTGCTTTCTCCATCACTGGTTCGCTTTCTCTATCACTTGTCCACTCCCTAGATAACTTGTCCGCTTCCTCGATCATTTGTCCGCTTTCTCCATCACTTGTCCGCTTCCTCGATCACTTGTCCGCTTCCTCGATCACTTGTCCGCTTTCTCCATTACTTGTCCGCTTCCTAGATCACTTGTCCGCTTCCTCGATGATTAGTACGCTTTCTCCATCACTTGTTCGTTTTCTCCATCACTTGTTCGCTTTCTCCATCACTTGTCCGCTTCCTGGATCACTTGTCCGCTTCCTAGATCACTTGTCTGCTCTTCCATCACTTGTTCGCTTTCTCTATCACTTGTCCACTCCCTAGATAACTTGTCCGCTTCCTCGATCATTTGTCCGCTTTCTCCATCACTTGTCCGCTTCCTCGATCACTTGTCCGCTTCCTCGATCAATTGTCCGTTTTCTCCATCACTTGTCCGCTTCCTCGATGATTAGTACGCTTTCTCCATCACTTGTTCGTTTTCTCCATCACTTGTTCGTTTTCTCCATCACTTGTTCGCTTTCTCCATCACTTGTCCGCTTCCTCGATCACTTGTCCGCTTCCTCGATCACTTGTCCGCTCCTCGATCACTTGTCCGCTTCCTCGATCACTTGTCCGCTTCCTCGATCACTTGTCCGCTTCCTCGATCACTTGTCCGTTTTCTCCATCACTTGTCCGCTTCCTCGATGATTAGTACGCTTTCTCCATCACTTGTTCGCTTTCTCCATCACTTGTCCGCTTCCTGGATCACTTGTCCGCTTCCTAGATCACTTGTCTGCTTTCTCCATCACTTGTTCGCTTTCTCTATCACTTGTCCACTCCCTAGATAACTTGTCCGCTTCCTCGATCATTTGTCCGCTTTCTCCATCACTTGTCCGCTTCCTCGATCACTTGTCCGCTTCCTCGATCACTTGTCCGTTTCTCCATTACTTGTCCGCTTCCTAGATCACTTGTCCGCTTCCTCGATGATTAGTACGCTTTCTTCATCACTTGTTCGTTTTCTCCATCACTTGTTCGCTTTCTCCATCACTTGTCCGCTTCCTGAATCACTTGTCCGCTTCCTGGATCACTTGTCCGCTTCCTAGATCACTTGTCAGCTTTCTCCATCACTAGTCCGCTTCCTGGATCACTTGTCCGCTTCCTAGATCACTTGTCCGCTTCCTCGATCACTTGTCCGCTCCTCGATCACTTGTCCGCTTTCTCCATCACTTGTCCGTTTTCTCCATCACTTGTCCGCTTCCTCGATCACTTGCCCGCTTCTTCGATTACTTGTCCGCTTCCTCGATCACTTGTCCGCTTCCTCGATCACTTGTCCGTTTTCTCCATCACTTGTCCGCTTCCTCCATCACTTGTCCGCTTCCTCGATCACTTGTCCGCTTTCTCGAAGCTGCCCCGTAGGAGGGCCACTTCCCGCCGTGCTCGCTTGTCCACTTCCTTAAAGACTACGATTTTTTATTCTGACCAAGGCCTTTTAAGAGGTTTATGTTGAATAATGAATAGTCATTTCGCCATTGCTCTCTCGATGGCCTTCAACAGTTTCTCAACGACCAACCTCTTCATAAATTTTCATGACAACCCATTGTCCCATTGTTAATATCTCTCTATCGATAATCTTTTCAGTTTCCACAATTTGATTATTATTTTTTACTCAGCATCTTTATGACACTTTATTCGAACTTTGAAACCAGTATTAATCTAGGCTAATGACACATCTAATGTGTTATCAAATATTAATTAATAATGATACTGAATATATACAGTGAAGTTTTTCACATAAGAGTCAACCTTAAAATGTGATTACGCTCATGGACAAAATAAAAGGAAATTTCAGAGTTCCCTGTTCACGATTACCGTAGCGGCTCGGGGCCCACGACACCGTACTACACGGCAGTCCCTTACTTATGCTACTTCTCCCGATGTAGAGGAGGACTTCTGGGCAGATGCTTTTTATTATTAATTATTAAGAGCTTTTATTTAACTTGCCTATCTGTCTGTCTGTCTGGATGTCTGTCGCCAAATCTTGTAATCAATTTTTATTAATATACTTATAGGGCACCTAGAAATATGAAATTTGGTACACATTTTCAAACCTGATGACAATGCTAGCTGATCAATTTTCAGACTTCTGGGTTGTCAGGTTGGCCAAGAACGGACAAATTTCCAAATTTCCTTTCAAATTTTGAATATTTAATTTTAATATGCTTCCAGACCATATAGAATAATGAAACTCACAATACTCGCTCAGTCCAATTAATAATTGACAGATAGGCAGACATACATTCATTTTTATATATAGAGATTAGCAGTAATTAAACGTAACAGTAAGAAAATGTATATTTTAATATATGTAAATAGAGTCTCTTAAGAAAGACCACCTAGAAACATGACTCAACTTGTTTCTCCTGTAGGTGGTCTCTCATTGGAGATTCTAAATTGATATTAAAGAATCTCTAATAGACCTTTAATAAGAGACTGCCTCTTGGAGAGACGGGTTAAGCTACGATTTTAGGCATCCTCTCAATGGAAGCTCTACTGTATCTACTTTTTCACACTGTTTGGCTTAATAAATGCCATTTTAACCATTTTGAATGTGTATCGATCCAGTCTATTTTTTGATATTTTATAGGCAAAATCACTTCATTTCAATTCACAGGGAATTCTTAACATTTTTTTTTGTCTTCATTCAGCTTACTTTCTATTATATTTTAAGCCATTGTTCCATTATACATATTTAATACCGTATACACTGTTTTACTTTCAAAAATGTCATTAATAATTTGAATACAGACACATTGAAAACCTTCTTAATAATGATGATAATTTTTAATAAAAATTTTAATGGAATTTGGGAAATAAAACGAAACGAAAAAAGGAAATCTGACAAAAAATAGCTTTATAACTTTCCCCAAAGTTCTAAATGGTCAAATATATAGCAAGTGGCTATATAAATAAAGTTATACACAAAGATAAAATATAGATTTTAAAATATTTTTTTTACTTAATTTTAATGCATTGTAAATTCTTCATCTTCAGGGTCATTGTAGTTAAGTGGAAAATTTGGTGACATTTGGTTAAGTAGTTTCTGAGTTTATCGATAAACAGACAGACAAATTTTGATTTTTATATATATAAAGATAATACAGAGATAATAAATCAGAGTGCTGAAAATATAACAGATATTAATTAATATTTATCCTTATTTTTTCAAAAAAAAAAAAAGGTTTTTTCAAACTAATAATTAGATAGAAACCTTTCTGGTAGTATATTAAACAATTTCTCAAAGTTAGATTGCGCTAAAATGAGTAGTTTGGTCCGGCATAAAGAAGAGGCATATCATTTTTTTTTCTATATGCATGATAATATTTTTAGAGCAGATGGTTGAATTATAACAGATAAATTAGAATATTTATCTTGATTATTTTTAGGCGAAAAGTTATTTCAAAAATTTTATTTGCTAGAAACCTTCCCAGTACTATACTAAATAACTTCCCAAAGTTTCATGGCGTTCCAATGAGTGGTTTGGTCAGGCATAAAGGACAGACACACCACACACACACACACACACTCGAGCGTGCGGCCACGCTTTCGCGAGCTCCGCCGTTTTCGCCTCTGGCGTGTGTGCAAATGTCCGTGGACAGGCCAAGTTTGGCACCGAAAGGTAGCCCAGGCTCTGCTGAACAAGTGCCTGAAAGGCCCAGCATACTGTCTCAACCAGGCGAGGAATTATCGCCGAAAAAACGGTAATTTAGAAGATTTTCAAATAAAATTCTTCTGAATCTGAAAATTATGCAAATTCGCCGGCAGGCGACATGCATGCAAATCTGGCCGCCGAGCGTGGTGACGTCACGGCGCCGAAAAGTGCTGCTGCGATCAGCGCAACTCCAGCTAGCCCGGCCTCGCTCAACTGGGCCGACAGCGAGATGGCGGAGGTGGACTCCAACGACGGTTACACCGTTGTGAAGGGCAAGAAGAGGCGCCTTACTTCAACACCGGAACACGCCGCTAGGCAGCCTGGCAGGCCTGCTGAGAAGTCCAGCCCCCAGCAGCGGAAGCGACCAACAGGGCCGAGAGCAGTGCCGCCTCAGGAGATCAAGGCGACACGCGCCAACATCGCCGACGCCAGGGCGAGGCAGGCCACTACCAACCACGAGAACTACGTCTTCGTGGAGCTGTGCCCAGAAATCCCGGACTACTCTTACCTCAAGGCAATGAGCGCGCTACTCGGGGGGCCAAAAAACATCACCCAATTCAATCGAATGAACGGCCACTACATCGTGGGCCTTGCGAACAAGGACCTCGCGAACCATCTGGTCGCGAGCGGCCTGGAAATCGAGGGAACGACCCTCAAGATCTTCCCCTTCCGCAAGAGGGCGGAGCGCTTAGTCGTGGCCAACCTGCCCGGCTTTGTGGAGGACAGCACCATCGCGACCGCCCTGGGCCAATTTGGGAAGGTCACCTCCATCGCCCCCATCCTGGTCAAAATGGGGGAGTTCACCTTCACCGACGGCCGCCGGGAGGCGTTCATCCTGCTCCGCGAGGGCGTAAGACTGGAGACGCTGCCCACCCGACTGACCATCCACTCCAAGGGAGACACCCTGTCGGCCTTCCTCTCCTTTGGAATCAAGTGTTCCAAATGCGGTAAACAGGGCCACCGCAGAGCCAACTGCCCAGCGCTCGCCAGACAAGGGAGCGGCAACCCCAGGCAAGCAGCGTCTTCCACCGACGCAAGGCCTCCCCCTCCTCCTCCTCCTCAGCAGCCAAGGAAGCCAGCACCTGCACCCGCAACACCGGCGTCCCCCATCCAACCGGCGAAGACATCAACTGAAGCTCCAGTGACCCCCTCGGCGCCCCATCCTCCAGAACTGAGGGATCTTGCCTAGCCCGCCCCTGTCGCCCCCTCTGCTCCTCTAGCTACCCCGCGGCCCCTCGAGCCCGAGACCTTTCCGCTCGACATTGAGATGTCGGAGGAGGAGCTGACCACAACTCCCTCCGCGTCTCCCCGGGGAAAACCCGCACTCTTCAGCTGCGGGAGCACCTCAAGCAGTCCCCCAACCTCTCCATCGACTGGGACGGGCTGCCCCGTATAGACCGCGAGGACGCACAGCTGCTACTCACCTCTAAAAGAAAAATGGAGAAGCGAGTGCACTCGCTGTCAAAAGCACAGGTCGCCTACTCGACCAGGTGGCCGAAACCATCAAGGCCTCGATCCCAGACTCCAACCACACCATCCGCAAGACCCTCCAGAAGACCAAGGGGGTGCTTAAGGGACGGCAACAATGAGCTACCGTCTCGCCAGCATCAACGCGCGAGGGCTCGCCACTCGGGGGAGGAGCCTTGCCCTTTGTCATCTCCTCAGGCAACATCACGTGGACATCGCGTTTGTCCAGGAGACAAACGCATTTCATCTCGGCAGCGGCCAAGACCTCTGCCTCGGCTACAACGCTGTTACATTGGCCCATCCCGTAGCCATCTCGGGATCCGGACTCGCCTGCGTCTTCGGACCAGGCGTAGCCGTGCTACAACAGCGTATCCTGTGGCCGGGCCACATCGCCTTGGCAACAATAGATGTCCACGGCGAGGAGATGACGGCCATCGCCGTTCATCTGGCGCATGAACCCCGGGAGAGAAACCGACAACTGGAGCTCCTGGCGGCGACAGCGGCACAGGAGGAGGAGGGGGCCTGCTGGATCATCGGCGACTTTAACATCAGGAATCGGGGCCCCTCATCATCATCATCATCATCGGATGCCCTCGCCGCTCTTCTGGACCTGGCCGCGCTGGTCGACGTGGCCACCCAGTTCGACGCCGCCCACCTGCCCACCAGAGTCGCCATGCACGGCGACCAAGTCGAATCCAACCGCCTGGACCGGATCCTCGTCCCTGCTGGAGTCCTGGATCGCGTGTCCATCTACGCGACCAGCCACTACCACCTCTCGGACCAGCGCCTCGTGCTGCTCCAGGTGGGCCCGCCCACCACCGCCGTCTCCTCCCCCACCCAGCCTCGCTTGGCCGCGATGCTCCGCTCGGGCCTTGCTCTCGAACATCTGGCTGGCTACATCCGGGAGTTGGAGGAAGGCACAGCGCACGATGACGACGACGGGACCTTCTGGGATAGGTGGACCTCCATCAAGGCGGGGCTGCTGGCGGAGGCCAGATCCCTGCACGACCCGCGCCACGCTGCCAGCGACAGCTACGTCTACAGGGCGAGACGTTACATCGCGGCGCAGCTCGAGGCCTCCTCCATCCGGGCAGACTACCCTTCACTGCCAGACCTAGCACGCGCCATCCGCCTCCGACGCCCGGTCAGCGTCATCAGGGACGAGCAGGATAACATCATCGAGGGCCCCGAGCTTCGGCGGAGGGCTTTCGCGACCTTCCAGCCCCGCTTCGCCCGTCCCACCAGCGATCCAGCTGCGGGAGCTGCCTTCATCGCCAGCAGCGCGCCCACCACCACCCGCGAGCTGAGTGAGGAGGACCCGCTCCACCGGCCGGACATCAGCCCCAGCGAGATCGCCAACGCTATCGAGCACCTCCCTCGCGGAAAGGCCCCCGGCTGGGATGGCTTGCCGTGCGAGCTCCTCGTCGCCTTCAGCGAGGACTTCTTCGCGGAAGCTCTAGCCCGGGTGTTCGCGGCATCACGGCTCCGCGGTGCCCTGCCTCCGTCGACGCGGCGAAGCTCAATCTGCCTCGTGCCCAAGGCCCGCGGAGGTCGCGGCCTTGATGGCTACAGGCCCGTCGCGCTGCCCTCGGCCGACTACAGGGTCCTGGCCGCCATCCTTCACAGGCGCCTCAAGCCCCACCTGCGGACCCTTGTGCCGGAATGCCAGACCTACGCCGTCCCCGGGAGGTCCCCGTCATGGAACATCGCCATGGTGACGGACGCCGTCGAGGAGGCCACCGCCCTAGGCTCGCCGCTGGCCGTCATGGGCGTAGACCTGGAGTCCGCCTTTGACTCACTAGACCGCGGCTTCCTGGAGTCCCTGCTGACGTCCCTCCGCCTCCCGCCGGCCTTCAGGGCCTGGATTAACATCCTCTACGCCGGGGCGGACGCCACCATCCGGGCCGGAGGATTCTACACCGCCGCCTTCCCCCTCCTCAACGGCCTAAGACAGGGTTGCGCCGTGAGTGCCGCACTCTTCAGCATCGCCACGGGGCCGCTGCTACGTCGCCTGGAGTTGACTTCGGCGTGGGCAATGTCATCGCCTACGCCGACGACATCGTCCATCCTATTCCATCGCGACGGAGACTTCGAACGGGTGGCGATCGTCTTCGAGGAGTACAAGCAGGCCTCCGGGGTTGGCGTGAACCTCCGGAAGAGCGCTGGCCTCTGGTGCGGCGCCTGGCGCAACCGCGGCGACTCCCCTCTCGGCGCCTCCTGGTCGACCACCTCCATCAGGATCCTCGGGCTCGACATCGCCCCCAGGAGCACCGTCGCCCACCGGGAGCAGCATCTCCTGGCCCTCCTGGAGACTGCGTGCCGCAGATGGACGCCCTTCACCCGCGGCCTCTCCCTCGTCGGACGAGCAAGAGCGGCGAACACGCTGGTGGGATCCACGATCCAGCACCACCTGCATGGATACCTCCCATCACCCCCGACCATCGCCAAGCTGCAGGCCCGACTGGCGAGGTTCGTCTGGGGGCCAGACCACACGGCGTGGCTTCCCGCCAACGTCATGGCGAGGCCGGTCACCATCGGAGGCCTCGGCCTCCACGACCTCGCGACCCAGCTCCAGCTCGCCTGCCTCAAGGGGGTGCAGGTCGCGCTCCGCGGAGGCAGAAATGCTTTCAGCTGGCTGGTAGAAAGCGGTGAGGCATGGATCCACCCTCCACCGGACGGCACCCGTCTCCAGCCCCGCCGTCTACGGCTGCTGAAGCTCTGGGAGGAGGCCTCCAACATCCTGAGCCTCAACCACCGGGCGCTCCCCACGGCTCAGCTGCTGGACCTCCCCATCATCGGCGGCTGCCGGTTCCTCCGCCCTCCCGACCTCCTGGCCCCCGCCCCGCTGGCGCGGAGCCCGAGTCCGGGATCTCATCGTGGAGGAAAATCTCATCGCCCGCCCAACGCGCTCGGCCCTGGCTGACGCCGCTGCCCTGGGCGCCTTCTGCCGGAGGCTGACCTCCGAGAACGCCGTGGGCTTCGGGGCGGAGTCTGCGCCCTCATCTAGCTCCTTAGCTGCGGCCGTGGTGCTGCGGGGGAAGGCTACGCCGTTCCTCAACGGCCTCACGACCCTCTCAGCCCGACGGGCCCTGGATCGTCCGCGCCTCGCCGCCACCCCCACATCCAGATTTCTGGCGAGATGGACGCCCACCATCAATCCACCACCCAGGATCGACTGGGCCTCGCTGCGGCGCTGCGCCTACTCGGGCCACGAGGCCGACGCGGCCCTCAAGTTGGCCCTCCACGCCCTGCCCCATCCGGCCCATCCTGCCTCGGTCGGCCCCTCCTGTCCTGCCTGCGGGTCCATCGACCGCTCCCTCGGCCACCGTTACTGGTGCTGCCGTTCCATCAGGCCTCTCATCAGAGAGGCCTTTAACATCATAGGGCGGCCCCCTGACCTGCAGGCTTGGATCTTCGGCGGGTCCGGCCTTGAGGACGACGCCCTTTCCCTCCTGGCGTCAGCAAAGTTGCGAATTTATCGCTACTTTGTCCAGGTTGGGCTCGGAGAAGCGGTGGAGGACCCGCTCATCGCCTGGTCCAGGACCCTCCAGCGTCGAGGTTTCCTTCCATCATCTCCCATCATCATCTTGTAGTTTTCATATATGTATATATTTTCTTTCTCTCTTTCTTTATGTATATATTTTATCTCTATACTTTATTGTTTGAAAATATGTAATATTGTCTAGATGACAATAAATATTTTTTAATTGTCAAATTGTCACACACACACACACACACATTCATTTATATATACATATAGATGATCTGGCTTTGTGTCTTCTACTCGAATGAATGTTTTCTGTTAGAATTTTGTTTCTGCATACTAAAAGTGAACTCGCTTCACCCGTGGTCTCTGCTCTTTGGATTTTTTTTCCCTATATAATTTTGTATCCGATTATCAAACATGATACAGCAATATTTTCATTATCATTTTCTGACTAAAAAAACAACTATTTTTTACCCAGAACCTGTCAATTTCAAATTTTCTTGGATAAAAATGCGACAATGCTGGAGGTTGCGAAAGGATTTTTCAATAAATGTTCAAGACTTGGAAGGAATTAGAAATCCAAATATTCAGATTCCTATCTAAAACGTCCTTGGAATTACAAGCAAATAAATGAGAAAAGCCAAAAATAATTTTAATTTTATCTGCTATAATTTAGTCATCTTATTCCAATATCATCACGCCTATATTTATATTCATTATATATATATATAGGTGTGTGTAACAATATACCACCATACATTTCACGGCACCTTTTTAAATAGTTCCCCTTCTTCAATTAGTATGTTGTTACTTTTAACTATTTAATCAATTTTAAACAATTGATTATAATTATAATTCAAATTTTATATGTACCAATTATCCCATAACAATAATCCACTGGGTGTCTCTAACTTTGTAATATAATTCAATAAATTTAGGGTTCCCAAAAGCAAAGAGAACGCAGTTCTGTTAGTAACGGATTTTGCTTACATCACTTCCGACCTCCCACGAGGAATTGACCAATCTGCTGCGAGCAGTCTTGCAGCTATTTAAGGCCAATGTCGTCTCAGTGATAAGGCTTTTTTTTTTTTGGACTGGCATATATACGACTAAAAATAGCGTGAATAATTAATTATAAAAACACTTTTAAAAAAAGCTTTTATTTAAAATGCACTAAAAATAACAAAATAAATATTTCTGAAGTATTGCTTTTTTTTTCTGAAAGTACCATTTAACAAATAAAATAATAGACTTAGAGAAATAAAAGCGGTGGGGTACAATAATAATAAATTTGAAATCAATGTGATTTTATATGAAGCAAATGATTAGCAAAATTATGCCTTTCATTAAATTTATACCTATTTGCTGCATAAATGATTATCATCCCCCACCGCTTTTATTTCTGAGTCTATTATTTTATTTGTTAAATGGTACCTTCAGAAAAAAAAGTAATACTTCAGAAATATTTATTTTGTTATTTTTAGTGCATTTTAAATAAAAGCTTTTTTTAAGTGTTTTTTTCATATAATTAACTAGCCGAATGACCCGGGCAACGCCCGTGTTTTACCCGATTGAATGTTTTTATTCAAATACTATTTGTTACAATTATAAATTGGAGCCGTGGATGTCACTCTTGTGAAACGTCCCGCTCCAAACTTTACATGTACATAAGGTCAGCTAGTATTACCCTTCATTTTCACCGCTAGAGGCGCGAGCGAATTGACTTTTTGTAAATATACATAATTATAAAGATAGAAGCTTCTATAGAAGATAATGATCATAATGATGATGCGCGCGCATCCGTGACAGCGATGAGGAATTGAGGAAAGACGGTCGTGACTATATATGTTGATAATAAAATAATATAATAATTATTATTATTATCATTAGATAATGATAATGATCATAATGATGATGCGCGCGCATCCGTGACAGCGATGAGGAATTGAGGAATTGAGGAAAGACGGTCGTGACTATATATGTTGATATATACAGTTATCAGCGTCAAGCACAATTCTTTCTTAATTCTGACACCGTTTGCTTTTTGTTCAGTGGTAGAATACTCGCCTGCCACGCGGGCGCCCCGGGTTCGATTCCCGGCCGATGCATTTTTATTTTTTTTTACAATTTTTAAAACTCATTTATAATATTAAAATATATGTGCTTTTCCTGTCTATGTACAGATTTATGGTCTATGTACACAAGTATGTATACGAGTTATTCGCAAATTGCGTGGCAAATTTGTCCTTTCGCTCGCAAGCAGCGCCTCTAGCGGTGAAGATGGGAAGTAATATCAGCTGACCTAATGGACATGTAAAACGTGTTTTAACAGGACATAGAGAAAAATCTGGAAAATATATTTTTCGGATTTTTAGTCAAGAAAAATAAATTGAGAGGTTCTGGGAAAAAAGTAGTTGTTTTTTATTCAGAGAATGATGATGACAATATTTCTGTATCATATTTGATTATCAGATACAAAATTATATCCGGAAAAATTCCAAAAAAGCAGAGACCACGAGTGAAGCCAGTTCATTTTTAGTATGCAGGAACAAAATTCTAACAGAAAAACATTCATTCAAGCAGAAGACACAAAGCCAGATCATCTCTTTATAAAAATATCGCTTCTCAGACACAAAGTTTGGAGCGGGACGTTTCACAAGAATGACATCCACGGCGCCAATTTATAATTGTAACGAATAGTATTTGAATAAAAGCATTTAATTGGGTAAAACCCGTGCATTGCCAGGGTCATTCGGCTAGTTAATTATATAATAACAACAAAATTAAAGTTTCTTGTTTTCCAATTTAATATAATGATATAAAATATCTATAAAGATTTATAAAAAATGTTGTTAAACTCTATTTTATTTTATATAAGAAACAAAATTTTTGAAAATATCAGAGTTATTGACAGAATCCTGATATACATATGCTAAAAGATATAACTCCCTTTAGTTTTGCCCGTGAGTGTATTCATAACAAATGCTATTCAATTCCTATAAATATTAAGTTCAATAAAAGTAATTTATATATATCGGAGGTATAAAATTACGGACTATATAAAATATTGATGTACTTACTAGAGATTACTTAACAATATTATACTGTTGGCGCTACTGACAATAAAAGTAATATATTGTCATGTAGAAGGGTGAGAGACATGAGGATGACAATATATTTTGATCTAAACTATTACCAACTTATTAACCTAATAGATATGCAATAAGGAAAATATGTAACAAAATATCAAAATTAATAATCTGTGGTTGAGAATAATAAATATACTGTTATAATAATCTATATAGATTCTATGTCTGACTGTCTGTCCATCTGTCTGTCTGGCTTCTGCTTGATTGTCTGACTGTCTGTCTGGCTTCTGCTTGATTGTCTGACTGTCTGTCTGGCTTTCTGTTTGGTTGTCTGACTGTCTGTTTGGCTTTCTGTTTGGTTGTCTGACTGTCTGTCTCTCCGTCTGGCTGGCTGCCTGTCTGTATATCTGTCCATCTCTCTTCCTGGTTGTCTGTATGTCTGTCCGTCTGTCTGGCTGGCTGCCTGTCTGTTCTTCTGTCTGTCTGACTGACTGTTTGTCTGTGGTCGCTGTAATATCTTTCAGAGTTATTGTCTTAATCTCGATATATATTCTAAAAGGTACAACTTCCTTATGTTTTGTGTATGAATGTATATTATTTCATATGGATATTGATATATATCTATGATGCGACTCTTTTATTGAGAGTATAAATAAAGAGCCGGAAACGGGTTCGTGGTTGGCTATTCTTGATTTAACATGAAATAGGATAGTCAATAATCATTGAACAAGTCTATATCAACCTGTAGTTGATTTTTGTTCCATTAGATGGCACTCTACCATCTATAATGCTCAAGTAAGAGGTCACCATGTTACTTTTTGTTTTTAATAATTTAAAGTGTAAATACACTTACTGTAAATTTTCAATTTTGGTATAGTATTTTTGAAAATGGAGCAATTCATAAATAGAAGTCTCGTAGCATTGGTGTAATTAATTGGTTTGAAATATTGACTACAGTGGTTTGATGTGTTTGTTGAAAGACATTGCCACTTGGGAAATTAGGAAAGATAAACTTCAAGATGACGCAGATATTTTTTAAAGAACAAACTCTGATAGATGAAAAAGATAAGCAATGAGGGATGTTTACAGAGTAGCAAGAAGAAGCATCTAAAACGATACACTGATAATGAAAAAATAAATACTTTCCTACAATATTGTAACATAAACAAAGCAAAATATGTTATTTATATGTGTGTCATTATAAAGTGCCTCATATTGCGCGGCTTTATGTTCTAAAACTACTTATTTATTTATTTCTGATGATGGATTTCGAAGGCTGCCTACAGAGGGGTTGAATTTGGCATTCTTTTTTTTTTTGCTTCTTAGATTCCTCGAATACAGCCCCGTAGGAGAGCCACCTCCAGCCGTGCTCGCTCGTCCGCTTCCTCGATCACTTGTCCGCTTCCTCGATCACTTGTCCGCTTTCTAGATCACCTGTCCGCTTCCTCGATCACTTGTCCGCTTCCTAAATCACTTGTCCGCTTCCTAAATCACTAGTCCGCTTCCTCGATCACTTGTCCGCTTCCTAGATCACTTGTCAGCTTCATAGATCACTTGTCCGCTTTCCTCCATCACTTGTCCGCTTCCTAAATCACTTGTCCGCTTCCTCGATCACTTGTCCGCTTTCTCCATCACTTGTCCGCTTCCTAGATCACTTGTCCGCTTCCTCGATCACTTGTCCGCTTCCTCGATCACTTATCCGCTTCCTAGATCACTTGCCCGCTTCCTAGATCACTTGTCCGCTTTCTGGATCACTTGTCTGCTTCCTAAATCACTTGTCCGCTTCCTCGATCACTTGTCCACTTCCTCGATCACTTGTTCCCTTCCTCGATCACTTGTCCGCTTTCTAGATCACTTGTCCGCTTCCTAGATCACTTTTCCGCTTCCACCGATCATTTGTCCGCTTCCTAGATCACTTGTCCGCTTCCTAGATCACTTGTCCGCTTCTTCGATCACTTGTCCGCTTCCTCGAAGACCACCCCGTAGAAGAGCCATCTCCTTCCGTGCCCGCTTGTCCGCTTCCTCATTCACTTGTCCGCTTCTTCGATCACTTGTTCCCTTCCTCGATCACTTGTCCGCTTCCTAGATCACTTGTCCGCTTCCTCGATCACTTGTCCGCTTCCTCGATCACTTGTCAGCTTCCTCGATCACCTGTCCGCTTCCTCGATCACTTGTCCTCTTTCTCCATCACTTGTCCGCTTTCTAGATCCCTTTTCCGCTTCTTCGATAACTTGTCCGCTTCCTCGAAGACCACCCCGTAGGAGAGCCATCTCCTTCCGTGCTCGCTTGTCCGCTTCCTCGATCACTTGTCCGTTTTCTCATCACTTGTCCGTTTCCTCAAAGACCGCACTGTAGGAGAGCCACTTCCCGCCGTGCTCGCTTGTCCGCTTCCTAGATCACTTGTCCGCTCCCTCGATCACTTGTCCACTACTCCATCACTTGTCCACTTCCAAGATCACTTGTCCGCTTCCTAGATCACTTGTCCGCTTTCTAAATCACTTGTCCACTTTCTCCATCACTTGTCCTCTTCCTAGATCACTTTTCCGCTTTTTCCCATCACTTGTTCGCTTCCCTCGACCACTTGCCCGCTTCTTCGAAGACCGCCCCGTAGGAGGGTCAACTCCCACCGGGCTCGCTTGTCCGCTTCCTCGAAGACCGCCTATAGGAGAGCCACCTCCCGCCGTGCTCGCTTGTCTGCTTCTTCGATCACTTGTCTGCTTCTTCGATCAATTGTCCGGTCCTCGATAACTTGTCCGCTTCCTCGATCACTTGTCCGCTTCCTCGAAGACCGCCCTGCAGGAGAGCCACCCCCCGCCGTGCTCGCTTGTCTGCTTCAATAACGATGACCATTTTTGATTCTGACCAAGGCTTCTTGAGAGGTTTATGTTGAATCATGAATAGACATTTCTCCATTGCTCTCTTGATGGCTTTCACCAGTTTCTTAACAACCAACCTCTCTATACAGTATCATGACAACCCTTTGTCCCATTGTTAATATAGCTCTATCGATAGCCTTTTACACAGTTTCAACAATGATGATTTTTTTCAACTCTTTTATTATTACACTTCTCTCTCTCTCTTTGAACCCAGAAATAAACAAGGATGAGAATTTAAATGTCTATACATGTGAAAAGAAGTTCGACTTTTACACTTGTAGCGGTTGTATGAAAGTTTTTCTTTTATAGCTATTTTTAATGTAAAGGAAATAAATAATCAAGAATGCATGTCTCGTTAGTTTTTATTTTTAACCAACGTCTCATTTTTACAAAGTCCTCATGTAAACAATGCTAAGTGATGATGATTGTTGGAATAAAGTTCTATAAAAAATTAAATATGAAAATAATAATTTTGAGATGTTTACAGCATATATTTATTATATAATCTAAAATACAAATATTTTATATATTTTTTAAAACATATATTTTATTTTTTCATTCATTGACTGTTCTGCATTTTTGACCATATATTCAAAAAATATCACTTTTATTATTATTGTTGTAAATATGTATATTTAACCCTACCTATCTTTTATCCACGATTATAGAATTCATTATATAAATTCTATATTCCTGTGATATAAATAATTTATGTATATTTTTACTTCAAGATGATTCAAAATAAAAATCTGCTTGAAAGGTAAATAATTATTTTTATTTTTCCACGACTGCACCTCTTTTCAACAATCAAACACACAAAAAATTTCTAATCTATAACATATATATATATATTTTTTCTTTTTTTTTTTACGTATCACACTTACAAATGTTCCAGAGCCCCATTTGGTTATTTACACTCATTAGTAGAATTGAATTAAATCTTATTATAATATATACAATGTGTAAAATGTCAATATACAGAGAAGTCACCACAATTAATCCTCCAATATGTCACCATTTTATTGGTATCCTAAAGTGAATCAATGTCCATTTACAGCTCGTTAATTACCAATTAGGCTGACAAGAATTATACAATGGCGCGGTGTGGAATTTTCCATTCGGGCATGTGAGGAATTCATTGATCCATACTAACTGGGTGCTTTTAACGTCGTCTTTAGATAGTTCTTCAATTAGCGTGGAGGACATTAGAATTTGTGGAGGTTGTTTGTGTTTCCTACTCTAGATACCTCTCTGCCTGGATTCTATTGAGAAACCATAACTGGAAATTCAAATTATCGGAATTATAATCGAAAAGTAAATTGTATATTGAATTTGTATCGAATTGGAAGGTGGAATATTTATTTATTATCATCAAATCAGACGCGATATCCCCACAATGCGTCAAGCAACAAATTCAGAGAAATATTTACATAGACAATTGGTGAATTGTATCAAATTGGATACTTTAGCATTCTGAAAGTGAACGAAAAATATATGGGGAAAATACTTTTAAATATATTTACTTTTATATAGACACTCATAGACAAAAATTAAGGAAGTGGAAAGTCTTTGATGTCGATGGTCGTATATATATATATATATATATATATATGTGAAAAAATAATAGAAAAATAAAAAGATGGCGCTCTGCCTTCTGAAAAAGACATATGCTCCTGGTCAGGATATGCCTTTTTATTTTATAATATCTCGATAGCTTATCCTCCATTTTACATTATAAAGCTGTAGTTGGAGATTGTTACTGTGGCCCATACCACCAGTATGTTTATCTAGCAGCGATTATTATACATTGATGATATGGATGGTAGAAATTCTAGAATAAATAGAAAATGATATGTAATTTGTGAAAAAAAACAAGAAAATAAATTGTCAAGAAAAAAGAAACGAAAAATTTGTCAGGTGGTGTATTTAGTAGTGAGTAGTATCTTTCAAACGTTACCAACTTATATATAATACAATACAATATAATGCGGCTTGTGATTGTAAAACGACATTCGAAATACTATCCCGCATGTGTTTCTTTTCAAAGAAAATTCAAAATTTATTTTAAGGAGAAATAACGATTATTTATAACCTTTTGGATGAGGTATGAAAGGGAGAATTGTGAAGAGTAATGATACACGGAAAAATAAAAGTGTCCAGTGATGGGAATCGAACCCACAGTGTTCCTCTTACCGGGGATATGTCATGTCCACTAGGCTACCCTGGACATGTTTTTCCGTTCGTAAATAATACATAAAGTAATTTATAATACAATATAATTCAATGCGGCTTGTGATTGTAAAACGACATTTGAAATACTATCCCGCATGTGTTTCTTTTCAACGAAAATTCAAAATTTATTTCAAGGAGAAATAACGATTATTTCTAACCTTTTGGATGAGGTATGAAAGGGTGAATTGTGAAGAGTAATCATAAACGGATAAAAAGGTTAGAAATAATCGTTATTTCTCCTTGAAATAAATTTTGAATTTTCGTTGAAAAGAAACACATGCGGGATAGTATTTCGAATGTCGTTTTACAATACTTGTATATATAACATAAATTTGCGGGAGAATAATCTTCATGTACCAAAAGAGACACCACTCACTTTAATTGTGTATCAGTACGATGGCATTGTGCATCATCCTAGTATAAACTTTAATAGTTATGATAAAGAATGATCCACAATTCCAGTTTTGGAAAATTCAGACAAAATGTCAACCTGCATACCATGGTTTAAGGCTTTGGCCCTCATCAGTACGGGGATGGCCTAGCTGTCCCTGTACTGATGAGCGCCAGAACACGAACCCGTGGTATACAGATTTGCTTTTTGTCTGAATTTACCCAAACTGGTATTGCGGATAGGTGGAATATTCGCGACAAATATGTCCCCCCGAAACAAAAACAGCTCATCGATGTTAATAAATACATTTATTCTCATCATTATGGGCGATGGCTTTTTAAACATCGGGTTATAAAAGGGTGTTATTCGTCCACATCGGTATATCTCTTATTTTACATCTCCTCAATTTCTTCACACACTCTCCACTTTAGAAGTCACTGGACGATTGGTTAAAACCCTTGATTCTCGACAGCTATAAACCGGGATCGAATCCCGCATTGGACACTTTGTTTTAATATGTGAATAACCTTCACATATATTATTCATTGTTGTAAATATCATAAGCTAGGTTGCTATTTTTGAGCGGTATCTAGTTGTTGTTGCTTCTTATTCCTCAAGTCGTTTAAACGATCTCCACTAGGTTCCATTGTCTCAGCTTTTCTATTATACTCCTGGGATTTTCCCAGAGGTCTTTTTTGAAGGATTTGATACAGTTCAAAAGATGTTCAGCGGTATCTAGTAAAGTTATTTTATAACCAGTACTTTCCACTTTAAAATTTACATGAAGTGTTAATAATAGAAGGGTTAATAAAACCAATTCTTTACTTCTCTTAATACATCGAGAAAAATACAAAGTAGTCATCAGTGGTGAAACCTTCCAGCAAAATTTCGTCACAGTTTAACCTAACATCTCTCTCTTTAATATTATAGTTGGTTGTGTTCTGATCTGGCGATTTTGGGAGTTGTCAATAAAGATATTTATTTATTATATTTTTCTTATCCTTTTATTAGTCTAAATTAGATAAGATCTTGGAGGTAGTGCTCATAAAGAAGTTCAAGAACTCTTCTTGGTTCTCTGTACAGGGATCCTTTGTCCTTTCCAATACAATTTCCAAAACTCCGCCATTGCCGGTCCCATGCCCGGATGTAAAAGGAGGAAGGGGAGCAGTAACAAGCTCACTAAAAAAACCAGAGTTCAGTTGGCCCGACTGATAGCACCCTGTAAGGGCTCCTATCCTTGGGTTACAGGATAATCAGCAGTTCTCCATGTTAGGAGCGGCTGCACAAGGCGTCTGTTCCTCATGTTAGAGGCGGCCATTTAATACCAGGTCAAAGTCCAAGTTACACCTCTCTGTAGGTGACCTCGGAGAAATGCTGGATAAAACCAGCGCTTTAACGTAACTGGCATATAACCTATATGGAGTCTTAAAGGTATTTATAAAATTTCTGAACACATGTTTTGACAAAGTAGAAATTTATCCAAACATTATATTGAACATTGCTTTTCTCATTATAGTAAGGCTATCAGGAAATTATTAGAAAATTGAAGAATGAAATTATTATGCTAAATTATTTCTACAAGTATTTGCACTTGTATTATGTTATCACTATGTGTGTGTGTTATACTGCATTTATAAGAATATTTATCTATATATATAAAAATGAATGTATGTGTGTCTGTTTGTTTGTTTGTTTGTCCTTTATGCCTGACCAAACCACTCATTGGATCGCCATGAAACTTTGGGAAGTTATTTAGTATAGTACTGGGAAGGTTTCTAGCAAATAAAATTTTTGAAATAACTTTTCGCCTAGAAATAATCAAGATAAATATTCTAATTTATCTGTTATAATTCAACAATCTGCTCTAAATATTATCATGATGATACGATGATTTTGTAATGTAGAAAATTAGGAAAGACAAAATTCAGGATGACACGGCAATTTATTTGAGACAAGAATAATGATACAATTCAAAGGCAAGATACTATTCCTTTAACTTCCAATTACCGAGGGAACCAATTAATATTGATTTTATTCAACTTATCGAGTATTTTTCAAGGGACCGCGAAAAAAATGTTCACTTTATCGAGAGATTCGTTAGACAAACTTTTACTCGGGTAAAACCCGGGCGAAGCCGGGTACGTCCGCTAGTATATTATATATAATCTCTTTCACACAATTTTTTAGAAAATGTCTTAACACAGGTGGAGATCCTGGTTTTCATTCATGTTACTGAAGTCATAATCTGCGTGATTAGCTGGCAGCTTCATCGAATTTGATCACTTTATATCTCTGTTCAGGTTTTCGTGTGCAGGAAAACACATTTTCTGGAGCTTTCACGAAGGTTAAGATGACACAATCGATATGCACTTTCACATGCTGAAACTTGACGCTCGTTCATTATTCGCATACAGATCTTGAAGAGCTTGCGTGATATATTGGATTCCTCCCGTTTAATCTGCCTAATTGATTGAGCCACACCTGCATCTAGTTCCGTAGGCTCTGATTTGGATATATATTTTGCTAAGTAAAATGCGATGAATTCATTTGACCCGCATGGTTGAATATCCATATTTCCTTTCCATAATCCTAAGAGTGTTGGATTATAGTTGTTAACCCATCGGTCCTCCTGGTGACGCTTGAGTAGACATAGTCTTCCATCGTTCCGTACGAAATCATCTGATGAATGTGCTACGATTCGGGTTTCCGCACACTCCTGACGTGGGAAGCTGAACCTACATGTTGGTGAATCATTTTTCGTACAAGAAGTAGTGTGATGATGAATTTGACACTTCTTGATTAGCTCATGAAGCTCTGAATCTTCGGATGATATTTTGCATGAGCATACACGATCGATTTGTTGAATACCCTCGGCAGTATCGAATGATGGATGGTTTTCTATCCAAACCACCATATGCAGATGTGGACTACCTCTGTTTTGAAACTCGATACGCCCCCAGTAGTTGTTCACTCGTCCGCCAAACACCTCCTGGTTGCTTAGGATAAATTTCATCAACGTATTTATGCGAATTGCAAAATGACGGCTTACAATCACTGGATATTGTTCGATTAGTTTTTGCGTCGCTTGCAAGTCAAGTGCAGCAGGATCTTCGTCAGGTCGTCCATCTGCAATCGAGAGGGCCTTGCGCATGTCCAACCAATTTAAGTCATTGCAACTAAAGGTCACGAAATATGTTGGCGGGCCTAGGCATCTTATCTGTGCTATTAATTCATATAATTTTATTTTTAATTCATATAATTGAAATTTAGTGTTTCATACAACAGGGCCAATTTCTTCATCTTTTTCTGCAAATTCAACATAGTCGTTGAGATTAGATGTACTTCTCAATTCTATATATATCTGCATGGTTCTCACATTCACATGTTTGATGATATAATTTCATAATTTTGATACTCTTTGCTACCCATCTCACATTGTAAAAGTATCCCAAAAGAAGATGAAATTTAAAAAAAAATCTTTTCAGTTGTGCAAGAGCTTGAAGTTCTCATGATAATTACATGGCCAATGTCAGTATACCCCCGAAGGTTCAATGTAGTAGGGACACAACCCACAACAAGGCCATTTGAATAATTTATCAGATTCACTTAAATATAATTTTCCTTTTTTACAATCTATGATGGCAACTGTGACTCTAAAGATATCCTCTCTAATCGAGTAGGATGCCGTACCTACTTTCAGCGACTGCTACAAATTCCAAAATAATATCAAGTCTTTTAATTAAAAAGTCATACACAGTAGACCGTCCTGTAAGGGATACCTAATTGCAGAGCTAAAGTGTCATTTAGGGAGAGATGTCTTCTTACCGGAGAGTTGGTAAATTGTAAAAATGGTAATTTTGTAAATGAAAACTGTCCTTTGTAGAGAGGTGTTCTCTAGCACGAGAGTCCTCTCATGGAGGTTCTCTTGTTTAAAACACAATAATGATCTATCTATATGTAGGAAATGAAACCATTTTTTAAAGCACAAATGTTTCTTTTACACACAAACTGCGATGAAAAAATATTGGGAGGACTTGGCTCATCAGTGGTGAAACCCTCCCAATATTTTTTATCGCCTTAATGACAGTAGATTTTTTTTGTGTGTGTGTGAAAAAGAAACATTCGTGCTTTAATTCTTTCATTTGCTATATATAGATGGCACATTTTTGCTTTATATTAATTGAACCTTCGGGGGTATACTGACATTAGCCATGCAATTATCATGAGAACTTCAAGCTCTTGCACAACTGAAAAGATTTTTTTTAAAATTTCATCTTCTTTTGGGATACTTTTACAATGTGAGATGGGTAGCAAAGAGTATCAAAATTATGAAATTATATCATCAAACATGTGAATGTGAGAACCATGCAGATCTACTTATATATTTGCCTTATTCTGTCTGTTTGTTTGTCTGTAGCTCACGGATAGAATGCACGCTCATTGGCTGCCAGGGAACACGTGTCCTCCCTGCCCCCCTCTAGACAACCCTGTTATTCAAAAACCATACATCCAATCGCCATGAAATTCTGGGATATTATTAGGTATATCCCCGGAAAGGTTTTCGAAAAATAATTTCTTGAATATCTTGAATATCCTTAGAGTTATTTGCAGAATTGTAGATATAACTCGCAAGCAGCGCCGCCAGACGGTGATGAAAGCAATGGGGAGGTAACGCCATCTATGTTTGATTTTTTAAACTGTTTATATTTCTGAAGAAAAATTGAGATTGAATTAAAAGGGGGGAATTGTTAGGTTTATTAATTCAAATAATTTTTCTCTGTGTAAATAATTATGTAAATATATGAATAAATATAAATTGATGATGATAATATTAGCTAGCATATGTTAATTTACAATTTGGCAACGTAGTTAGTGCCTTCTTGATCCTTTCTTGTTTTTTGTATTTCTTCTTAATCCTTAAATTTTACTTTTGTACTTTCTATGCATAAAGATAATATTCAAAAATATATTATATAACATTTTTCTCTTTTTTACCCCCAAAAACACCAACAGGGATGGTATAGTTGCATAAATGATACAAGTTTTATAACAGGTTTAAATATGGTCAAATATAATTGGAAATTTTAGTATAATATGTAAATTAATAGATCACACGCTCTCTATTTATAACACTATCATCCCTGTTTGTTGAGAGGGGTGAGAAAACTTTGACACTGTGTATCAAATACAGTTAAACCTGTCTATAGCGCTCCCTCTTGGAACTCACCAAAATAGGGTGTTATAGAGAGGGGCTGCTATAGACAGGTTACTTTTAATGTAAATCGCATCGTACTACGTATTTAAAATCGGGCGCTATGACCACCCAAGTCAACGTTTTAAGAAGAAATACAAAAAACAAGAAAGGATCAAGAAGGCACTAACTACGTTGCCAAATTGTTAATTAACATATGCTAGCTAATATTATCATCATCAATTTATATTTATTAATATATTTACATAATTATTTACACAGAGAAAAATTATTTGAATTAATAAACCTAACAATTCCCCCCTTTTAATTCAATCGCAATTTTTCTTCAGAAATATAAACAGTTTAAAAAATCAAACATAGATGGCGTTACCTCCCCATTGCTTTCATCACCGTCTGGCGGCGCTGCTTGCGAGTTATATCTACAATTCTGCAAATAACTCTAAGGATATTCAGGGATGGTATAGATGCATAAATGATACAAGTTTTATAACAGGTTTAAATATGGTCAAATATAATTGGAAATTTTAGTATAATATGTAAATTAATAGATCACACGCTCTCTATTTATAACACTATCCCTGTTTGTTGAGAGGGGTGAGAAAACTTTGACACTGTGTATCAAATACAGTTAAACCTGTCTATAGCGCTCCCTCTTGGGACTCACCAAAATAGGGTGTTATAGAGAGGGGCTGCTATAGACAGGTTACTTTTAATGTAAATCGCATCGTACTACGTATTTAAAATCGGGCGCTATGACCACCCAAGTCAACGTTTTTAAAATATATTCGCACTCGGGTAAACCCCGGGCGTTGCCCGGGCCATTCGTCTAGTATATATAGAATTGAGAAGTACAGCCAATCTCAACGACTATGTTGAATTTGCAGAAAAAGATGAAGAAATTGACCCTGTTGTATTATTGTACTGTGTATGTAGGAGGTGTGTTCAAAAAGTATCGCGACTTTTGTGCTTTTTTCAAAATTTATTTATTTATTCATGAATACCTATTTTGTCCCCTTCAAAGTAATCCCCATAAGATATTATACACTTGTGCCAAAGGTTTTTCCAATCTTCGAAGCACTTCAAAAAATCATTTTTAAAAAATCTTTTTCAGCTCCTCCTTCGATGCCGTCTTTATCTCGTCAAGCGTAGCGTAACGTCGTCCTTTCATGGGCCTCTTCAGTTTAGGGAACAAGAAAAAGTCACAGGGGGCCAGATCTGGGGAATACGCTGGCTGCGGCATCATTAGTGTGTTGTTTTTGGCCAAAAAGTCGCGCACAAGCAACGATGTGTGAGCAGGGGCGTTATCGTGGTGCAAAAGCCAATTTTTGTTTTTCCACAATTCCGAGCGTTTCTGGCGGATTGCTTCGTGCAAATTGCGCATAACTTGCAGGTAATATTCCTTATTGACCGTTCTACCCTGTGGCAAGAACTCATGATGCACCACGCCCCTGCAATCGAAGAAAACTGTCAGCAAAACTTTCACATTCGACCGAACTTGGCGCGCTTTTTTTCGGTCTTGGTTCGTGCGGCAGCTTCCATTGAGATGATTGAGCTTTGGTTTCCACGTCATAACCATAAACTCACGCTTCGTCACCAGTTATGACCCTCTGGAGCAAATTTGGGTCGTCTCGGACAGAGTCCAACATCTCATTAGCAATGTTCATGCGATGCTGTTTTTGGTCGCAATTGAGCAATTTTGGTGCGAATTTCGCGGCGACCCGTCTCATGCCCAAATCATTGATAAAAATCGAATGGCACGAGCCAATCGATATGTTTAGGTCCTCAGAAACTTCTCTAACGGTGATTCGACGATTGGCCAATATCATTTTCTCCACTTCATTAATTTTTTCGTCTGTTGTTGAAGTGCTCGGGCGTCCAGCACGCTCTTCGTCGTTCACATCTTCTCGGCCTTCTGAGAACATTTTTTACCACCGATAAACGTTGCTTCGGTCCAAGGTAGCTTCTCCGTATGCCACAGTCAACATTCGGAATGCATCCGCGCACTTAATTTCGTTTTTCACACAAAATTTTGATACAGGTTCTTTGATCCATTTTTTTTAATAGGTAAAAATCGAAGACGATCCAAAACACCTGCAAGCAAAGCAGCTGTCAACAATTAAGTGAACATTCAAAATGGCCGAGCTTGTCGGCATAAGTGAGAGACATGAGTACCAACATAAAGCCACAAAAAGATCGAAATTCGAATATACGTAACCCGCGAAAATTCAAAATTCGCGATACTTTTTGAACACACTTCGTATATATTGGATCAAAAACTATTTATTTATCAATATTTCAGTTTGCTGAACGCCAACCCTTTTAAAAGTACAACAACGTTGTTACACCTATAAAAATAACAAAACAACCATGAAATATTTGAAAATTTACAAAGCATCTCATAAAAACATTTTTTAAATAAAAAAATTTCCCTTTTTATTTTACTTTTTTCTATTTGATTGAAGAATATCTGGTTCGTTACCTCAGTTGTTTTTTATTTTTTTTTGGACAAGCTTATGACGTGTCAAAACAGATTTAAATGCTTGGTTCCGTTTTTATTTGTTTATCTTGCTATTAAACATTTTAAATATTTATTGATACATTCATAATATTTACCTCGAAATTAATAATATAAACCTATCTTACACATTATGTTTCTCTTTTATTATTTATTAGTTATAGAGTAGAACCTACCTTTAGCCGACACCCACACTAGAGGACATCTCTCTACAAAGGACATTGCAATATTACCATTTTTACTATATAACAACTCTCCGGTAAGAGGACACCTCTTCCTAAAGGACATTTTGGCTCTGCAATTAGGTGTCCTTTACAGGGAAGTTCTACTGTATATATGTTATAACCGAGGGTCAAACCTGTAGTAACTGAGAGGGACAGTCAGGGCGTGGAGAGTTTTCCAGTACCTCTCTGCACCTTGGAGGACCTTTAACAGTTCTCACAGACTACAGGCAGTCGTAGTCGAGGCAGAGTGGAAAGCTTGGGAATGTCCACACACAAAAAACGAAGAGACACAGTTGTAGTAGGAAAGTTCCATGAGCAGATAAAAGCGAGCTAAGAGCAAGCTGGAGATAGAGGAGTTCTAACTGTTCTACATGGCGATGAGCTAGACCTGGGTACAACCAACGAGGGCTCACACTGATGGTGAAGTGACTATATTTTCGGCTAGGGCAGAGATCTTATATATCTTTGCCGAGGGGGGAGAATGGACTTTGAGCGGGTGCAAAGGGCGTGGGGCGTCTGCGACATTCTACACCCTTTGGAACTGATGGTAACGGTCTGCCAAATTCCTCTTTATGGTTGTTGGATTTCTATCTCGATTTTAGACGTTTTTGAACTTCTTCTCAATCTTGCTTTAACTCAGCTCTTAATATCAAGCCCAAATATCAAAATGGTTACTTTCCCACCCACCATATTTACCTATCAAGCTTCTTAATAACTTTTTCTTTTTTTTTTTCTCCCTGATGGAATCAATTTGATGAAGTGGAAAAAATGCATCATCATAAAATTTCTTCAAAGACAATTTTCTGCTTGTTTTCTCAATGGGAAAATCTAGTGTTGTATGGATGCCAAAGGAGGGGATTTTGAAGATAATTATTAGTTTATTTTATATATCTCTTTGTTATTAAATAGTTTTGCCTCCATTCTTGTAGTTTTTGATAGAATCTTGTAGATATGTAAAACAATTATTATGCTTAATCAAAATTTGTTGTATTTTTATGGAGATTCCTAGAAATTACTGAACAAATATTTTGTATATATATTCTCTTCTTTCATTTTCTTAGATTTTCTAAGTTTGTGTTAAAATTATTGTTTCATTTTGATTTTATCTTATTTAGTAAGTTTGTAATGTTTAAAAATAGGCATAGAAGATTTGAGCATGTGAGTGGGGTATATAGGAAACAGACCATGGCATGTAACAAACTACCTACCATTCTCCTTTAGAAAACACTCCAAACCTATCAACTGTCCTCCAAAAATAATTCCTACACACCATATCTGAAATAGAAGATTTGAGCATGTGAGTGGGGTATATAGGAAACAAACTCCATGTAACAAACTACCTACCATTCTCCTTTAGAAAACCCTCCAAACCTAGATCTCAACTGTCCTCCAAAAATAATTCCTATACACAATATTTGAATATGAAAATCCAAAACTATTATAGAACGTATGGTTCTTTTGAAAATTTAACAATTTCTACTATCTTTACTGGAATGGAAAAATTAATGGGAAGGCCTGTCTTATCAGTGGTGAAGCCTCCCAGCGGTTTCACCAGTTTAATCTACCATACCGCTGTTATATTGCATTTTTAGAGTAAGGGCGGTAGAAATTGTGTAATTTTCAAAAGAATCATACACAATTATAATATTAAGAAAAAGGCATCTCCTTATCGTGCAACTGAAAGTTGCAGATGGCTTGCGTCATCTATAGGAATAAAAATAAACTATTCTCGTTGATTTTTATTTATTCCAGTATTGGCCAAATACCCATTCTTGATTAATCAAGAAAAGCTAACCACGGACGCGTTTTGGGCTGTTGGCCCTCATCAGCGTGGTGCAAGCTGTACCTTGACGACCAAAAAAAGGAATTAAGGCATCCTGAAAAATCACGAAACGGGTAGTTAAGGCCAGAATTGCGCGCGAACCGCGACACAATGTGAAAAAATAATATAAATGTTATATTGTCCAATACTGGAATAAATAAAAATCAACGAGAATAGTTGATATTTATTCCGATAGATGGCGCAAGCCATCAGCAACTTTCAGTTGCACGATAGGGAGACGCCTTTTTCTTAATTTATGCACCTTATCCCAGTACAATATAACATTTATACTATTTTTTCACATTGTGTTGCGGTCTCACGCAATTCTGGCCTTAACTACCCAATTCGTGATTTTTCAGGATGCCTTAATGACCAATTTTTTTTTTTGGTCGTCGAGGTACAGCTTGCACCACGCTGATGAGGGCCAACAGCCTGAAACGCGTCCGTGGTTAGCTTTTCTTGATTAATCAAGAATGGGTATTTGGCCAATACTGGAATAAATAAAAATCAATGAGAATAGTTGATATTTATTCCGATAGATGGTGCAAGCCATCAGCAACTTTCAGTTGCACGATAGGGAGTTGCCTTTTTCTTAATTTATGCACCTTATCCCAGTACAATATAACATTTGAACTATTTTTTCACAATTATAATAGTTTTTGAATTTTCATAACAGATGGCAGGCTAAAGCATCATAATACCTGATATGTTAAAATTTGTGTTAGAAAGTGCAATATAATTGGTAAAGATAACTTGAATCAATTGTAATATAAATGAATCAAAATTTATTTTCATAATTAATGCTACATATTTGGGAAGATTCAAAATTAAAAACATATATATAATAAACCAAAATATATATAGGAATATACACATACATATAAATATATTTGGTGGAATAGTTCGGGGTCAAAGAGCTATGCTGGGACAGGATCATGAGGGTCCAGACAGTGGCACTGGACTTGTGGAATAGCCTGGGTCAGAGATCTATGCTGGGACAGGATTATCAGGGTCCAGACAGTGGCACTGGTCTTGTGAAATAGCCTGGGTCAGAGATCTATGCTGGGACAGGATCATGAGGGTCCAGACAGTGGCACTGGTCTTGTGGAATAACCTGGGTCAGAGATCTATGCTGGGACAGGATCATGTGGGTCCAGACAGTGGCACTGGACTTGTGGAATAGTCTGGGTCAGAGATCTATGCTGGGACAGGATCATGAGGGTCCAGACAGTGGCACTGGTCTTGTGGAAAAACCTGGGTCAGAGATCTATGCTGGGACAGGATCATGTGGGTCCAGACAGTGGCACTGGACTTGTGGAATAGTCTGGGTCAGAGATCTATGCTGGGACAGGATCATGAGGGTCCAGACAGTGGCACTGGACTTGTGGAATAGCCTGGGTCAGAGAGCTATGCTGGGGTAGGATCATGAGGGTCCAGACAGTGGCACTGGACTTGTGGAATAACCTGGGTCAGAGAGCTATGCTGGGACAGCATCATGACGGTCCAGACAGTGGCACTGGACTTGTGGAATAGCCTGGGTCAGAGATCTATGCTGGGACAGGATCATGTGGGTCCAGACAGTGGCACTGGACTTGTGGAATAGTCTGGGTCAGAAATCTATGCTGGGACAGGATCATGAGGGTCCAGACAGTGGCACTGGACTTGTGGAATAGCCTGGGTCAGAGATCTATGCTGGGACAGGATTATCAGGGTCCAGACAGTGGCACTGGTCTTGTGGAATAGCCTGGGTCAGAGATCTATGCTGGGACAGGATCATGAGGGTCCAGACAGTGGCACTGGTCTTGTGGAATAACCTGGGTCAGAGATCTATGCTGGGACAGGATCATGTGGGTCCAGACAGTGGCACTGGACTTGTGGAATAGTCTGGGTCAGAGATCTATGCTGGGACAGGATCATGAAGGTCCAGACAGTGGCACTGGTCTTGTGGAATAACCTGGGTCAGAGATCTATGCTGGGACAGGATCATGTGGGTCCAGACAGTGGCACTGGACTTGTGGAATAGTCTGGGTCAGAGATCTATGCTGGGACAGGATCATGAGGGTCCAGACAGTGGCACTGGACTTGTGGAATAGCCTGGGTCAGAGAGCTATGCTGGGACAGTATCATGTGGGTCCAGACAGTGGCACTGGACTTGTGGAATAGCCTGGGTCAGAGAGCTATGCTGGGACAGCATCATGAGGGCCCAGACAGTGGCACTGGACTTGTGGAATAGCCTTGGTCAGACAGCTATGCTGGGACAGTATCATGAGGGTCCAGACAGTGGCACTGGACTTGTGGAATAGCCTTGGTCAGAGAGCTATGCTGGGACAGTATCATGAGGGTCCAGACAGTGGCACTGGACTTTTGAAATAGCCTTGGTCAGAGAGCTATGCTGGGAAAGGATCATGAGGGTCCAGACAGTCGCACTGGACTTGTGGAATAGCCTGGGTCAGAGAACTATGCTGGAGCAGGATCATGAGGGTCCAGACAGTGGCATTGGACTTGTGGAATAGCCTTGGTTAGAGAGCTATGCTAGGACAGGATCATGAGGGTCCAGACAGTGGCACTGGACTTTTGGAATAGCCTGGGTCAGAGCGCTATGATGGGATGGGACAGGATCATGTGGGTCCAGACAGTGACACTGGACTTGTGGAATAGCCTGGGTCAGAGAGCTATGCTGGGACAGGATCATGTGGGTCCAGACAGTGGCACTGGACTTGTGGAATAGCCTGGGTCAGAGAACTATGCTGGAGCAGGATCATGAGGGTCCAGACAGTGGCATTGGACTTGTGGAATAGCCTTGGTTAGAGAGCTATGCTGGGACAGGATCATGAGGGTCCAGACAGTGGCACTGGACTTTTGGAATAGCCTGGGTCAGAATGCTATGATGGGATGGGACAGGATCATGTGGGTCCAGACAGTGACACTGGACTTGTGGAATAGCCTGGGTCAGAGAGCTATGCTGGGACAGTATCATGAGGGTCCAGACAGTGGCATTGGACTTGTGGAATAGCCAAACAGCCAAATTATCTCAGTGCGAAGTATTTTAACCATCGCCATATCAAGTTGAATGGTTGCTTTGTCCCTGTATAACTTTTACAAAGCAGTAAGCAGGAAAAAGAACTTAGAGTGTGTATAAGACCAGTGTGTTATTTTTTATATTTTTCCAGTTTCTTATCTTCTCTTTTTGTTTTCTTTTTGCTTTTCTCACTTTCTATATCCCTTTGATACATTTTCTTTAATTGAATTTCTCTTCTCTAGATGGTTTAATTCAAATTTTACCCCCAAAATCTTTACTAGGAGACAGTCTTTTTTTTTTTGGAATACTTGCCACCAACTGAAGGATCATTATTTTTTCTTTTAAATCTTTTATGTCAATCTTATTGGTCATTCTAAAAATCCCAGATGTTTTAAAACCCTGTAATAAATCCAAGTTTTGGGCGAATTATTTTTCAAATAAAAAAAAAAACGCTTGGATGACTTGACAGATCTTTGAAGTGTGCATGAATAGATTCAAATATAAAATGTCAAAATAGAAATGTCATTGTTGGACAATGTTGCTATAGCCATGCCAAACTGGAGCTTAAAAATGTGAAATTTGTTTATTTACCATCTAATACAACAAGTGCCAGAACCATTGGATCAAGAAATTATTCAATATTTCAAATTAAATTTCTGAAAAGGCCTGTAGCAGCTCCCAAATATTAACTTTTCATATTTTAAGTTTTAATTAGTTTAATAACTATTTAATTCAAATATTTAATTAAGATATTCATCTCATGCTTTAAAATTATATAAATTAACATAATATCATCACTATAACAAGACTTAGAACAAAACACTATAAAGGAATGGCAATACATCTAGATGGCACAAGAACTTATAAAACATGCAACAACTGTCCTGGTGTGGAACTAACACCTACTCACATATTCTCATGCCCAGCAATGGCTGCAGCCTTGCAGAAAATTGACTTAGACCCAGAGCAGCAGCTTTACACACCCAAGATAGTGGATATTGCTGCTGCTGTGATGGAGATGCATGGAGACATCTGAGACTCTTCTTTGGACACGACAACAACAACAACAACATAATATCACATTATTTGTTGTCATAATAATAAAAATATTTATATATCATTCTGAATAATAAATCATTATTATATACAAGTATCAGAGTCATCAACAATCAATTCTGTCATCGTTTGCTTTTGAGCGGCGGAATCCTTGGAACAGCGTGAGAACAGGCTTCGACAAAATAGAAACAGGAGCAGTACTTCGAGAGCGGCAGAAACCCCACAAGAACACACGGCCAGGATTCTGAATGTCAGGGAAAGAACTTTTGCCTCACGAAACTCGCGTGATAGACTTTCCAATTTTCTTTTAGAAGGTTTTAATTATGATTCGTACAAAAATTACAAACAACACCCAAGTATTACTATCGGCCAAATGTCTATAGTATGTAACTACTGTAAAGCCAAGAAATATAGGGATGAGCCTCCTGGCTTCTGCTGTAAAAATGGAAAAGTTTATCTTTCACCTCCGCAATTACCACCAGATGAGCTTCTTTCTTTGATGTCTGGAAATTCATCCGAATCCAATCATTTTTTAAGGAATATAAGAAAATACAATTCATGTTTCCAAATGACTTCGTTTGGTGCCACATAATTTTCAGAAGAAAGTGTTTTTTCCAACAACTTTCAGGGTTCAAGGTCAGGTATACTATAGAGCAGGTTCATTATTACCCTCACTTGATCAACTTCCCCAATTTTTACAAATATTCTTCGTGGAAGATGCTCAGCTAGAGGTGAACCAAAGATGCCATTTCAGTTCTGCCTTGCGACATGGTACAGTATTGTGCCTACAGCGTATGTTTCAGCGATGCAATCAACTTATAAAAATATTTAAAACAGCATTGGAGAATATGCCATCAGATGAATACAAGTTAGTAATAAGGGCTGATAAAACACCATCAGGTGAACACGAACGCCGTTTCAATGCTCCTCAAAGTAATGACGTTGCTGTAGTTCTATCAGCGGATGAGTTTAATCAAAGTGACATCATTATTCAACGCCGCAGCAATGCACTGCAACACATTTCTGAAACACCTAGATCTTATGATCCACTTTAATATCCTATAATATTTTGGGAAGGCGAGGATGGCTACCATTTTAACTATAGGCGGATAGACCAAAATTCAGGTGTGCCAACTAATAGAAAAGTTTCAGCTATGAGCTTTTATTCATATAGAATAATGGCCAGGGATAATGTTTATAATCACATTTTAAATTGCAGGCAATTATTCAGTCAATATATTGTAGATATGTATGCAAAAATTGAGAGCGAGCGTCTTCTTTACATCCGTCTTAATCAAAAAGAGCTCAGAGTGGAAGATTCACTTGAGGGATGCTGTTGCCAATGATGGGATGGTTGCTAATTTTGGAAAACTGGTGATACTGCCAGCTACTTTCACAGGAAGTCCTCGACACATGCACGAGTACACACCATGGTCTTTGTTAGAACTTATGGACGCCCCGAACTTTTTATAACATTTACATGTAACCCTTCATGGCCTGAAATTAATGCCGAACTTTTTAATGGACAGAAACCGATGGACCGCCATGACCTGACAGCCAGAGTGTTCAAACTAAAGTTGAATAAATTAATTGCTCTAATAACAAAGAAATGCATATTTGGGGAGACTCGATGTTGGATGTTCACAATTGAATGGCAAAAACGCGGACTACCACATTCACATATTTTAATCTGGCTTAAAGACAAAATTCATCCTATTCAAATTGATAATGTTAATTCCGCTGAGATACCAAACCCAGAAGACCACAATCTCTATGAAGTGGTGATAAAAAATATGATCTATGGACCATGTGGCACTTTTAATATAAATGCACCATGTATGAAAAATGGCAAGTGCAGCAAAAATTACCCAAGAGACCTGATTAGTGATACACAAACTGGGTTTGATGGTTATCCTCGCTACAGGAGACGAGCCCCAGAAAATGGAGGTTTCAAAGGCAAGCTGAAGGGCCGAGGAAACACTGAAATTGAAGTAGACAACAAATGGGTTGTTCCATACTCCCCACTTCTTTCTAGAATGTTCAAGGCCCACATAAATGTTGAATATTGTAATTCAGTTAAGTCTATCAAGTATATTTGCAAATATGTTAATAAGGGCAATGATATGGCCATTTTTGGGACTTTCCAAAGAAAACACTAATGATGAAATATCTCAGTACCTGTTGGGTAGATATATCAGTAGCAATGAAGCAGTTTGGCGGATATTGAGTTTTCCTATTCATGAACGTCATCCAAACATTGTACAGATCGTTGTGTGTACAGATCCTCAAACATCAAGGTCTGTAAGGTTAACCCACACACTGCCAGAACTTTATAAATGGTCAAATATACAGGGTGTCAGTATAACATTACCTAGTGTGTACAGATCCTCAAACATCAAGGTCTGTAAGGTTAACCCACACACTGACAGAACATTATAAATGGTCAAATATACAGGGTGTCAGTATAACATTACCTAGTGTGTACAGATCCTCAAACATCAAGGTCTGTAAGGTTAACCCACACACTGGCAGAACATTATAAATGGTCAAATATACAGGGTGTCAGTATAGCATTACCTAGTGTGTACAGATCCTCAAACATCAAGGTCTGTGAGGTTAACCCACACACTGACAGAACATTATAAATGGTCAAATATACAGGGTGTCAGTATAGCATTACCTAGTGTGTACAGATCCTCAAACATCAAGGTCTGTGAGGTTAACCCACACACTGACAGAACATTATAAATGTTCAAATATACAGGGTGTCAGTATAACATTATCTAGTGTGTACAGATCCTCAAACATCAAGGTCTGTAAGGTTTACCCACACAGTGACAGAACATTATAAATGGTCAAATATACAGGGTGTCAGTATAACATTATCTAGTGTGTACAGATCCTCAAACATCAATACCTAAACCAGCACAAGAACACCCAATTAACAGAAAGAGCAGGTTTGATCTATGAAGTGTGAGAAGTGTGATCAAAGATATGTGGGACAGACATCCAGAACATTAAAAGAAAGGATGGAAAACCATAAATATGCTCTGAAGTGGGATAGAATTCAAAATTCTGCTCTTGTAGAACACAGAAGGGACACAGGACACAATAAATTCAATTTAGAAAACCCAAAAACACTGGACTATGATAAAAATTATTACAAAAGACAGTTCAAAGAAGCCTTTTTCATCCAAAAGACATGTGCTTCAATTAATAGAATGGAAGAAAGGGGAAATATAAATGATATTTACAGATATGCCTTTAATTATATTTAAAAAAAAAAAAAATCCACTTTTAATTCTAAGAAGAATATTTCAAGTTGACTTAAAAACTATTTTCCTTATCTGTTATCTTGTTTAAACACTTGATAACAGGACTATATAAGAACTTGCTGTAACATGTTTTCTCATTTATTCTTTTGTCTGATGATGGTGACAATGTTGCCGAAACGTCACACACTAATAAATTATTTGGATTAGGTCTTGTTTTCTTTTATTCTTATCTTTGTGTTTTTCCCATTTTAAGAGATAAATAAATATATTTTGTAGTCTTAATCAAAACTTATAGTTATTATTTTTTTTTTAACCCCAGTGCGCGCAGGATACATGCAAATTATACTTATTTATATAGCAGGATGTAATATTTCGAGAACTCCCTGAGAATGAAAGAGCCTCATGGATTTCGGGACGAAAGTGTCAGAAGTCGGTTCATCAATGACGCCTTCAACGTGGGACGACCAATTCCAACTTAGGCCACGAAAAGTTCACAGTAAAATAACACCCTGCTGTTTAAAACATGTAACTTGTAAAATCCTGTCTAAAGCATAAACTAATAGATAATGTGTGCTAGTTGGAGGCTACAGAAAATCCAGTCAAGAATGGTAAAGACCACGAGGGGTTACTGCACGTTGCAACATGACAGAAAACTTGAACAGAGATTTAGTTCGCTCTTTACAAGATTTATTGCATGCGCACAATCATTATATTCAATCCTTTAAAGCAGCCTTAGAAACTCTTCCTCAAAATCACGCTGACTACCGGATTATTATACACTCTGATAAGCTTCCACCAGAAGAGCATGAGCGTCGCTACAATGCGCCCATGACCAATGAAGTAGCTCTGCTGATGGTAGGTCAGGAATTTGGGCCAAGAGATATTGTATTACATTGTCGTAATAATTTGACACAAAGGATATCCGAGATCCATCAAGCATATGATCCTCTACAATACCCGTTAATTTTTTGCAGGGGTGAGGTCGGTTATTCTGTTTCGCTACCTCAAGTCAATCCATCCACTAGAGAAATAATGCAGAAGACTGTATCGTGCATGAATTTTTATGCTTACAGAATGATGGCTCGTGCTGGGGAATTTAATTCACTACTGCGTTATGGCATGCTTACAAATCAATTCTGGGTTGATATGTATGCTAAGGTTGAAACAGAAAGGCTTTCCTTCATACGGCGCAATCAGAAAAAGCTTCGGACAGAAAATTATATTCACCTGCAAGATGCTCTGCGAGCAGATGAGAATTTAGCCAATATAGGCCAAATAGTCATACTGCCATCATCATTTACTGGTGGTCCCCGTTATCTGCATGAGCGTACCCAAGATGCAATGACTTATGTTCGTAGCTATGGAAGGCCTCAGCTTTTTATAATATTTACATGCAACCCTCAATGGAAAGAAATTCAGATGCATTTATTTTCAAATAACTCTGCTAAAGATAGATATGATTTGATTAGTCGTGTTTTTCACCTTAAAATGAAAAAGCTTATCTATTTAGTGACTAAGGCTGAGCTATTTGGGCCTTGCAAGTGTTTTATGTTCACAATAGAGTGGCAGAAGCGTGGTCTGCCACATGCGCATTTACTGCTTTGGCTTACGAACATAATTAGACCTAATCAAATTGATGAGGTCATACAAGCCCCGAGATTCCGGTAATTAACTTAGACCCAGAGCTTCATGCAATTGTCATGAAACAAATGGTTCATGGTCCATGTGGGGTTCTGAATACAAATTCTCCATGTATGAAGGATGGCGACTAGAAACTGATTCCGAGGGTAACATCCCGTTTTCAAATACTTTTGCCAAGTGGTGGAATCTTCAGAAAGTCTGTATGAAAATGTTTTTCCTAATATATGTGTAAACTATTTATCGGAAGGATGGTTATGTTCCCGCACTATTTTAGCCTCCAAAAATAGCACTGTGATAGAAATAAATAATAAAATATTAAATTTAATCCCGGGTGAAAGCAAAGCCTATAGATCAATTGATACAATGGTTGATCCTGATGAATCTGTGTCGTATCCCCCCGGATTTTTGAATTCACTGGAATTGTCACCTTCACACAAAATTGTACTAAAAGTTGGTGTGCCAGTAATTTTAATACGAAACCTTGATCCACGCCGTCTCTGCAATGGCACTAGATTATGCATCACTGAAAGCTGGATTCAATGATCCCGGGTTGTGGTTTTTAAAAATCAACAGTTTAGACCACTCCTCCAAAACTGCACTCTATTCATTAGATGTGTTTGTGAAATTGATCTTATATTTCAGATACTTTTTACCAGAATTTTCAATTTTGCTATTTGCAGTTTATCTCCGTTGTGCTGAAAGAAAAAAAAAATTCATTACTATAAGTTTTAAAACAGTTGGGGGCTCAATTCATTCATGAGTAAACCCCACTCTAACAATACCCAGGTGAAGCCGGGTCCAGTCGGCTAGTATATATATATATATATATCTATTATTATCTCTAGTTGAGTATTTCTTATTTGGTAGGGGGCTGTGGTTGAATCCAAATGTTTAAGATGTGTAGAGTGAGGCTATTGTTTTTTAACCCAAAGAAAAGGCATATCTCCTCAACTTATCCCCACAGACATTGTGAAGCAAGAAAATGATTATTCTTCAAGTGTAAAAGCTTGTAAAAAAATAGGAACTTACCCTCTATTATTAATTTGTTTATTTTTTCTTTGTCGTCTGTTTTTGCACAAGTTGAATCTGGTTATAACGATGTATGTAAATTAGATGATTCTTTTGTTGCCTTAAATACGAGGTAATTAACTCTATATCTATATCTAAAAAGGTTTAATAAATTAATTTTATAAATCTGAGAGTTGTCTTCAAATACAATCCAAAGACATTGCTAGGTGCCATTGTAAATTACCATCTCCTATACTTGAGCAATAATCATAACCTTCCAATCAAACAAGAAAGACTGGCCTTCAACACTGTAGCTACATACAACTCAAAAAATCAGGTTCCAGAAAAACTTGTCAACAGTTTACTTTGTCAGTGCTCTGAGGAGGCACATCTTTGGTTTGAGCTGTGAATATTTGTAAAAGAGGGATAATTCAATTTCTCAAAATATTTTTTCAATATAGAGTTTTCCATTTTCCAAAATTCCAAAAATATGGTTTATATATTTATTGATATTAGAAAACTTTGTATACTCGAATTATCAATGACACAATCATCTTTTGAATCCAAGAAACTTCAGTCAATGAAGAAAACAAAATATTGTCTTTAATTGACTGAAGTGAAGGCAAATCTTTGGAAGTCCATTCCATTGAGAGCCTTTCACTTTACCAAAATACATTTTACGAGAAATCCATCAGTGAGGGAAGCCAACTTTGAAAAGAGCTGAAGGTAAAATCATAGGAAGTTCATTCCATAGATTACTTTCATCATACCACATGGATTTCTTGCCATAGAGTGCCAGTGTGAAAATATTTCACTATTTAATATGAAGACTAATTGCCAGAAGTCCATTCTATTAATAGCCTTCATTTTTTCAACCATCTTTTAATTTTTTTACCCCTGACAAAAGTTTCTGCATAAATTTTCACTTGAAAAATCCCTTTTATTCAAGAACAGCTATATTGCTTAGATGACTTTTTTAAAACTAGTAATTCCATATATATCATTGTGTAGATCTTTAGCTTATTTACATAAAAAATTTGATATCACTAATTTGTTGTTGAATTTTAATTGAAAAAAAGGAAATGTGTTGACAAAAAATATTAATTTTTCAAAAATTATGAATCCGTGGCATTTTCACATTTGAAGATAAAATGAAAGATCTCTCTGTGGAGTAGAACTTGTATCAAGAAAAATGTTTTTGCCCACTTCAAAATACTATTTCTGAATTCAATCACAGCACTTCGCCAAAATGAGAAATCCAAGCTTCATCAAATATTTGAATAAACACTTCAAATGAACTGAGAACAGTCATTCCACTTGGAAAGAGTCGGCAGACCCCCTGTTCTACAAGCCTGGATCTTCGGGACTGACCTGGTGGACGACCTGGCTATCCTCGCCTCAGTGAAATCGCGAATAAACCGATACTTAGTCCAGGTCATCGAGAACTCCGTCATTGCCTGAAGGAGGACTATCGCTGTGAGGGAGAACACCTGGCATGTAAATATACCTTTCTCATGTAAATATTTTAAACTGTAACCTTTCTCCCAACTGTTGACTAGATGTCAATAAACTGTTTTTAATTGTCACTCTGAAAGAGGTATAAAATTACCCATCATATTCCATAACACACCAAAACAACAAGAAACTTTGTAAAAAGGGTGTCAGTATAACATTACCTAGTGTGTATAGATCCTCAAACATCAAGGTTTTGTAAGGTTAACCCACACACTGCCAGAACATTATAAATGGACAAATATACAGGGTGTCAGTATAGCATTACCTAGTGTGTACAGATCCTCAAACATCAAGGTCTGTAATGTTAACACACACACTGGCAGAACATTATAAATGGTCAAATATACAGGGTGTCAGTATAGCATTACCTAGTGTGTACAGATCCAAAAACATCAAGGTCTGTAATGTTAACCCACACACTGACAGAACATTATAAATGGTCAAATATACAGGGTGTCAGTATAGCATTACATAGTGTGTACAAATCCTCAAACTTAAGGTACTAGATTAATTTGTCCTATACTCACAATGGGGACAAAGCTGGGGCTTCTCACCAGTGTAGGTTCTAATATGTATTTTTAAGTTACTAGATTAATTTGTCCTATAATCACAATGGGGACAAAGCTGGGGCTTCTCACCAGTGTGGGTTCTAATATGTATTTTTAAGTTACTAGATTGATTTGTCCTATAATCACAATGGGGATAAAGCTGGGGCTTCTCACCAGTGTAGGTTCTAATATGTATTTTTAAGTTACTAGATTGATTTGTCCTATAATCACAATGGGGACAAAGCTGGGGCTTTTCACCAGTGTGGGTTCTAATATGTATTTTTAAGTTACTAGATTGATTTGTCCTATAATCACAATGGGGACAAAGCTGGGGCTTTTCACCAGTGTGGGTTCTAATATGTATTTTTAAGTTACTAGATTGATTTGTCCTATAATCACAATGGGGACAAAGCTGGGGCTTTTCACCAGTGTGGGGTTCTAATATGTATTTTTAAGTTACTAGATTGATTTGTCCTATAATCACAATGGGGGACAAAGCTGGGGCTTTTCACCAGTGTGGGTTCTAATATGTATTTTTAAGTTACTAGATTGATTTGTCCTATAATCACAATGGGGACAAAGCTGGGGCTTTTCACCAGTGTGGGTTCTAATATGTATTTTTAAGTTACTAGATTGATTTGTCCTATAATCACAATGGGGACAAAGCTGGGGCTTTTCACCAGTGTGGGTTCTAATATGTATTTTTAAGTTACTAGATTGATTTGTCCTATAATCACAATGGGGACAAAGCTGGGGCTTTTCACCAGTGTGGGTTCTAATATGTATTTTTAAGTTACTAGATTGATTTGTCCTATAATCACAATGGGGACAAAGCTGGGGCTTTTCACCAGTGTGGGTTCTAATATGTATTTTTAAGTTACTAGATTGATTTGTCCTATAATCACAATGGGGACAAAGCTGGGGCTTTTCACCAGTGTGGGTTCTAATATGTATTTTTAAGTTACTAGATTGATTTGTCCTATAATCACAATGGGGACAAAGCTGGGGCTTTTCACCAGTGTGGGTTCTAATATGTATTTTTAAGTTACTAGATTGATTTGTCCTATAATCACAATGGGGACAAAGCTGGGGCTTTTCACCAGTGTGGGTTCTAATATGTATTTTTAAGTTACTAGATTGATTTGTCCTATAATCACAATGGGGACAAAGCTGGGGCTTTTCACCAGTGTGGGTTCTAATATGTATTTTTAAGTTACTAGATTGATTTGTCCTATAATCACAATGGGGACAAAGCTGGGGCTTTTCACCAGTGTGGGTTCTAATATGTATTTTTAAGTTACTAGATTGATTTGTCCTATAATCACAATGGGGACAAAGCTGGGGCTTTTCACCAGTGTGGGCTCTAATATGTATTTTTAAGTTACTAGATTGATTTGTCCTATAATCACAATGGGGACAAAGCTGGGGCTTTTCACCAGTGTGGGTTCTAATATGTATTTTTAAGTTACTAGATTGATTTGTCCTATAATCACAATGGGGATAAAGCTGTGGCTTCTCACCAGTGTGGGTTCTAATATGTATTTTTAAGTTACTAGATTGATTTGTCCTATAATCACAATGGGGATAAAGCTGGGGCTTCTCACCAGTGTGGGTTCTAATATGTATTTTTAAGTTACTAGATTGATTTGTCCTATAATCACAATGGGGATAAAGCTGGGGCTTCTCACCAGTGTGGGTTCTAATATGTATTTTTAAGTTACTAGATTGATTTGTCCTATAATCACAATGGGGACAAAGCTGGGGCTTTTCACCAGTGTGGGTTCTAATATGTATTTTTAAGTTACTAGATTGATTTGTCCTATAATCACAATGGGGATAAAGCTGGGGCTTTTCACCAGTGTGGGTTCTAATATGTATTTTTAAGTTACTAGATTGATTTGTCCTATAATCACAATGGGGATAAAGCTGGGGCTTCTCACCAGTGTGGGTTCTAATATGTATTTTTAAGTTACTAGATTGATTTGTCCTATAATCACAATGGGGACAAAGCTGGGGCTTCTCACCAGTGTGGGTTCTAATATGTATTTTTAAGTTACTAGATTGATTTGTCCTACAGAGGGTGTTTCCTTTCAAATGAAACGATTTTCGAGCGCTCGCGTTTTGCACGTGCAGGCATGCTGCACACGACACTGGTTCCAATAGATCTAGAATCTTCTGGAGAATTCATTTTCATCAGGTATCATGATTTTTGCAACATGGGGGGAGAGAGACTAACGCTCCAAGTCGAACAAACAATTCGGACCCTTTCCAAAGAAGGAAACAGTTATAGGGTCATAGTGAAAAAGCTAAAAGCAGAAGGACTAGATGTTGGCAAAGCTACAATATGTAGGGTAGTAAATGGCATCGGAAAGAAAAGGAAAGCTGAATCCAATTGGCAAAAATTTTCAAGTCGATCGACCACGTCCGGTGCGGACCCCCCGCCACGGTTTCCAAGGTAAAGCGGCTAGCAACTACTGAAAATCCACCATCTCAGCGCCAACTTTCCAGAATGTGTGGAACATCGCTAAAAAACGATAAATAACATCATTCACAAAGATTTGGAACTGGATACCCGACGAAAAGGCAAGGTCACAAGCTCACCCCTTTCCACATGAAAAAACCGTGCAACGAATGCCCGGAAGCTCTACGAGGAACACCTGGCCGGTTCCAGATCGGAATATACTGCAACATTGGACGAAGCATGGATGTATGTGACGTATTGCAATGGAATCCGGAAGATCTGTTACATCAAAAGAGGCAATCAGGTCCCGGATAATTGGGTTCACCAATGCTCCGAAACTTTCCCTAAAGGTTTCATGGTTGTCGGGGTAATGACTGGCCGTGGAGTCCTTCCGCTCATAAAGGTTCCATCGAAGGTGAAGGTGAACTCAGAATTCTATATAGAATGCGTTCTGAAACCTGTCATCGAACAACTGAAGGACCTTTACCCAGGGGAAATGGACAAAGTGTTCCTTCATCACGACAAAGCCTCTTCCCATACCTCCAACAAAACCCAACAGTTCCTACAAGAAATGAAGGACACCCTAGGCCTAAATTTTATCAGGAACTCGGACATTCCAGTGAAGTCTCCCGACGCCAGCCCACTGGATTTTTACGGGTTCGGTATGTTAAAACAACGGCTCTTCAACCGACGTCCCAAAACTGAGGCCGGACTTTGGAAAGCCGCACAAGAGGAGTGGTCGAATGTTTCGCTCTCCAAAGTCAAGGAAGTGTTCGCAGCTTGGAAAGTCCGATGCAGGGAGATAGCCAAGAAGAAGGGGAAGCACATAGAACACATGAAAAAAATTCACGTTCGAAAAATAAAGTTCTAACGGACGTTTGAAATCGTTTCATTTGAAAGGAAACACCCTCTGTATAATCACAATGGGGACAAAGCTGGAACTTTTCACCAGTGTGGGTTCTAATATGTATTTTTAAGGTACTAGATTGATTTGTCCTATATCACAATGGGGATAAAGCTGGGGCTTCTCACCAGTGTAGGTTTCTAATATGTATTTTTAAGTTCCTAGATTGATTTGTCCTATAATCTCAAGGGGGACAAAGCTGGGGCTTCTCACCAGCGTGGGCTCTAATATGTATTTTTAAGTTACTAGATTGATTTGTCCTATAATCACAATGGGGATAAAGCTGGGGCTTCTCACCAGTGTAGGTTCTAATATGTCTTTTTAAGTTCCTAGATTGATTTGTCCTATAATCTCAAGGGGGACAAAGCTGGGGCTTCGGAAAGGTCAGTTGCTGACTGAGAATAAGAAGAATAACAGAAAAGGAAAGGCTGCTGCCCTCCTCAACAACCTGAAACACGACTCTTTTGGCATGCTAAGGTTCTTCTCTGACGAAAAGAACTTTGACGTGGACCAAAAGGTAAATCCCAGGAATGATCGCTGGATCTGTAAAGACCCCTCAGAGATACCTGTCGTGATGCACACGAAATTTCCTGCCTCCGTAATGGTCCTTGGCGTTATCAGCAGTGAAGGTGATGTCATGCCTCCCCATTTCTTTGAGAAGGGCCTTAGGATGAACGCTGACACCTACATCATGTTCTGGAGACCGTTGTGAAGCCTTGGATGGACATGGTGGCCGCAGGAAGGAAGTATGTCTTCCAACAGGACTCAGCTCCAGCCCATAAGGCAAAAAAGACACAATCGTGGCTGACACTTAACGTCCCTAGTCACTGGGGTCCTGATATTTGGCCCCCTAATTCTCCAGATTGCAATCCCCTCGACTACTATGTATGGGGCGTTGTTGAGAGAGATGTCAACAAAGCTCCTCATACCACCATCCAGTCCTGTCATGAAAGCAGTTCACATGGTGATGACCCAAATGGACAAGGTCATCGTCGCCAAGGCCTGTACTTTATTCCGCACTCGCCTCGAGACTGTTGTAGCTAATAATGGAAACTACATTGAATAAATAAAAACTATATCCTTTTATCTACTACTGTGTCAAATT
>CP092883.1:19196285-19345396 GCA_030710605.1 Cordylochernes scorpioides | reverse complement strand
AGTAGGTATAGTGTAGTATTTTCTACACTGTGACTATATACAACAGCAGCAATAAGCCTTTTACTGGTATCAAAGTCCCATACAGGATTCGTCATTCTAATCCTGACAAAGATTATTTACATATGATTATTTACATCAGTTAGATTATGTATATAGCTTCCTTTTCTCTTCAGCCGTCTTCCAAAATTTGAACAACGCAAACGCTCCAGCTCTGTTTCTCACCACCTCATTCAACAGGAGCTCCAAAGAGAGTCCCTCAAGGCCTATTTCACTGAGGAGCACTTCTCGTTTGTCTTTCAGCCCCATACATGAGAGTATATGGTGATGTAGCCCCGGCTCCATTCTTGTCCCGCAAATCTTGCATGTCCAACCGTCTGTTTTAAATATTCTGGGGCGATCATCAGTAAAGAGCACCGAGAGGATTCACAGTCCGGCAATACACCATTTGACCCGAGCGGTAAATCGCTGGACAGATAGTGTTCAGGTAACGGAGTTGAGCAGATGTTTTTATAGTGGGGGTATAGTCTTGAATTTATTATTCTTGTGTGATCCTTTTGCAGAGATTGATCTATTAGCTGGAACTAATTCTTGAAGATTACATGCATAACGGTTGCACCCTTCCATTCGATCACAATATATATATATAGATATATGAAGGTAATAATAATATATATCATGCACCAGGAGCATGTGTAATAAAATTTAAATATTTGTGTGAAAAAATTTGTACAAATGTGAAATTGTACTGGAATAAGGTGACTAAATTAAGAAAAATACATCTCCTTATGGTAAAACTGAAATTTTTCTGGTGGCTTGCGCCATCTGTCGGAATAAATATCAACTCTCTATGGATTGTTTAATTATTCCATAATGCCATTTTCTTAATGAATATTTGTGTAAATTTATAATTAATTACTAAAAAATAGATTAAACAAATACTCATTCTACCGATTTATTTTTATAAAATACCAGTCACTCATTACGCCACAAACGGTTACGTCTATTTTCATCCTTTTGGTATATACAGTAAAACCCCGCTAATACGAACCCTGGATATAACGAACCCACGGCGATTCCCAATTCCATTCCATTGAAATTACCATCGTTATAACGAACTTTGCGATTTTTAAAATAACAAACTACCCCTATAACGAACCTATTTTCGGTCCTAAAATGATAAAATCTATTAAAATACTATGCTTATAACGAACTTAAAATAGTGATTAAAAAAAAAAAATTAAAACAACAAAATTTTGAGCATGTTTCAGCTCGCGGATCGCGATTTCAAAACAAAAAATTCGCGGCATTGTTTGTTTTCATTTTCATTCTATTTTTGCTGTATGTTGTATACATTTTTACACATTATACTTTTATTTAATAGAATATCTTTGCATTCGACAATTTTGAAATAGAAGAAAAATACAAATGGCTTCCAAAATAAAGAAAAGAAACAAAGAGTGGCGTTCTAAAAAAAAACAAAAAAACATTGGCAGCATGACCTTTTAGAAGCATTCTATATCAAGTTTAACCTACGCCGCTAAAAAATAATTCTAAATAATTTTAAGGCCATAAATGGTTTGAATAACAGGTTAAAAACAAAATTTAATATACACTTCAGAAAAATATGTGGAAATTGGAAGAAGAAGAAAAAAAAAAAAAGTTCCCCCAAGTTCCCCGTGTCTCATGGGCCACAAACAAATCAACTTATAAATTCTCAAAAACTACCACTACAGTTCAATTTTTAGAATGGAATTCTTGTTAGGTATATGACTCATTCAGGGTTCGCGGATATTCCCCCTGGCCGGCCGTTTTACCACCGATTTTGTTTGCAAATTGGCGTTTTTTATTCGCAATTTTACCGATCGCGCTATCGTATCAACATGTTTCGAGTCCGATTTTTCTGAATTGAATACTTTTGATTCATCCTCAATTGATTCAGAATACACGGAGCTTTATTACTTTGATAGAAATAAAGGAAATTTTAAGACAATTCTTATTTTCAAATTTCACTTTTCACTTTCAAACAACAAGGTATTAGAGGAATTTTTTCAAATAAATATAGTATTATATTATTTGAGAAAGATGTTCTTCTTAATTTGTAGTATATTTATGTGTTAAATAAACTACAAAATAACAGATTATGAGACTGAAGTTTGAATAATAACAAAGAAATATCAAGAACGTGTTTAGTAAGTACAACTTTGAATATATTTTAAAATGAGCGTAATTAATTCTAATTTGCCAATTTTGACTGGTACAAATTTCAACAGCTGGAAATTTAGAGTTAAACTATTGTTAGAAGAAAAACAAATACATCTAACATTAGAAAAGGAAATTAATGATTTTGTCGATGAAAAAGAACGCGGGTTATTTGCAATTAAAGATGCAAAGGCAAAATCTACGCTTGTTCAATGTTTAACTGATAAACATCTAGACATAATTAAAGATGCAAAAACAGCTAAAGAAATGATGAAAGCGCTCGAAAATATATTTGAAAGAAAAAGCGTGTTTACAAAACTAACACTAAAAAAAAAGTTGTTGACTTTAAAATGCAAACATAATGAAAAATTAGAGGACCATTTTCTTAAGTTTGATTCTATAATTCGTGAATTGGATAATACAGGTTCCAAAATGGATGAATCTGACAAAATATGTCATCTGTTATTGTCATTGAATGAAGAGTATGAAAATGTAATCACAGCAATAGAAACAACAAATACTGAAATCAAAATGGAATTTGTTAAGGCAAGATTGCTGGATGAAGAACTCAAAAGGAAAAATAAACAAGGGGAACCTAGAAATGAAGAAATGACATTTGGATCATTCACATTTACATGTTATAATTGCGGCAAGAAAGGTCACAAGGCTACAGAATGTAGAAGTAAAAAGAAATTTTTCAAAAGAGAAAAGAATCAAACACAAAAAGAGAGTAATGAAAGACAAAGAGAGAGTCAACCTAGACAACAAGCCTATCAGATGGATGGAAAACTATCATTTGTAGCAATGAATGCTATAGATTGCTATGAAAATGATCATTTTATTTTAGACTCAGGAGCAACACAGAACCTGATCAAAAGTGAATTAGAAAAATATATGACAGATGTGAAGATTTTAGAACATAAGGTTGAAATTCATATGGCAAATGGTGAAAAGATGTCAGCTAATAAAAGTGGAACTTTAAATGTAAAAATCAATAATATCCCAATAGCAATCCATGGACTAATAGTTGATGGCATTAAACAGAACTTATTGTCAGTAGGAAAAATTACACAACAGGGCCACCAAGTGATATTTAAACAAGATGAAGTAATTATAATTACAAGAAACCATAATTTTAAGTGTAATAATTATAGAAACTTGTACTCACTTAAAATAGAAATAGACAGTAACCCTGAAAGTGTTACAGCGCATGCACTCAAAACCGATGACACATTGTGGCACAGAAGATTGGGACATCTGAATAGATACAGCTTAAAGAAATTAGGGCTACCAAGTTCACAAGAGAAATGTGAAACCTGTATCAAAGGAAAAAGCACAAGAAGATCATTTGAGAAAACCTGGAAGACAACAAAGGAATTTGGAGAACTGATACATTCAGACTTATCAGGACCAATTGATCCACCAACATATGATGGAGAAATATATTTTCAGGTACTAATAGATGACTACTCACACTTTGTAGTAGTGAGACTTCTCAAATCAAAAAGTGAAGCCGAACAAAACATAATTGATTTTATCAAGTTGATAAAAACTCAACATAACAAGAAAACAAGAAAAATTAGAGTAGATAATGGTAAGGAATTTTCATCTGGAAACTTCAAGCAGTTTTGAAGAACAAAAGGAATTCAAATAGAATATACCTTACCTTACACACCACAGCAAAATGGCACATCTGAAAGAATGAACCGAACATTGATTGATAAAGTGAGAACAAAGTTGGCAGAAACAAATCTACCAAAATATCTCTGGGGAGAAGCCATTTACTGCTCAGCATACGAATTAAACAGAAGTCCAACAAGTGCGAACAAAGGAATACCTCCGGCTAGCATATGGTATAAACGAAATGACCTATCCAAACTTAAGGTTTTTGGCTCAAGAGCTTGGAGACTAATTCTACCCAAACCAAGAAAACAAGATGCTAGAGCAAAATCAACAATCATGGTTGGATACAGTGGAAGCGGATATCGCATCTGGGATCCGGAAACTGATAAAGTAATGATTTCGACAGATGTAACTTTTGATGAAACATTAACTAAATTTGATAAAGAAATCATCTCAGACCAAACAGAACCTAAAAGAATAATAACTGAATCTCAAGATGAGGAAGAAACCCCACAAACATCGGAACAATCAGACAAAGAAGAAAGTGTAACTACAAGATCGGGTCGAATAATCAAACCACCAAAGTATCAAGAAGATTATGAACTATATTCAGTATATTGCTTGTTTACAAATGGTGAAGATCCAGTTTCTTACAATCAAGCAATTAAGCAAAAAGAATGGAAAGAAGCTATTGATAAAGAAATTCGATCTCATGAAGAATTGAAAACATGGTCTTCAATAAAATTAGGAGAAAAATCAAATATCAAACCAATTGATACAAAATGGATTTTCAGAACCAAAGAGGATGGAACCAAAAAGGCTCGCTTAGTAGCAAAAGGATTCCAAATGGAAGAATCATCTGATATTATGTACGCTCCAGTAGCTAGAATGTCAACAATAAGAATGTTACTCTCTCATGCAACAAACAAAAACTGGGAAGTTAATCAAATGGACATTCCAACAGCATTTTTAAATGGAAATATTGAATCAGACATTTACATCAAAGCACCACAAGGAGTGAAACAAGAAAATGGAAAAATATTCAAACTAAATAAAGCTCTATATGGATTAAGAGAATCACCAAAAACTTGGAACAATAAATTCAATGAAATAGCTAGTAAATACAACTTCACAAGATCTCTAAATGACTCATGTTTATATATAAATGATAATACATGGATAGTGTTGTATGTAGATGATCTACTGATTACTGGAAAAAGAGACAATATTGATAAAGTAATAGAAATATTCAAACAAGAATTTAATGCAAAAGATCTTGGAAAAGTGACAAATTTCTTGGGAATGGAAATATCAAGAGAAAGTGGCAAGTTAATGATCAAACAAACAAAGTTCATTAACAAAATTTTAGAAAAGTTCAATATGACAGAATGCAAAAGAGTGGATACACCTATGGAACTAAACTTTCAAGCTGAACAAAATCAAGAAGATATAAAAGTTCCTTATCGTCAATTGATCGGAAGTCTATTATATGTAGCAACTATCACAAGACCAGACATAATGTTCCCAGTGACGTACTTGAGTAGAACTCTGGATAAACCCACTCAAGCAACTTGGAAAGCTGCGAAACGAATAGTGAGATATTTGATGGCAACCAAAGATATTGGACTGATATATACAATATCATCCAACAATTTAATTTCATATTCAGACTCTGACTGGGCCAGAGATAAAATTGACAGAAAAAGTACAAGTGGAAACATAGTACTACATGGATCAAATGCAGTGTCTTGGTTTTCTAAGAAACAGGGATGTGTTTCTCTTTCGACTGCAGAAGCAGAATATGTAGCAGCTGCTGCTTCTATACAAGACCTAGTTCATCTGAAGGAAATAAATAAGGACTTTATATCATTTGAGGACACAACTTTGCTAGTGGACAACAAGAGTGCTATCTGCATGGCCAAAACTTTTGAAAACTCCAAAAGAAGTAAACACATTGATATAAGAACTCACTACATAAAGGATTTATTGGCCAAAGACATAATCAAAATAGACTACATTGAGGGATGCAGAAACATAGCAGACATGTTAACTAAACCCTTATGTAAGGACATGTTGAACAAATTCATGAAACTTTCCAACATGGGGTGAAAATTGTGCAATTGACATTTGTGAAAATGCCAATTGAGGGGGGGTGTTAAAATAAATGTGTTTCAGCAACCCTGGCAGTACAGAACAAAGGAATGTATATTGCCCTATTGTTTACCTTTTAGTGTGTTGTAAATAATTCTCTAATTAATATGTTTGCAATCTTAGTAAAGATAATAAAATAAGATATTATCTTTATTTGTAGTATATTTATGTGTTAAAAATAAACTACAAAATAACAGTTCTAAAATACTCTTATACCTTTCAAATATATAATTAATAATTTTTTGCCCTGGGGGATTTGGCTTAATTTTTAAATAATACATAGGTTTATATATAAGAATGTATGCTAATGATAAGAAGAACCTATTATCAAATGACTTCTTTTGATATTCAGCATTACTGTAAAGAAATAGGTAAATTTAGGGAATTAAAACAAAGTGACCATTATTAAGTGGCTGCCTTTTCCTGTTTGTATGGCTGTTTTTTAATTATACAGTCTAAAAATTTGGCAAAGTTAAAAAAATGGCCAAACCGTGGCTATAGTGAACCGTGGCTATAGTGAACCAAAAGCTCTGTCCCATTGGGGTTCACTATAGAGGGGTTTTACTGTATATACAAATTCTATTCTATAGTCTTATACAGAACACCCCCTGGCCATCAAGAAGTTTGGGGACACTTGCGTTGTTAGCCTTGTTGAATGATATTACAAGAATTATGTTAAAAATTGGTCACAAAAATATAAAAGAAACAGAAATTAGTTCAATACCGACCACCTTGGCCTTTTGCAACTCCAGTCGCTCATTGTTAGGTTATTCAGTGATTGAATATATCATCATCACAAGTTAATGTTTTGGTACATGTAGGATATGTAAAATAATATATCACAACAGAGGCCAGTAAATAAAGTTACGTCTTCATGATAGGTTAGTGATTCGTTGTTTTGTACAAGACGCTAACAAATCAAACATGGTGTCAGAAAAGTGATTTGAAAACAAACGAAAAAAAATATCGCGGTAAGTTCAATTTTACGTTAAGACTAATAAAATAATAAATAAGCCTTATCGTATATTAAATAGACAAAAGATATGTATTTACAAATACCGCCACCTGAACCAGTTAATTTCAGAGGAAATATAGAAGAAAACTGGAGATTTTCAAATCGCATTGGCGTAACTTTTCAATAGCAACAGGGTTGGACAATAAAGAAGACAAATTAAAAGTTGCAACCTTATTGTCTATTATAGGCAAAGAAGCTTATAATATATTTGAACATCTCGATCTTTCAGATGAACAGAGAAATAACTCAGATGAGATAATAAATGCATTGACTCAGCATTTTACACCAAAAATTAACATTATTTATGAAAGATCAATTTTCAACCAAACAAATCAAGAAACAAATGAAAGTATTGAACAATATATATGTAGATTAAGAAAATTGTCTTCCACATGCAATTATGGTGCAATGACTGAAGAAATGATCAGGGATAGGTTAGTTTTGGGAATAATCGACAAGCAAACCAAAAGACAGCTGATCAGTGATCCTCAACTAACATTGCAAAAAGCTATTGATGTGTGTAAGGCTAATGAAAGCGCTAACAAACAAATTGAAAACTTAACTAAAAACACTCAAGAGGAGGTGAACAAATTGAATATAAGAAAGAAAACAGTCAATCAAAATAAAATGAAAAAGAACATTCCTTGTAGATATTGTGCAACATTCCATGAGCACAATAGACAAAAATGCCCTGCTTGGAATCAAACCTGCAGAAAGTGCAACAAAAAGAATCATTGGGCAAAAGTTTGCAAATCCAGAATGAGAACAGTTCAAAGCCTTGAATCTCAAAACTCCAATGATGAACAAGAAGATTGTTATTCTTTAGAATACGTCTCAGAAATTTCTGCTAGAAAATTGATGACTAAATTAGAATTAGAATTGAATGGATACAAGGAAAGCATAATTTGCCAAATAGATACAGGAGCAACTGTCAATGTTTTAAATTTTGCAGATTTATGCAAAATCATGCAAGATGGCAATCCTTCTCTTAAACCAAGCTACATCAAACTAAGATGCTATGGAGGAGAAATATTAAAGCCAAGAGGACAAATCAAAATCAACTGTTCCCACCAAAGCAAGCAACATCCTATAGTGTTCCAAGTGATAGATCATTGGGAAAAACCTATTCTAAGTGCTGAAACTTGCCAGAAATTGAATTTAATAGAAAAGAGCTGAATACCCAATACCGACAATTGAAGAAATAATACCAAATCTTCAAAATGCCAAAATATTCACAGTAGTGGACACTAAAGATGGTTTTTGGAATGTGAAGCTCTCTGATGAATCATCGAACCTTACAACATTCTGGACTCCCTTTGGAAGATACAAATTTCTTCGAATGCCATTTGGATTAAAGACTGCTTCTGAAGAATACCAAAGAAGACTCTATGAAATCTTCCAAGTTCTTGAAGGAATTGAAATAATAGCTGATGACATTCTGATTTTGGGAAAAGGTGACTCATATGAAGAAGCACTGAAGGATCATGATAGAAATCTTGAAAATCTTTTCAAGACAGCCAGACAAGCTAATTTGAAATTCAACATCAATAAAGTCAAGCTCAGACTAAAAGAAGTAAAATATCTAGGACATATAATAACTCCACACGGATTAAAGCCAGATCCAGAAAAAGTTAAAGCCTTAAAAGAAATGCCTCATCCAGAAAGTATAACAGAACTCAAAAGTTTCCTTGGTTTTGCAACATACCTATGTAAATTCATGCCAAATATTTCAATGATTAGTGAACCTTTGAGAAAATTGACAATGAAAAATTCAACATGGTCATGGAGCAAGAATCATCAAGCTGCATTTGAACAAATCAAAGATCTAGCCTCAAAAGCACCAATTTTAAGATATTTTGATGCGGACAAATCTATAGCTATACAATGCGATGCAAGTAAACATGGACTTGGAGCTACCCTACTACAAGAAAGCCAGCCAATAATTTTTGCATCTAGAAGTCTAAGCAAGACTGAGCAAAACTATGCTCAGATAGAAAAAGAATGTCTTGCAATTGTTTTTGCATGCGAAAGATTTCATCAGTACATTTTGGGCAAATGTCAAGTGATTGTGCAAACTGATCACAAGCCTCTTTTGTCAATATTTAAGAAATCTATTCTAAAAGCGCCACAAAGACTCCAAAGAATGCTTTTGAGACTGCAAAGATATAACTTAGAACTAGAACATGTCCAAGGATCACAAATGCACTTGGCGGACATCTTTTCAAGAGCTTGCATCAAAGATGTAAAGAATGAAAATCTGAAATATGATGTGTATCCCATTGACATCATTTACAAAGAAATTGCCACAGTCAATGTTATGGAAACATTAAGTGTATGCAGTGACACTGTCCTGAGAATTAGAGAAGAAACATCATCTGATCCTATTCTGTGTGAAGTGAAGAAACTTATTCTAAATGGATGGCCACCAAATAAAAATCAAACTTCAATGCTAACCAGAGAATATTGGAATTTTAGAGAAGAATTAACAGTTCAAGATGGAATCATACTAAAGAATGATAGAATTGTAATTCCAAATAAATTAAGAGCAGAGATGATAATGAAAACCCATCAAGGACATATTGGAATTAATTCAAGTATGCGAAGAGCAAGAGACAATATCTTTTGGCCAGGAATGAATGCACAAATAGGGCAAGAAATTGAAAATTGTTCTATTTGTCTATCAAATTCACAGAATCAAGTGAGAGAACCAATGAAATCTCACAAAATTCCAAATTATCCCTGGGAAAGAATATCTCTTGATATATTCGAAATCTTCAAACAGAATTACTTAATAATAGTGGATCATTACTCAGATTTTTTTGAAGTTGAATGCCTAGAAAATACAACATCTGAATACATAATTGAATGCTGCAAAAGACAATTCAGCAGATATGGAATTCCTCAAATTATAGTCTCAGACAATGGAAGGCAATTTACATCGACTGAATTCCAAAAATTCAGCAAAGAATGGCAATTTCAACATTCTACATCATCACCACTTCACAGTCAGGGAAATGGAAAAGCTGAAGCGGCAGTTAAAATAGCCAAAAACTTACTGAAGAAATCTAAACAAGAAAATAGTGATTTTTGGCAAAATTTGTTAAATTGGAGAAATACACCCACTATAGACATAGATTCAAGCCCAGTACAAAGAATCATGTCTAGAAGAACGAGAGCTATACTGCCAATTCACCCAAATTTACTTAAACCATCAATTCCAGAAAATATTCCAGATAAAAATATCCATCAAAAGACAACAGGCAAAATACTACTATGATAGAAAATCTAAAAATTTACCAGACTTAGACATAGGACAAGAAGTGTATGTCAGAACACCCAATACCACCCCATCAAGGTCCAAAGCTAACATCACAAATGAACACAACACAAGATCCTATGATGTGAATATTCATGGTAGAACCTACAGAAGAAATAGAACCTGGATTAAACCACAACAGGCTTCAGCAAATCAAAAATCTACAAACAATCAAGAAGAAGGAAGAAAAGAAAGCATTGATCAAGAACAAACTGTATCAAATTGCTTACCATCTACTTCATCAGCAGGAGGAGACAACATTGTGAAAAGAACCCGAATTGAAACTACCGAATGCAGAATCCAATCAAAGAGTGACAGCCCCACGGTAAGTGAACCTGAGAATGCTGCATCAGAGACTAGAACCAGATCAGGTCGACTGGTGAAAAAACCAAGTAGATTTAAAGACTAGTGAAAAAAAGGGAAGATGTTAGGTTATTCAGTGATTGAATATATCATCATCACAAGTTAATGTTTTGGTTCATGTAGGATATGTAAAATAATATATCACAACAGAGGCCAGTGAATAAAGTTACGTCTTCATGATAGGTTAGTGATTCGTTGTTTTGTACAAGACGCTAACAAATCAAACACTCATTACGCCAGCGAATGTAGAAGTATATTTGGAGTAAAGTAAATAAAAGCTTTAAAAAATATCAGTTATAAAAATGGCTAATAGTGTGAGAATCTAGGTAGCATCTTATTACGGAAATATAGGGAAAATTAAAGTTATATATATTTTTATATATAAATAGTTATTAACTTTATTCTTGATAAATATTAAATACACTATTTTTCTATCGTTTGATTAAAACAGACACCAAAATATTTAAAATTATTGTTTTCAATTAAAATGAAAGAATTTCTTTTAAATCTAAAAATAAGCTATAGTATACTTGTTAACCCGGCGTTGCGCGCGCCGGGTGAAAATTACCCATGGCAACATTTGAATGGAGAATTAACCAATAAAAAATCGGTTGGCGGAGATGTGGTTTCGTTTAGCTTCCTGACTCATCAATTATTATAAAGTTTTGGTTTCACATTTTGACAGCTCCCACTGAAATTCCATCTATTGTCACTGTCGGGTAAAAATTACCCGGCGCGCGCACTCACGTAATTTTTTTGTTGCATTTTTTTAATAACATTTTTTTAAAGTGAGATAAATAATTCGAATTAATAATTTAAAAAATAACTATAATAGGTTGATATATTTATCAGCCTATAATTCTATATAAAATGGAGGGAAGAAGGTCATATTTATTAGATCAAGAAGAGATTATTTTAGAAGGTGATATTGAAGACGATCATCTAAATGAACATTTTTATGGAAGTGACACTGGAATATATTCAGATATAGGAATTTTGTGGAATAAGGGAATTATCCCAAAAACACATTTTTATATAGGGAGAGCCTCGAAAATCAAATGGTACAAAAATTGTCCTTCACAAACAGTAAAGCTGAGAACGCCTAATGTCATTACACATTTACTAGTCTTGAAAGGTGAAGAAGCAAAAATTTAAAATACACCTTTAGAAGCTCTTTTGAAGAAAATTCTTGAAATGTTTGGCCCTTGAACTCAACAAAGAGCAACTAAATCAAAGAAAAATTATTTCTTCACTGCCTAAAAGACTATTAAAAATTTCCTTTTTTTACAGATAAGTTAATTTAAATCATAAATTTAAATCATATTTATTTCAATTATTTTTTCGAAGGCACTTCAAGCCATAAAGAAGGTCAGGAACCGCAAGATAAAGCTTCCTACCAGATGTAGTGTGTCCCTCCAGTAAGGACTGGAAGACCTCGACTTTGTGCCATAAATGTGCAAAGCCAATTTATAAAGGACATACAATTGCAGTTTACAATGATTTGTCTAAATATATCCTCATGGAATTTTATATATTTAATATTGAAAAGGAGCAATAGTTTCGTATTTTATATGCCATTACCAATTTTGAGGATTATTCAAGAATAGTTTTTAAAATGTTTAATCTGTGTAAAAAATATAAATATTTTATTAATAATTGCCTTTTTTGAAAATTAAAATGTTATTACTTTGAAATAGAAAAGGTTTTGTTTTTCCTCAGTTAATATTTATATTCAAAATATGTAATTTTAATATCGGGGAAATTTCACCCAGCGCGCGCAAGTACGTTACATTTTTAGCGCGCGCGCTCGAGGGTTAAATAAAAAAAAAATTGAAAAACGGCGATAAAATATTTACAATTGTTTTTAAAATGTAAAACAATATTATTTAAATAATTTGAAGTTATTATTGAAGTGCAAAATTTATTTTATTATAATGAAATAAATAATTATTTGGCATTTAAATTAAAAATTTCATTAAAGTGTAAAATATTTTCATAAAAGTGAGAAACCTATATATAGGCACAATATATTTTTTAGTAAATTAATTTTTGGTAAATAGAGGGTACGTAAAACACATACCAAGCCAAAAATATTTTTAATCACCCTTTTTTAATAGCATAAAAATTAATTATTTTATACTTTTTTTAATCGATAATTTGAATAGTTTAATTTTTAAATGACAGATGGCAGCACAAGTATAAACTTTTGGCAAATTTTACACTCAATAAAATTACAAAATAATAATTCAACAAATTTCTAAGCAATTTTGTTTAATTTCGAATTTAAAATGTTGTTATTTAATATATTATATTGAAAATATCTTTAACAACCCGATTACTAAATTTGAAAACTTAGTAGTGACCTGCCACTCTGTTTGATCTTTATGTATGAGGGGAAACAAGAAATTTCTTCTGTTCAATTTTCAAGTTGGGCCTTTCGGGGACCTTAATTAAATTAAAATTAGATAATTCTGGTTCGGTGGAAGAGTGGTCAAAACCATTGGTTTTTGACTTCTACGACCCGGTATCAAATCCTGCATTGGGCAATTTTTTCTTATTAAAAAAAATGCTCCAATTGACCCCGATGCTTGCAAATGCAAGTAATCAAACGGGGCTCTAGCACATTTGTAAGTGAAAAGTCGAACTGCTTTTTACGTGAATAGACATGTAGTGCATTTACAGTAAAATCAGTCGTTAACTACCCTTTACTAATAATGATCATAATGACAAGCATACAAGGTGTGTTCAAAAAGTATCGCGACTTTTGAATTTTCGCGGGTTACGTATATTCGAATTTCGATCTTTTTGTGGCTTTATGTTGGTACTCATGTCTCTCACTTATGCCGACAAGCTCGGCCATTTTGAATGTTCACTTAATTGTTGACAGCTGCTTTGCTTGCAGGTGTTTTTGTTACGCAAACTTTGACTTTAATCATCATCAATGCTACGTCACTACTATGATGTCACTACTTCCAACTTCTACCTTCAAACTTGCTGTTATGTTTATCGCTAGCTTGTTTTAACAATATATGTAATGGAACAAGTCGTTCCTTAAATAAATATATATTTGTTTATATCTAAAGGGATGTCCTCGTAACTACAACATACGTAAGTACAAAAACAATTAGAAATCCTTAAGAAGAAAAATCGTATTTTGCTAAGCCTATATCAATTTGGTAGCAGAGCGTGGTTTGGGCGCGCGAATTGGACTAACCGCCAATTGATCCATTTAAATCAAAAAGAAATTAAATAATTGGACTAACCGCCAATTTAGAAAAAAAAAGTTGAATAAAAATGGATACATATAACTTAGCAAAAATGGAACAGTTAACTGAAAACAACTATACAATGTGGTCCATGAAAATGGAAGCGATTCTAGATTCAAAAGATCTCTTCGAGGACGTAATTGTTAATGACGAGCCAGACTTTACAAATAATAAACTAGAATATGATATTTGGAAGAAAAAGAATCGGGAAGCATACAGCCTAATAATATTGTCACTTTCGGATGACTTAACAATCATCTTTCGAGGCGATAAAAGGGCCAAAAGAATTTGGTACGACATAAAGAAAAGGTTTGAAGGATCTCTAGAAAATAAAAGGATAGACCTAATGTTGGATCTAGCCAGACTAAAATTGAACCCAAATGAAAATGTTAACATGTATATTGTACGAGCACAGAAACTGGCACAAGAGATCACCCAGCTAGGAAAGACTGTAACAGAAAGAGAACTTGTACGATACATTGTTGAAGGACTCACACCTAACTTTGACACGATCGCAGCAGCACTGTCAATAAACAGAGAAATCTCCTTACCAGACTTGAGACAAACTCTACTGGATTTCGAGAAGAAAAGACAGGACATAAGCAAAAATCATGAAAATGCTTTCAGATCATCAGGCAACCAATTCAAAGAAAAGTCATGCTACATTTGCAAAAGAAAAGGACATTTCAAGAAAGACTGTTGGTTCAAACCTAACAACAAAGGAAATCAAAATAATACAACAAACAAAAATAACATGGCCAGTACAAGGAACTACCATAAAGGACCAAAACAAAGACATGGCCAGATCAGCAATCCAAGAACGAACGGAGGAACCATCCCAACGAAGAGACTCCACTTCAGAAAACGCACTACATGCAAGCACAAGGGAGGAACCCCCGACGACTCAGGACGTGTGGATAATTGATTCTGCGTGCACAAGCCACATGACTTCCCATGGTGAATGGATCGAGCACAAGACAGAGGATAGAAGAAGCATACAAGTGGCGGAAGAAGGGAGACACATCGAATCTACCTCATCAGGATCAATCCAAGCTACTGTACAAGGTAAGGACAAACTTAACAACGCTGTAACCCTGCATAATGTCCTCCAGGTACCACACCTGAAAGGAAATCTAATGTCCATTCCAAGCATAGTAAGAAGAGGGAACTCTGTTCTTTTGAATTCTGAAGGAGCATACATATACTCTTCTGATGACAAGCTAATAGGAACAGGCAACTTTGATGGTAACATGTACACATTGAACCTATCACGTTTATCTGAAGCAACTCATGTTCCAAATGAACATTGCTTGATTTCAAAGGACAATTCTAGGACTGCATAGCACAGAAGGTTAGGACATCCTAGTGACAACAAATTAGACCTGATTTTGAAGAACAATCTTCTAAAAGGCTTGAATTCTATAAATGGTACCCTTGATCAATGTGATGCTTGCTCCTTGGGAAAAATGACCAAAGTACCCTATGTTCACACAGATAGCAATCAGGAAAGCTACCCCTTTGAAGCCATTTATGTCGATCTCTGTGGTCCAATGAGAATAAACTCCTTGGGCGGAAGTAAATATTTCTTGACCATCGTAGATGGATTTTCTAGGAGAATATTTGTAGAATTTCTCAAAGATAAACTCTCAGCAGCAGAAGTTTTGAAGAAGTTTATTGTAAAGAGAGAAAACGAGCTAAACTCAAAACTAAAACGACTTAGAACAGATAATGGAACAGAATTTATCAATAAAAACCTTGAAACCTTCATAGAATCCAAAGGAATTAAACATGAACTAACTACACCATACACCCCAAGAAGCAATGGGAGAGTTGAAAGAGCTAACAGAACACTATTAGACAAAGGCCGAACACTTCTGGCAGACTCCCAATTACCCCTACACTTCTGGGCAAAAGCTGTGAATACAGCTGCATATCTGTACAATCTAACTCCCACAACCAATGACCCAGACACTACACCTATGGAAAAATGGAAAGGTAAATGCCATCCGTCTCTCACATCATGAGATTTGGTTGTGAAGTCTTCTCTAAACTCGAGAATCATCAAAGACACAAACTAGAAGCTAAATCTAAGAGAGGAATATTTGTGGGCTATTCAAGATGCAGAAGAGCTTATCGAGTATTTGATATCACAGCGAGAGTTATTCTTGAAACCGCAGACATTCACTTCAGAGAGAACAATAATGTCATCTCGGAAGAAAAACAAAGTGATAATAACACTGACACATATTTCTTCATTCAGGAGGATGAACAACTGGACAATCATGTTCTATCAGATGTTGATATTGAAGAGCCAGCACCAGATACCATGATCAACAGACAGACAGAGTCAAGTGAATCAGACAGACCACAAAGAACTCGAACAATACCTAAAAGATTCGATGACTACGTTCTGGCTACTACGAATGAAACCATTCCGAAAGACTATGAAGAAGCCATCGCATGCGAAGACAAGAAACATTGGGAGAACGCAATGCTTGAGGAAATACAGAACATGTACTCGCATCAAGTATGGGAACTGGTACCTAGACCTGTAAACGCTAAAGTTGTCAAAAGTAAATGGGTGTTCAAAATATCTAAAGACCAAGAAAACAAAACTTACAAAGCTAGACTTGTTGCAATGGGATACAACCAAATCCCAGGAAGAGATTACAACGAAAGTTTCAGCCCTGTAATTAAAAATGCCACCCTCAGGACTATTTTGTCAATGGCAGCAACAAAAGATTCAGTCATTAAACTATTTGATGTGAAAGCAGCCTATCTAAATGGAAACATTGAAAATACAATATTCATGGAACAACCTGCTGGATTTGTTCAAGACAGAAACAAAGTTTGCAAACTCAACAAAAGTATTTATGGTCTACCTCAATCCGGAAGATCGTGGTTTGAGAAATTCAGTCAAGTACTTCATGACTGTGGACTGGAAAAACTTAAATCTGATCCTTGCTTATTTAAATGGAAGAATGAAGACAAATACTTCTATAATACAATACTTCTATGTAGGGATATATGTTGATGATTTTTTCACTGTCTCAGATTCTGAAGATACCTCAAACAGATTCATCAATAAATTGAGACATCACCTGGAAATAAAGGATGTAACATGTAAAGGCATGTTTTTGGGAATCAAGATCATACAAGACAAGGAGGGAATTTCGCTACAGCAAAGCCACTATGTACAACAAATATTCCAGAAATATGGAATGGAAAATTGTAAGGAAGTTCCAACACCAGGTTCCAAAGAAATCAATTTGGACAATCATATTGAAGATGACAATTGTGATCAGCACACTTACCAAGAAGCCCTTGGAATGCTAATGTTTCTAGCTGTTAACACCAGACCCGACATCGCTTACATCACTAGCAAACTTTCACAATACTCCAGACAACCAAAACAGATGCATTGGACAGCAATCAAAAGAGTGATGAGATACCTAAGAGGAACAATTAACCTAGGAGTGAAATTTGAAAGAGGGAAAACTGGAATCCTGAAGTCCTACACCGATGCCAGCTGGTCGACCACTCATGATGGAAAATCCTACGGCGGATATGTATTGAAGCTCGGCGAAGCAACTATAGACTGGAAAAGTAGTAAACAGCCACTCGTCGCCCTCTCCACAATGGAAGCGGAAATGATAGCTGCTTGTGAAAGCTGCTGTCAAATCAAGTGGATAATAAACCTGTTACAGGAGCTGGAAGAATGGAATTTCATGGAAAAACCAACTGCGATCTATACAGACAGTCAGTCATTGATCAACTGGATCTCCTGCCCTAAACAAAGCAGTCGCTGTAGACATATCAACAGAAAGTACCACTTCTTGAGAGACTGTTATGAATCCAGAGACATCTGCCTTCTGTACAAGCCATCCCAGAACCTGGAGGCGGATATCTTCACAAAGGACCTATCCCGAGACCAGATGAAGAAACACCTGGAGAAACTCAGCATCGTGGGAATAAAGACAAAGTAAGGAGGGAATTGTTACGCAAACTTTGACTTTAATCATCATCGATGCTACGTCACTACTATGATGTCACTACTTCCAACTTCTACCTTCAAACTTGCTGTTATGTTTATCGCTAGCTTGTTTTAACAATATATGTAATGGAACAAGTCGTTCCTTAAATAAATATATATTTGTTTATATCTAAAGGGATGTCCTCGTAACTACAACATACGTAAGTACAAAAACAATTAGAAATCCTTAAGAAGAAACATCGTATTTTGCTAAGCCTATATCAGTTTTGGATCGTCTTCGATTTTTACCCATTAAAAAAAATGGATCAACTGTCACAAATTTTCACCAAATGCTTACGTCTCTCGGACACTTCCCAACACCCTGGAAATCCGGTCTATTAGTTCTCATACCCAAACAAAACTCTTCTTCCTCCAACCAACTGGAGAAATACCGTCCCATCACGCTGCTCAATACCATGGCCAAAGTCCTTGAACGGTGTATACTGGAAATGGATAGCAGATTACCAAGGCTGGTTCTCACCCCAGCAGTTTGGCTTCCTTCCAGGGCGCTCAGCTGAAATGGCGCTTGATTCCATTAACAACATCAGTGAAGGCCTGCAGCACTGGAGGAAGAACTTGGCTATTGGTCTGGACATCAGCCATGCCTTCGACACCGTTCAAAGACACACCATCATTCAAGGCCTCCGCAACCTTAACTGCCCAGAAGAGTTGATTCAACTGTCCGCGAGCTTCCTCCGAGGAAGGCAGGTAATTTACAACGCTTGGAACGACACCCTTACCTCTACTACTTTACTTGGGGTCCCCCAAGGTGCAGCACTGAGCCCCTTCTACTTCAACATAGTGGCTAGAAAAATCCATCTCCTTCCAAGGCCAAACAACAGTGAAATCATCAGTTTCGCAGACGATTTCACGGTACTGATTCACTTCCTCCACAGATTCCCAACACGAGAGATCAATCAATTCCTAAAACAGCTCTTTCATTGGGGCAAGACTCAGGGGCTAACATTCAACCCAAGGAAAACCCAAGCCTGCCTCTTCCATTGGAAAGCCAAGTGTCCAGGCTATCACGGCATACATTTCCAAAACCAACCTATTCTAATTGATAACACTATAAAAATCCAGGGTGTTACCTTTGATTCCAAAAGAAACTCCGTAGGCCACCTGGACAACATCCTCAAGAGGTGCAGGTGGATTCTCCCTCGACTAACCAGCACGATCCAGGGGCAGTTCGGATTAACCTTCATCGCGGGCCGAGAGAGAGAGAGAGAGAGAGAGAGAGAAATACATAACATGGTGATCCTCCCAGCCATCCTCTATGGCTCTGGGGTTTGGGGCAAGCGGGTGTTTGACACTGTCGTGTCTCTATGTTCTTACGATTACTCCAGGTCACCGAGATCCATTAAGTGATAAAACCTTTATTGCCTCACAAACACTAATATCACTGAACTAACTATTTACAAATTAAGAATATATATACATAAAAATAATTAACATAGTAAAACAAACATATTTATAACCACTATGCAAAACCTTATATGCATATCACAACAATTTATCTAAACATAACTATTGTTATCCAAAATACCACATCTTCTCACCCCCAATTTGTTACACAATCTTTTAAGTATTCGGGGAGTCTCCGGTTTCTTATTGGTCTACTTGGCCCAGGTGTTTCCTCCAGCCTTTCCTGTGATTCATTTGGGTCATTCATTTGTTCCCCCCTTCTTTCGGTGTTGCACTCCTCCTTCTTCTCCACATCCTCCGATACTTCTTCCTTGACTCTTCTCATCAATTGGTCCTGGTGTCTTTTTGCTGTCACTCCGTTTTCCATAATTACCTCATAGTTCCTGGGTCCAAGTACTGTCTTTATCTTCCCCGGTTCCCACTTTCCCTTTCCATTATATTTACGTGCATAAACATTCTCTTGGGACTTGAACCTATTTTGGAAGTGTTCTTTTCCGTTTTCGCTATCTTCACTTTCTTTATGGTGCAACCGGTTCATTCTTGTGGTCAGTCTGCGACCCATTAGTAGCTCAGCTGGTGTTAGTCCAGTTGTTCCATTAGGTGTAATCCGCATTGCAAACAGAGCGCGTGGCAGCGTAACCGATATGTTCTCCCATCCATTCTTTCTTATTAGCTGTTTGAGTGTTTGTACCACTCTTTCTGCCTGTCCGTTTGTCTGTGGGTGGTAGGGAGCCGATGTTATATGCATTATTCCGTTCATCATCAAAAATTCCTGGAACTCATGACCCACAAACATGCGACCATCATCCGAAACAACCTGGTCGGGCAAACCATGAACAGCGAACAGATTTCTTAATACTCGCACTGTAGCTGTTGCCGTGCAGTGATCCATGATGATGGCCTCCGGCCACTTAGACATTGAATCAACGACTATTAGAAACGTTCTCCCATGGAATGGACCCGCATAGTCTATATGAATACGTGACCACGGTTTAAATGGTGCCGTCCAAGGGTGAACTGGGCTCGGATTAGGATTATTTCGCACCAGTTGACAATTTTCGCATCTTTTGACCCTATTCTCCATAGCCTTATCCATTCCTGGCCACCACACATGGCTCCTTGCAATTGCCTTCATTTGTACAATTCCAGGGTGAGTTTCATGAAGCTGTTCTATTGTTCTCCTCTGTAGAACGGGTGGTATTACTACCCTATTTCCCCACAGGAGACACTCTCTATGTAGGGATAATTCATTTCTTCTATTGAAGTATGGCCTAAATTTTTTTGCTGGACATTGAGCTGGCCATCCTATTCGAGTCCATTCCACAATTATCTCCAGAACTGAGTCTTCCTGCGTTAATTTTGCCACTTCCTTCGCCTCTAATGGTGACTCTTCATTAGTTTCCATAAGAAAAATGTCAACTGGTTCGGGTGTTTATTTACTTGTTTTTTTTGTGGGGTGCTCTACTCAACGCATCCGCATTTGCGTTCATTCTCCCAGGTCTATGTTCAATCTGATAGGAGTACGATGCCAATGTAAGACTCCACCTCATCATCCTCGGGGAAAGCATTTGAGGGATAGGTTTATTCGGATTAAAGATTCCCAGTAGAGGCTTATGGTCAGTGATTATCTTAAAGTCACTGCCATACAAATATTTGTAGAATTTTGAGATGCCAAATATTATGGCCAGGGCTTCCTTATATATTTGTGCATACCTTCTTTCCGTCTGAGATATAGTTCTCGAAGCAAACGCAATGGGTCTCTCCATTCCTTCCTCCACGTGCGAAAGCACTGCTCCTACTCCAAAGGGTGATGCATCACAAGCCAAGACCAGGGGTTTTCTGGCATCATAAGGTGTTAGCACTAAATCGGATTGAATCAAATTCTTTGCCTCCCTGAATGCTCTATCCTCCACTTCTTTCCATTTCCAACAAATTATTTTGTTTAGTAGTCTATGCAGTGGTTCAAGTACGGTGGTTCGTCTTAAAAATTTGCTATAAAAATTCAATAGTCCAAGGAAACTCTGTAACTCTTTTTTGTTTTCGGGTTTCGGAAAATTCTTAATTGCCTCACATTTCTCTTCAGTAGGGTGTATGCCTTCCGCATCTATTCGGCACCCAAGAAAAATTAACGAATATTTTTTAAATTCGCACTTCTCCTTCTTAAGAGTCAATCCCATTCTTTGAATACTCTTCAATACTTCTCTGAATCGGAGGTCATGTTCCATTTCATCTTTCCCTGTTACCAGAATGTCATCCAGGTAAACGACTACTCCTGGAATTTTGGCTATTAAACTTTCCATTCGTCACTGGAATATTCCTGGCTCACAGGAAACACCAAAAGGCAAACGGTTTACCTTAAACAATCCCTTGTGCGTGTTAATAGCCAATAGCTCTGCTGTCTCCTCATCCACCACCAGCTGCTGATATGCATCTTTAAGGTCCAACTTTGAGAATACCTTTCCCCCTGCCAAATTGACTTGCAAGTCGGCTGCCGCCGGAACTGGGAAAGTATCTGATTCCACGATGGTGTTAACAGTACTCCGATAATCTCCACATATTCTTATTGAACCATCCCTTTTCAGTACTGGGACAATTGGGGTAGCAAACCTTGTAAATTCAACAGGAGTCAATATTCCTTGTTCCTCCATCTTCCTCAAAGCCTCTTCAACCTTAGGTCTAATTGCGTATGGCAATGTTCTAGCCCTTAGAAATGTGGGTTTCCCTAGAGTTTTGACCTTTATATGGATTGGTGGACCTCTGTATTGTCCTAATTTCTCTTTAAACACATCCATATATTCCTCAGTGATTTGACATACACTGTCGCCATAATTTATCCATTCAAGACCAATTCCAATCTGGTCAAACGCCTCCCTTCCAATCAGATTTGGGCCCGGATCTTCGACCACAAGCAATTCCATTGTGATATTTCTTTTGTTCACTTTTACGTCTGCCCTTATTTTACCCAGAATGGATAACCTCTGTCTGTTCCATTGCACCAACTTGGTAGCATCCTTCTCTATTCTAGGCCTTTCTGACTTCACCCAAGTTTCTATATACGTCTTCTCAGAAATAATATTTTTTCCTGTTCCTGAGTCAATGATCATATTAATATCTCGACCGCTAGTCTGTACCCTTACCATATAATTCCGCATGTTACTTTTGTCCTTCACTTGATTTACATTAAAAAGGCCATTAGTTGCCTCCGCCTCCTCACCTATCGAGCAATTATTACGATCGCTCCTCCAGTTCCCGTTCTTACAGACCCTAGACATATGCCCTAACTTCTGGCATTTAAAACATCTTTTATCTTTAAAGAAACATTGCTCTTCTCTGTGATTTGTGTTTCCACAGCGGAAACATTTAAAAATCTTCTTCTCATCCCTCAGTCTCACTTTAACAGCTCTTCCCATTACATTAATTTCTTCCCCGGTTCCCACTTTCCCTTTCCATTATATTTACGTGCATAAACATTCTCTTGGGACTTGAACCTATTTTGGAAGTGTTCTTTTCCGTTTTCGCTATCTTCACTTTCTTTAGGGTGCAACCGGTTCATTCTTTTGGTGAGTCTGCGACCCATTAGTAGCTCAGCTGGTGTTAGTCCAGTTGTTCCATGAGGTGTACAATTCCAGGGTGAGTTTCATGAAGCTGTTCTATTGTTCTCCTCTGAACAGAACGGGTGGTATTACTACCCTATTTCCCCACAGGAAACACTCTCTATGTAAGGATAATTCATTTCTCCTATTGAAGTATGGCCTAAATTTTTCTGCTGGACAGTGAGCTGGACATCCAATCCTCGTCGCCAATGTCGTGTCTCTATGTTCTTACGATTACTCCAGGTCACCGAGATCCATTAAGTGATAAAACCTTTATTGCCTCACAAACACTAATATCACTGAACTAACTATTTACAAATTAAGAATATATATATCTCTATATATATAAAAGTCAATTTCTGTCTGTCTGTTTCGCGATAAACTCAAAAACTACTGAACCAATTGGTACCAAATTTTGCATGTCGCTTTTTATAAACCTGAGGAAATTTTCGGCTGCATTTTGATTAGTATTTTTGGCTATTTGTTTTTTTCATTTGAAGAACTTTTTTTACGCGGACTAATCCGGAATGGAATGAATACCTAAATATGGCCATTTTTTTAAAGCATCGGTGGTTCAGTGGTAGAATGCTCGCCTGCCACGCGGGCGGCCCGGGTTCGATTCCTGGCCGATGCATTTTTTTTTTTTTACAATTTTTAAAACTCATTTATATTATATACTAGGCGAATGACCCGGCTTCGCCCGAGAAATCCCTTGGGTGCAATTTCCTTCATACTAAAAGTATATCAATAATAAATATTAGAAGTGCCATAGAATAGCAATACAGAAGAAACAAATAAACTACAGGAAAAAAGTGTGTGTGATGGCAAAAATTGTATTATATTAGTGTTTAGGTATTTGATTTAATTAATATAGTTGATATAATAATATATATTTATATTATATATAATATAAAAAAAGTTCTTCAAATGAAAAAAAAAAGAAATAGCCAAAAATACTAATCAAAATGCAGCCGAAAATTTTCCTCAGGTTTATAAAAAGCGACATGCAAAATTTGGTACCAATTGGTTCAGTAGTTTTTGAGTTTATCGCGAAACAGACAGACAGAAATTGACTTTTATATATATAGAGACTAGGCGAATGACCCGGCTTCGCCCGAGAAATCCCTTAGGTGCAATTTCCTTCATACTAAAAGTATATCAATAATAAATATTAGAAGTGCCATAGAATAGCAATACAGAAGTAACACATAAACTACAGGAAAAAAGTGTGTGTGATGGCAAAAATTGTATTATATTAGTGTTTAGGTATTTGATTTAATTAATATAGTTGATATAATAATATATTTATAAATGACTGCGGCGTATAATTATATAGCTATACAAACAGTTTAACCGCATAAGTTTTTTTTTTTTATGAAAATTCATTTTTAATTTCAAAGAGAAATATTTAATATTTCTAACTTTTGGATGATGTATGAAAAGGTTGAATATATGAAGAGTGATGGTCTATATATGAATGGATGACGTATGGAAGGGTGAAAAATATGAAGAGTAATGGCGAACGGAAAAATAAAAGTGTCCAGGAGCGGGAATCGAACCCACAACCTTCTGCTTGCCGGGCAGGTGCCATGTCCACTAGGCTATCCTGGACGTATTTCTCCGTTCGTAACTAATATTTAAACTGACTAATAATACTTATAAATGACTGCGGCGTATAATTATAAAGCTATACAAACAGTTTAACCGCATAAGTTTTGTTGGGCCAGATTTTCCACCAAACAGGCCCAACAAAAATGTAAACATTTACATCATATATATATATACGCAGTGTCTTGCCGGAGTGTTTGATGTCTAGATGGAAGTCCCACGACAATGGCCGACGGTGCTCTAAAGGTCAAGGCAGGGGAGGACATAGCTCTGGACGTGTATCCCAAGATCTGCCAGAGGAGGACACAGCCCTGGACGCGTATCCCAAGACCTGCTGTAGGAAGATGACATCGGCCCTGTTTAAGCAGGCAGAAGCCCGATGCAAACAGAACCAGAGGAAGACCAGGAACCGGGGAGACATTCAGTTGGAGATGATACCTATGCCTTTAAAGTTCACCCACAGTGTAAATGGAAAGCTGGTGGACAATGGAGAAGCTGCCTCGACAAGAAAGAAGAGGACTTCGAGCATTCTTCTTTGTTAAACCAGCCTGCCTCTTCACCTTTTTTTTTTGTATATAACTTATGATATCACATTTAGATAGATTGGACATATTTAGTATTTTTTAGAATTTCTTAAAGAAGAAATTATTATGTAGGTTTCTCAGAGGGGCAAACGTGATAGATTTTATTTTTTATTTCATTACTGATCTAAATTATCTCTCGATAAGAAAGTTAATTTAAATTTCTTGAAGAAGAAATTATTAATAAATCTCGTAGGTTAAGCATGTATATGTATAATTTCAAAAATTCTCTTTAAAAAAAAAAATAATAATATTATTTTTTATCCCAAAAAATTTTCTCTTTTAAAAATAATAATAATATTATTTTCTTTTTAATATTCCGAGAATTTTTATGTATAAGTTCTATTACTCTGTAAGAAATTATTTTACATTGGGGGCGCTGTTAAAATAACAGGGCAGTCTTGATCAAGTTTTCGGCGGCAGCGGATCGAATTTTTATCAGGAGGGGAGAGACGTTCTGGGGCCATTGGGGCTTGAAAGGCGTATGTAGAAAGGATATCTGGTAAGTCAACTTAAATTTTGACATAAAGAGTTCATATAGAAAACATGGTAAAAACCATGGCAAATACTAAATTTAGATAGACTCGACTATTTAAGATATAAGATGAATTGAGGTTTCAACCTTATGTTTCTTAAAGGTATTAATTATTATCGATTGAAAATGTTATCTAGACGTGGTAATTTGATAGAATTATCAAATTATAGGCTGTTGGTAAAATTTTGCTGCCTACAAATAAGGAATTTTCTTGTGTAAATTTCTATAAAAAAATGAATAAATTTTAATGTTCAATACAATATTTTTGTTCATTGCTATCTACAAATAGAAAAAGAAGCTCTGTAAATTTCATAATGATAAATAAAATTTCATGTTTAGCATTTTTAAAACAAATTGGTGATATTTTTTAAACTAAAATACAAAACATGTGTGTATTCTTGGTGTGTAACATGTTTCCTTTATGTATAAATCTGAGCGCAATCACTGAACTTGTCCACGCAAAATTGTCCTTGAAATGTAATGTTGCAATCTACAGAGCTAAATAAAATTAGATGTTTAGCGTTCATAAAGTGTATTAGCAGTATTTTTATCCTTAATCAAATTAAAAAGCAGGTGTGTATTCTTGGTGTGTAACATGTTTCCTTCATGTATAAACCTCGGTACAACCACTGAGCTAGAACTAATCCAACATTTTGGCGCCCCACGTTGGGCGCCAAATTTTGGATTAGTTCTAGCTCAGTGGTTGTACCGAGATTTATACATGAAGGAAACATGTTACACACCAAGAATACACACCTGTTTTATAATTTGATTAAGGATAAAAATACTGCTAATACACTTTATGAACGCTAAACATCTAATTTTATTTAGCTCTGTAGATTGCAACATTACATTTCAAGGACAATTTTGCGTGGACAAGTTCAGTGATTGCGCTCAGATTTATACATAAAGGGAACATGTTACACACCAAGAATACACACAGGTTTTGTATTTTGATTAAAAAATATCACCAATTTACTTTAAAAATGCTAAACATGAAATTTTATTTATCATTATGAAATTTACAGAGCTTCTTTTTCTATTTGTAGATAGCAATGACAAAAATATTGTATTGAACATTAAACTTTATTCATTTTTTATAGAAATTTACACAAGAATATTCCTTATTTGTAGGCAGCAAAATTTTACCAACAGCCTATAATTTGATAATTCTATCAAATTACCACGTCTAGATAACATGATCAATCGATAATAATTAATACCTTTAAGAAACATAAGGTTGAAACCTCAATTCATCTTATATCTTAAATAGTCGAGTCTATCTAAATTTAGTATTTGCCATGGTTTTAACCATGTTTTCTATATGAACTCTTTATGTCAAAATTTAAGTTGACTTACCAGATATCCTTTCTACATACGCCTTTCAAGCCCCCATGGCCCCAGAACGTCTCTCCTCTCCTGATAAAGATTCGATCCGCTGCCGCCGAAAACTTGATCAAGACTGCCCTGTTATTTTAACAGCGCCCCCAATGTAAAAATAATTTCTTACAGAGTAATAAAACTTATACATAAAAAATTCTCGGAATATTAAAAATAAAATAATAATATTATTATTTTTAAAAGAGAAAATTTTTTGGAATAAAAAATAATATTATTATTATTTTCTTTTTTTTTTTAAAGAGAAATTTTGAAATTATACATATACATGCTTAACCTACGAGATTTATTAATAATTTCTTCTTCAAGAAATTTAAATAACTAGACACACCTATTTTATCTAGCTATGTATGTGGCTGATTTTATCCATTTTAGAATAAAATAAATATTAAAGAAAATTTAAGTTAACTTTCTTATCGAGAGATAATTTAGATCAGTAATGAAATAAAAAATAAAATCTATCACGTTTGCCCCTCTGAGAAACCTACATAATAATTTCTTCTTTGAGAAATTCTAGAAAATACTAAATATGTCCAATCTATCTAAATGTGATATCATAAGTTATATACAAAAAAAAAAGGTGAAGAGGTAGGCTGGTTTAACAAAGAAGAATTCTCGAAGTCCTCTTCTTTCTTGTCGAGGCAGCTTCTCCATTGTCCACCAGCTTTCCATTTACACTGTGGGTGAACTTTAAAGGCATAGGTATCATCTCCAACTGAATGTCTCCCCGGTTCCTGGTCTTCCTCTGGTTCTGTTTGCATCGGGCTTCTGGCTGCTTAAACAGGGCCGATGTCATCTTCCTACAGCAGGTCTTGGGATACGCGCCCAGGGCTGTGTCCTCCTCTGGCAGATCTTGGGATACACGTCCAGGGCTGTGTCCTCCCCTGTAAGATCTTGGGATACACGTCCAGGGCTGTTTCCTCCCCTGCCTTGACCTTTAGAGCACCGTCGGCCATTGTCGTGGGACTTCCATCTAGACATCAAACACTCCGGCAAGACACTGCATATATATATATATGATGTAAATGTTTACATCTTTGTTGTGCCTGTTTGGTGGAAAATCGGGCCCAACAATTCCTCCCCTGCCAGAGTGAAAGAATGTGTTTATTCTAATTCATATTTGTTCATACTCTATGAGAAATATGAAATTGGGAGAAATGCATTCTTTTAAGATACCAGTATGCAATCACTGACACTCGGGCAAAGGAGGAACACACGGGCCATGAAACCTGGGACGGGTTAACTCATCGTGGTTACTAAAGGAAATTCTATCCTACCATTTAATGGGCAAATTACTAAGCCCATCCTTTCGCTGTCTGTATTCCAGGGAGTCTTGGCCCAGATGTGAGTCGAATCCACACATTCCCGGCCGCAGTCCCTGTGGGTGGAAATGGGGTGGTCTATACACAGATTCTGTGCAAACAGATTTTTAGGCCATTCGGGATAAACATAATAATTATGGGCGCCAAGGAATTGTGCGTGTATTGTAGATATGCCCAATTCCTAAAACACATCTAAAAATAAAAAAAAAAACTTTATTAACTCTTTATGATACATACGACAGCAAAGGAATGACTATACATGGTCACATAAGATAATGATAATAAAAAAATTGCAGCTCCTATCAAATGACATCAATAATAGGGAAACAGGAACGTGGGAAGTGAATATACATATCAAAGTTGCACGGGTACGATTTATGCCAAAATGGAGCTATGTAGATATACGCGATGTTAAATAAAAAAATCTTAAAATGGATATTTACTATAAGTAGAAAGGGAATGGTTTGATATATATATAGGATATACTATGGTAAACAAATGAATATATAAATTGTGATTAAAAGCTTCATTCGGTACATTTGTCCGAAGATGGTAACAATGCTGTTACCAAAATGTCACACATATTAATTATTTGTTCTGGAATCGGGCTCGTTATCTTATCTTTATGTAGTCTATAGCTCAAACTGTGACTTATCTATATATGAATATACATGCAGATAATTAAGGAAGAAGGGTAAACATGGTGGATGATACATTAAATGAGTAAATATTACCTCTGTATAATAAATATGCCAAACTTCTTTAAAAAAATACGATATATGGGAAGGAAATAACATGATATTGGATTATATTATGATAAATAAACAAAATATATATATATGCAGTGGTTAAAACTTGTTTAGTGCATTTTGCCTGAAGATGGTAACAACGCTGCTACCAAAATGTCACACATCTATAATCCGGATCGTGCTTTCTATATATACAAATATACATGAATATAATAAAGGAATGATACATGATATATGATAATATTGAATATATAATAATAATAAAACGAATAGATATGCACTGAGGGTCTAGGTCATTTCACTAGCATTTCAAAATCTATATGTAATATCTCAAAACTTTGTTCTCACCAACTCGTCACTGGGAGTGTTTGTCTGGCGTGTTCTCCGCCCCTCTCAATCCAAGAGAAAAATCTATAGGAAAGGAAATCTTGGTAGTCAATTACTTCCCTAAACCAGATTATTTCCAAATTACCTTATCGTGATGACAATCTCACCTATCTTTGTTCTTTAGCTGAACATTGTTGTTAACCTCTACTATACATTGTTTAGCTTATCTATAGAATGTGTACTCATATTTTTGACCAACAAATCCACTTAAAAAAAATTAACCCTGAAAATAATTATGATGATTAACAACCTAGGTCTAACTTATACCCTGTGATACATCTTCCCACTTGAATTCTTAATATCACTCTGAAAATTTGACTCTACGTCCAAATAAAATAAAATAAAATAAACTCATTGCTCTAGGCCATTTTGTTGCTAAAACAGAAATTGATACTCGATCTTCCCTTAAAAAAAAAAATTCTTCCTTTTCAAATCTGGAACGCTATATTGGCTTGTTCTGGCAATCTGCTTCAAAAGTTCATTTAGGTGTCCTACTAATTAAAAAAAAAAAAATATTGTTTCTCATAATGAGTTACTCTCGTTAAAAAAAAAATTCTACTTACTAACTGGTATTTAGACTTGAAATCGTTCTAACTAACGTATGGCAGACATAGTCTTTAATTAGGTGATTAACTTTTGCTAGCCTGGGGCGATATAAAACGCAAAGAATCTGGACAGTCCATCTGTCACTTTGCTAATTGGTACCTAAAATCTGTAGACGGAATCGCCTCGTCTAATCGTAACGCTCTCATTGTTAACCCTCATTAGAAAACCCCTTTAGACTTTGACTTAGAGACAAGGAGTTATAGGGAATTCGATTTCTTTACCCACCACATGTTCCAAATCTGTCCATAGGGGATTGGTTCCAGGCTGCGCAATATATAAAAGAGCTTCCAACGTGCCGATCCTTCCTAACCTCCCGACTGAATCACCCTCATCTCAGCCACGCTTAACGCGTCGTAAACTACGATGTCAGATCGGTTATCCGAGGTTTGTCGCTGTACACTTAGTTTGCGACGTCGGCAACTAAATCCCCCCACCTAGCACAAAGTTCGCCTGATGCCTCTCCGTTCCCTCTACTGAGGAGGGGATTTGTAGGCTTTTGGTCTGACCGTGACCTCCCACAATCCCCCAGTCTGAAAATCGAAACATGGTCATTATCTACGACTCTTAGAATTCAAGTTGGTATAATGAAATAGAGTTTTGATTACCCTAATAAAAAAAATCATACTTATACTCCTTTAAAAGGAGACCTAACAAAAGGGAGCGAATACCTTCCTATCAATAGAGTTGTACAGTCCTGTGAGGCTATCGATCCTAACAAATAAAGAAATCAAATTAAAAATTGAACCTATTAAGTTCCCTAACCCTATGCTAAAGTACCTTTGGTCTAACAGTATAATAGTTTTTAACTTTGACAACATTCATTAGTCATTCCATTCATACATATTTCATTCACAGACTGCATACATACTATAGTTAAAAATTGCTACAGATGCCAAAGTACTAATTAATCTCATCAATAGAACCTAATCATAATGAAACTTTCAGGACAAATGAAAAATCAAATAAAATTACTAATTAAAACAAAATTGGGGACTAAAGCCCTAGTTTACTCAAAATTAAAAAATATGCCTCATACAAACTCTATATAAATTATCTATACATAGATAAATAATATTTATATTTAAACAATTAATAAAATTGATTGTTAACAATCAATGCTGAAATCTAAACTATCTTTAAGAGTGTGCGTCTAATGGTTTGAAATATTCTTCTTATCTTGACACGTGGTGTCTAAAAAAAAACGAATCATCAAACTAGCACTTAAATTGGAACGAATTGAACCTCAAGCTTTTACCTCATTTGCCAGATATGATAGATCTACAAGTGTTTTGCCAACCCTACTTTCTATATAGGTTATTGGCATTCTTCTTTCTCTGCTATTCAGCTAAACTCTTTCTTTTGAATTATAGGGCTTTCATTACCCAACCCGTTCTGGAGATTAACAACAGAGATCACTTGTGTTAAAAATAGATAATTTATAATTGTATGCTTTATAGATTTTCCCCTATTATTATTATGTATATATATTTTTATTTTATTTTTGTTGCCTCTTTCTCTTGATGGGTGGAAAGGAATAAAGAATGGAAGGAGCAAAATTTGTAAACAAACAAGACATCGCCCCCCATCCCATGCGCGAGCACCTATGCGCGGTGACGGGGAGAAAAAAGAAGAAAGGACAAACGGCAGCACCGGGAAATACGAGCTCGGGGAAATATGAGCTCCCTGCCTCAGAAGGAATGAGTAACCACGTGTGAATGAAACAAAGAAGAGAACGCGAGGAGGGTCGTTATAGAATTGCGCACCAATTAAGTGGGTTGCGATATAGTTTCCTGTTAAGGAACAGAATAATTAATCTGGAAAATTATCTCAAGTGAAGAATTATTTCAAGTGAACTCTTGATCAAATTTATCGACAGAATTGACAACAAGATTATTTTTTTTTTTTTTACAAAACGGAAGCTTAGATAAGTATTTGCAAACTTTGTTTGAAAAAGATTTTGCCTTTCCACCCCTAGTTATTTTGCTCTCTACATTATTTGTTTGTATGTATATTTAACTTGTATCACTTGTTTTGTTTATTCTAATTTTAAATATATCTAACCTTTTGGCCAATTTGATTATCACCCTTTTTATCTGTTTATTTATTTTTATTGCCCAGTCATTTTTGATAAGCAAAATAAAATATATATTTAGGCCATTTTTGTTAAATTGTATTTCTACAACTTGTGCAAACACAACTGGTGAATCTTTATTTTCAATCTGGGTAAGATTGACCTTCCCCACATTTATTTTTTTTTTTCAAATTCAACATTTTTGGTGAGCCGGACGTGATTTCACCTTGTGGTGTTTATACAATTTGTGGAGATGGATAAGCTTAAAAGAGAAAGAACTCCCTTAAGGAATACTATAACTCGTACCACAAATTTCTAAAAGAGGTAAAATCTTCCCAATTACATTCGTGGTAAAGACAAAACATTCAGGAGATAAGTTTCTTCATCTTTGATGAAGAAACTTATCTCCTGAATGTTTTGTCTTTACCACGAATCGTACCACAAATGAAATAAAATCAGGTCTAAGTCTAAAGGAAGTGGATATAATATTAATAAGGGCCAAATTTGAAAGGTTAACCATTCTTAATGATAGACTGATATTGATTGATGATAAAATAAAAGAGATCTTATTGGATGATCCGAGGTCCACAGAAGCTCAAATCAATGATGAGATGGAACTATGTGAGACTTATAGCCTACAAGTAGGAATTGTCGCACAGAAGGTGAAAGAATATGAGTCTAAATTGGCAGCACCCTGTGATGATAAAATGTCACAATCTAGCACTTCAGATGTTAAAAGACAAATTAAACATCCAAAATTTGAACTAAAAAGTATACAGGTGAGCTAGAGGAATGGCTATCATGGTGGAGTCATTTTGAAAAAATACATTTAGATGAGTCACTGTCTGATGTTGATAAATTTGAATACCTAATACAATCCATGGTTGTTGGGTCAAAGGCCCACAGACTTGTGACTAGCTTCCCTCTTACCCAAAAGAATTACAACAAAGTCATTGGAGATTTAAAAGATAGGTTTGGAGACAGAGATATGCTGACTGAGTTGTTTGTGCGCAAGCTTTTAAAGTTAGTCATTGCCAGTGCCAGGTCTGAAAAAAGAACCTTGGCTCAACTTTATGATGATTTGGTTGCACATCTCCATTCTTTGGGATCTCTGGGAGTGGATACTAAGTCTGGGGGTGGTGCTTTCTTGTACCCATTGGTGGAGTCAAGTTTGCCACTTGAACTTATCAAAATATGGCAACGTTCCCGTACACCTTTCAAAGAAAGAGATTACTCCGAGATTGAAGAGGGAATTGAACATAGTGGGGTTAAAGCTTTTGATAAATTAGAGGGCCTGATAGAATTTTTAAATCAGGAAGTTAAAAATGCAGAACGCATTTCCTTTGTTGCTGAAGGATTTGAACCTTCCCTTCCTCTAAAACAGGGAAAGAGAGAAAATAATCCCCCTAAGATCCACACAGCGTCTGCATTATTTGTTGGAAAGACCAACTTACCGTGTTTATTTTGTGACAAAGATAACCATCTTAGCCAAAACAGCTTTAAGGCAGCCAAGATGTTGGAATCAGACAGATTAAAGAGGGTACAGGATGCGAAAGTTTGCTTTAAATGCTTGAGAAAGAATCATTTGAAGAAGGACTGTCGATCTTTTGTAATAAGATGCAAGCGTTGCCAAGGACCTCATTTTGAGATAATGTGCAGAGGAACCTCACATAGTCAGGAAAATTTAAATTGGAGGTCAGATAACAGATCTCACAATAGTTTAGCAGAGCAGAATGAGGGGAACAATGAGCCTGTAACAGCAATGGCGAATCAAGTATGCACAAATAATATCTCTTTAATGACTCTAATTGTAAAAATTAAAGGGCCGAAACATTCCAAAATGGTAAGAGTGCTTTTAGACTCTGGTAGCCAAAAGTCTTACATCAGAAGGTCTCTAGCTAAGGAGTTAGACTTACCCAAGGTGGGAGAAGTCAAATTGAATAAATTTTTGTTTGGAGGGCAAACCACAGGAGAAAAGGCTCATTCAATATTTTATTTCCAGTTGGACAATGTTGATGAGGGAAAGGCTTTCAAAATGGAAGCGTTAGAGGAAACAATAATTTGTGGCAATATTTCACCCGTTGAAACAGGACCCAGGCAATGGGAATTGGATAAGAAAGGAATCACTTTGACTAAGGTAGACAATAATAAAACCGAAATAGACATCCTAATCGGTGGAGACTATTATGGGCAACTTCTCACAGGAAAAATTGAACAGCTGGCAGGAGGATTGACCGCAATTCAAACAGTTCTTGGTTGGACTTTAATAGGTAATACCTCATCAGAGAGACCAGAGACAAGTGCTCAAATGGTTATCACCTTACTTACAACCCAACAGAGAGTAGCGTCCTTATGGGAATTAGAAACAATAGGGATACGAGATCCTACAGAGGTCATCTCTGTGAAAGAGAAAAATGTTCTCATGCAAGAAAAGTTTCGTGAGAAAATCTGTCGAGGCCATGATGGACGTTATCTTTTATCTCTTCCATGGAAGGAAGGAATTGGGACGATACCTAATAACTTGGAAATAGCCAAAAGGCGCTTGGAGGCTATGACTCAAAAGTTGACACAAAAGGGTCAGTTTGTTCCTTATGATGAAGTCTTCCGATCCTGGTTCAGGGAAAACCTTATTGAAGAAGTTGACAGGGAAGACAGCAGACCTACTGGACATTATCTACCACATCGCCCAATATATATGGTTCAGAGTGAGACTACTCCTATTAGACCCATTTACGATGAATCATGTAAAGCTAGTAAGAGGAGTTTGTCTCTAAATGAATGTTTAGAGACTGGACCTAATCTGATTGAACTTTTACCTGAAATCCTGATAAGATTTAGGGAAAAGAAAATAGGAGCCATCGCTGACATCCGCAAAGCTTTTCAGACCGTAGGTATAGATGAGAAGGAAAGATTCCACAAGGAATACCTCGCCATGCTCGTACAAAAGGGGAATGAAACAGAGGGTAGAAGGTTTCTTCCAGGCGAAGTTGTGCTGATTGGTCGAGATGATCAAAAAAGAATATTCTGGCCACTAGGCAGAATCTTGGAACTGTACCCCGGGAAGGATGACAGAGAACGTGTAGCTAGAGTTAGGACTGCTACGGGTTAATTTGTAAGACCGTTAAAGAGACTTTTCTCTTTGGAACTTGGTTCTGATATTTCCAGGGAGGTGAGATTACCTAAGACAGAAGGGATCAAAGCCCAGGAGATTCCAACAGATGGAGAACAGTCAATTTTTACTAGGTCTGGAAGAGAAGTGAAAAAAACCTACGAGATTGGGGGTGTACACCAATAATCTTTCCTAAATAAGATTTTTTTTTGTATTCCCATACAAAAAGGTGGGAGTATGTTAAAAATAGATAATTTATAATTGTATGCTTTATAGATTTTCCCCTATTATTATTATGTATATATATTTTTATTTTATTTTTGTTGCCTCTTTCTCTTGATGGGTGGAAAGGAATAAAGAATGGAAGGAGCAAAATTTGTAAACAAACAAGACATCGCCCCCCCATCCCATGCGCGAGCACCTATGCGCGGTGACGGGGAGAAAAAAGAAGAAAGGACAAACGGCAGCACCGGGAAATACGAGCTCGGGGAAATATGAGCTCCCTGCCTCAGAAGGAATGAGTAACCACGTGTGAATGAAACAAAGAAGAGAACGCGAGGAGGGTCGTTATAGAATTGCGCACCAATTAAGTGGGTTGCGAAATAGTTTCCTGTTAAGGAACAGAATAATTAATCTGGAAAATTATCTCAAGTGAAGAATTATTTCAAGTGAACTCTTGATCAAATTTATCGACAGAATTGAAAACAAGATTTTTTTTTTTTTTTACAAAACGGAAGCTTAGATAAGTATTTGCAAACTTTGTTCGAAAAAGATTTTGCCTTTCCACCCCTAGTTATTTTGCTCTCTACATTATTTGTTTGTATGTATATTTAACTTGTATCACTTGTTTTGTTTATTCTAATTTTAAATATATCTAACCTTTTGGCCAATTTGATTATCACCCTTTTTATCTGTTTATTTATTTTTATTGCCCAGTCATTTTTGATAAGCAAAATAAAATATATATTTAGGCCATTTTTGTTAAATTGTATTTCTACAACTTGTGCAAACACAACTGGTGAATCTTTATTTTCAATCTGGGTAAGATTGACCTTCCCCACATTTATTTTTTTTTTCAAATTCAACAACTTGCTATCCTAACATATCAACTCTTAGACCACAACTGCTTTTCCATGATAAAGTTGTCCTATCTCGCATGGAGAGAGACAATGCTAAAGAAAGGTGACTTGTCAACTTCCCAGCAACTACAGTAATGTTTACCGACCGGTCTAGACAGGATCTCTAAGGCAGCCGAGATAAGCTTATCTCCTGAAAAGGGGGTGACCAGGGGAAGGTAGAATTGGAGGAAATTTCTTGCTTGTAAACACGAGGGTAGGTCGCCAGCCTTGATAAGAACTGACAGGGGAGGAACAGATTCCCAGAAGGGACTCCCGAGATATCGAAGTAGAATAGTAATAGATCGGGATCCAATTCCCGATGACGGGTTTCGAAGAGACTTCAGAGGGATGAAAGAGGTGTTGAAAGAGATAAAAAGAGTGAGAAAGTGTTGAAAGGACGATGAAAGAGTGATGAAAAGGCGTTGAAGTGTGTTAAAAGCGATGAAAAGGCGTTGAAGTGTGTTAAAAAGCGATGAAAAGGAGTTGAAATGTGTTGAAAGCGTTGAAAAAGAGTTGCGATTGAAATAAGTTGAAAGGTGTTGAGGATGATGAAAGATGATGAAAGAGTAAGAAAGCGTTGAAAGGTGATGAGAAAGAGACAGAAAGAAGCATGTCGAAATTCGACAGAGAGAAAGTGTTGAAAGAGGAAGAATTGAAGAAAGTTTGATAAAGAGTTTGTAAATAGAAGATAAAGGTTGATAGGAGAAGGTGCGCTCAACGTTTAGAGAGTAGCTGTTGGCTGATAGAACGATGGAACGATTTTAACTCTTCATCAAGTGGTTGATGGATGAATTGTTTTGGCGTAGAGGTCAATGGTTGTAAATAGTACAAAAACATGCACTGAGGGTTGGTATGGGCTGATTTACCTAAAATTCAGTAACTGTATACACCAATTTATATACATAGGTCTATATCAGCTATAATGTTGAGGTATATTAAATAGCAAATATGATTTCTCCCTTTGGGAGTCCAGAATTCTTCTTTGAAAGAAGTTTTCAGTTTTTTTTTCTTTAGGCTACAATTTGTTTTAGTGTTGGTATATGATTTTTAAAGAGTTACTCAGTTTTTTTTAAACAACGCTTTGTTCTTAGTGATAGGCTGCGATTTAAAGAGTTTCAGCTTTCTTTTATTCTTTAAGCTACGAGTTTGTTTTAGTGTTGTAATGAATCTTAAAGTTTCAGTTTTTATTTATTTTATTTTTTTAAGCTACTAGTGTGATGATGAACTTTAAAGAGTTTACATTTTTTTTATTTTAAGCTAACAATTTTGTCTTAGTGTTATGGTGAACTTTAAAGAGTTTGCAGTTTTCCTTTCTATTTTAAACTATAACGTGTGTTTTAGTGTTAAGTAATAGTTGAAAGAGTCTTCACAACCTTGTTTTTATGTTAGTATGTCACCTTTGAAAAGTTGTCACAGCCTGTTTTAGTGTTTGTGTTTCATTGTAAAAAGTTGTCACAACCTTGTTTTAGCGTTAGTATGTCATCTTTGAAAAGTTGTCACAACCTGTTTTAGTGTTTGTGTTTCATTGTAAAAAGTTTTCACAGCCTTGTTTCAGCGTTGGTATGTCATCTTTCAAAAGTTGTCACAGCCTTGTTTTAGTGTTAGTATGTCATCTTTGAAAAGTTGCCACAACCTGTTTAGTGTTTGTGTTTCATTGTAAAAGGTTTTCACAACCTTGTCTTAGCGTTAGTATGTCATCTTTGAAAAGTTGTCACAACCTGTTTTAGTGTTTGTGTTTCATTGTAAAAGATTTTCACAACCTTATTTTAGTGTTAGGATGTCATCGATGATGAGGATCACTGGGTACATCCAACGTATCCTATATATTCCCATAGAACTGTAGAACCAGAGGAATCACGAGAGACGGCAATCTTAAGAAACCCGCTAGAGGTAGTGAATAGGGCAATTGGTGGCAATGTTGGCGGCCCTGAAATGCGCCGTTCGACCAGGGTCAAGAAGCCCACTGGGTGTAGATCGTGCCCAGGGTGCCAATGAGTAAACCTATAGAATGTGTACTAGAGTTTAGTTAAATTTTGATCATAGTATGAAGTGTCAGAACGTGAGTTAAAGGCCCTAGATTGTGGTCTTAAAGAATTTTCAGTTTTTTTTTACGCTACAACCATGATTTTAGATTCTAAATGTCTTTGTAAAGGGTTTCAGATTCTTTCAGTTTTCTTTTTTTTAGGCTACAACCTTGTGTTTGTGTTAAATGTTCATTGTAAGGAGTTTTCAGTTTTTTTTTTCATTGAAGAGGCTATTCTGTATTAATAGCAGGTTGTGATTTAAGACTTGAGTTCAACAGTATGTTTTGTTTTTGATTTTTTTTATTTAAGGTTCTGAACAGTAGTTCAACTTTAAGAATAACAAAGGAACTTAGACGCACTAGGTATCTGCTGTGCTTATAATATATTCTCTATGGGCTGGCTCGGAATATGCGTTGGGTTAAATGGGGTAAATTTAACAATGGGTTAAAATACAGCCCAAAGAGAATTTCTAATGAGAGTGTGTAAGGCAGTTGTGGTCTAAGAGTTGATATGTTAGGATAGCAAGTGATCTCTGTTTTTAATCTCCAGAACGGGTTGGGTAATGAAAGCCCTATAATTCCAAAGAAAAAGTTTAGCTGAATAGCAGAGAAAGAAGAATGCCAATAACCTATATAGGAAGTAGGGTTGGCAAAACACTTGTAGATCTATAATATCTGGCAAATGAGGTAAAAGCTTGAGGTTCAATTCGTTCCAATTTAAGTGCTAGTTTGATGATTCGTTTTTGTTTAGACACCACGTGTCAAGATAAGAAGAATATTTCAAACCGTTAGACGCACACTCGTAAAGATAGTTTAGATTTCAACATTGATTGTTAACAATCAATTTTATTAATTGTTTAAATATAAATATTATTTATCTATGTATAGATAATTTATATAGAGTTTGTATGAGGCATATTTTTTAATTTTGAGTAAACTAGGGCTTTAGTCCCCAATTTTGTTTTAATTAGTAATTTTATTTGATTTCTCATTTGTCCTGAAAGTTTCGTTATGATTAGGTTCTATTGATGAGATTAATTAGTACTTTGGCATCTGTAGCAATTTTTAACTATAGTATGTATGCAGTCTGTGAATGAAATATGTATGAATGGAATGACTAATGAATGTTGTCAAAGTTAAAAACTATTATACTGTTAGACCAAAGGTACTTTAGCATAGGGTTAGGGAACTTAATAGGTTCAATTTTTAATTTGATTTCTTTATTTGTTAGGATCGATAGCCTCACAGGACTGTACAACTCTATTGATAGGAAGGTATTCGCTCCCTTTTGTTAGGTCTCCTTTTAAAGGAGTATAAGTATGATTTTTTTTATTAGGGTAATCAAAACTCTATTTCATTATACCAACTTGAATTCTAAGAGTCGTAGATAATGACCATGTCTCGATTCTCAGACTGGGGGATTGTGGGAGGTCACGGTCAGACCAAAAGCCTACAAATCCCCTCCTCAGTAGAGGGAACGGAGAGGTATCAGGCGAACTTTGTGCTAGGTGGGGGGATTTAGTTGCCGACGTCGCAAACTAAGTGTACAGCGACAAACCTCGGATAACCGATCTGACATCGTAGTTTACGACGCGTTAAGCGTGGCTGAGATGAGGGTGATTCAGTCGGGAGGTTAGGAAGGATCGGCACGTTGGAAGCTCTTTTATATATTGCGCAGCCTGGAACCAATCCCCTATGGACAGATTTGGAACATGTGGTGGGTAAAGAAATCGAATTCCCTATAACTCCTTGTCTCTAAGTCAAAGTCTAAAGGGGTTTTCTAATGAGGGTTAACAATGAGAGCGTGCAAGAGACAAAGTTACGATTAGACGAGGCGATTCCGTCTACAGATTTTAGGTACCAATTAGCAAAGTGACAGATGGACTGTCCAGATTCTTTTCGTTTTATATCGCCCCAGGCTAGCAAAAGTTAATCACCTAATTAAAGACTATGTCTGCCATACGTTAGTTAGAACGATTTCAAGCCTAAATACCAGTTAGTAAGTAGAATTTTTTTTTTAACGAGAGTAACTCATTATGAGAAACGATAATTTTTTATAAATTAGTAGGACACTTAAATGAACTTTTGAAGCAGATTGCCAGAACAAGCCAATATAGCGTTCCAGATTTGAAAAGGAAGAATTTTTTTTTTAAGGGAAGATCGAGTATCAATTTCTGTTTTAGCAACAAAATGGCCTAGAGCAATGAGTTTATTTTATTTTATTTTATTTGGATGTAGAGTCAAATTTTCAGAGTGATATTAAGAATTCAAGTGGGAAGATGTATCACAGGGTATAAGTTAGACCTAGGTTGTTAATCATCATAATTATTTTCAGGGTTAATTTTTTTTAAGTGGATTTGTTGGGCAAAAATATGAGTACACATTCTATAGATAAGCTAAACAATGTATAGTAGAGGTTAACAACAATGTTCAGCTAAAGAACAAAGATAGGTGAGATTGTCATCACGATAAGGTAATTTGGAAATAATCTGGTTTAGGGAAGTAATTGACTACCAAGATTTCCTTTCCTATAGATTTTTCTCTTGGATTGAGAGGGGCGGAGAACACGCCAGACAAACACTCCCAGTGACGAGTTGGTGAGAACAAAGTTTTGAGATATTACATATAGATTTTGAAATGCTAGTGAAATGACCTAGACCCTCAGTGCATATCTATTCGTTTTATTATTATTATATATTCAATATTATCATATATCATGTATCATTCCTTTATTATATTCATGTATATTTGTATATATAGAAAGCACGATCCGGATTATAGATGTGTGACATTTTGGTAGCAGCGTTGTTACCATCTTCAGGCAAGATGCACTAAACAAGTTTTAACCACTGCATATATATATATATTTTGTTTATTTATCATAATATATTCCCATATCATGTTATTTCCTTCCCATATATCGTAATTTTTAAAAGAAGTTTGGCATATTTATTATACAGAGGTAATATTTACTCATTTAATGTATCATCCACCATGTTTACCCTTCTTCCTTAATTATCTGCATGTATATTCATATATAGATAAGTCACAGTTTGAGCTATAGACTACATAAAGATAAGATAACGAGCCCGATTCCAGAACAAATAATTAATATGTGTGACATTTTGGTAACAGCATTGATACCATCTTCGGACAAATGTACCGAATGAAGATTTTAATCACAATTTATATATTCATTTGTTTACCATATTATATCCTATATATATATCAAACCATTCCCTTTCTACTTATAGTAAATATCCATTTTAAGATGTTTTTTATTTAACATCGCGTAATCTACATTGCTCCATTTTGGCATATATCGTACCCGTGCAACTTTGATACGTATATTCACTTCCCACGTTCCTGTTTCCCTATTATTGATGTCATTTGATAGGAGCTGCAATTTTTTTTATTATCATTATCTTATGTGACCATGTATAGTCATTCCTTTGCTGTCGTATGTATCATATAGAGTTAATAAAGTTTTTTTTATTTTTTTAGATGTGTTTTAGGAATTGGGCATATCTACAATACACGCACAATTCCTTGGCGCCCATAATTATTATGTTTATCCCGAATGGCCTAAGAATCTGTTTGCACAGAATCTGTGTATAGACCTCCCCATCTCCACCCACAGGGACTGCGGCCGGGAATGTGTGGATTCGACTCACATCTGGGCCAAGACTCCCTGGAATACAGACAGCGAAAGGATGGGCTTAGTACTTTGCCCATTAAATGGTAGGATAGAATTTCCTTCATTAACCACGATGAGTTAACCCGTCCCAGGTTTCATGGCCCGTGTGTTCCTCCTTTGCCCGAGTGTCAGTGATTGCATACTGGTATCATAAAAGAATGCATTTCTCCCAATTTCATATTTCTCATAGAGTATGAACAGATATGAATTAGAATAAACACATTCTTTCACTCTGTCAGGGGAGGAATTGTTGGGCCAGATTTTCCACCAAACAGGCCCAACAAAGATGTAAACATTTACATCATATATATATATACGCAGTGTCTTGCCGGAGTGTTTGATGTCTAGATGGAAGTCCCACGACAATGGCCGACGGTGCCCTAAAGGTCAAGGCAGGGGAGGACACAGCCCTGGACGTGTATCCCAAGATCTGCCAGAGGAGGACACAGCCCTGGACGCGTATCCCAAGACCTGCTGTAGGAAGATGACATCGGCCCTGTTTAAGCAGCCAGAAGCCCGATGCAAACAGAACCAGAGGAAGACCAGGAACCGGCGAGACATTCAGTTGGAGATGATACCTATGCCTTTAAAGTTCACCCGCAGTGTAAATGGAAAGCTGGTGGACAATGGAGAAGCTGCCTCGACAAGAAAGAAGAGGACTTCGAGCATTCTTCTTTGTTAAATCAGCCTACCTCTTCACCTTTTTTTTGTATATAACTTATGATATCACATTTAGATAGATTGGACATATCTAGTATTTTTTAGAATTTCTTAAAGAAGAAATTATTATGTAGGTTTCTCAGAGGGGCAAACGTGATAGATTTTATTTTTTATTTCATTACTGATCTAAATTATCTCTCGATAAGAAAGTTAATTTAAATTTCCTTTAATATTTATTTTTGGATAAAATCAGCCACATACATAGCTAGATAAAATAGGTGTGTCTAGTTATTTAAATTTCTTGAAGAAGAAATTATTAATAAATCTCGTAGGTTAAGCATGTATATGTATAATTTCAAAATTTCTCTTTAAAAAAAAAAAAATATTATTATTTTTTATTCAAAAAAATTTTCTCTTTTAAAAATAATAATAATATTATTTTCTTTTTAATATTCCGAGAATTTTTTATGTATAAGTTCTATTACTCTGTAAGAAATTATTTAACATTGGGGGCGCTGTTAAAATAACAGGGAGGTCTTGATCAAGTTTTCGGCGGCAGCGGATCGAATTTTTATCAGGAGGGGAGAGACGTTCTGGGGCCATGGGGGCTTGAAAGGCGTATGTAGAAAGGATATCTGGTAAGTCAACTTAAATTTTGACATGAAGAGTTCATATAGAAAACATGGTAAAAACCATGGCAAATACTAAATTTAGATAGACTCGACTATTTAAGATATAAGATGAATTGAGGTTTCAACCTTATGTTTCTTAAAGGTATTAATTATTATCGATTGATCATGTTATCTAGACGTGGTAATTTGATAGAATTATCAAATTATAGGCTGTTGGTAAAATTTTGCTGCCTACAAATAAGGAATTTTCTTGTATAAATTTCTATAAAAAATGAATAAATTTTAGTGTTCAATACAATATTTTTGTTCATTGCTATCTACAAATAGAAAAAGAAGCTCTGTAAATTTCATAATGATAAATAAAATTTCATGTTTAGCATTTTTAAAACAAATTGGTGATATTTTTTTAACTAAAATACAAAACATGTGTGTATTCTTGGTGTGTAACATGTTTCCTTTATGTATAAATCTGAGCGCAATCACTGAACTTGTCCACGCAAAATTGTCCTTGAAATGTAATGTTGCAATCTACAGAGCTAAATAAAATTAGATGTTTAGCGTTCATAAAGTGTATTAGCAGTATTTTTATCCTTAATCAAATTATAAAACAGGTGTGTATTCTTGGTGTGTAACATGTTTCCTTCATGTATAAATCTCGGTACAACCACTGAGCTAGAACTAATCCAACAGTTTATTTTTTATATATGAAAAATTATTTTTAATTTAAAAGAGAAATATTTAATATTTCTAACTTTTGGATGACGTATGAAAAGGTTGAATATATGAAGAGTGATGGTCTATATATGAATGGATGACGTATGGAAGGGTGAAAAATATGAGGAGTAATGGCGAACGGAAAAATAAAAGTGTCCAGGAGCGGGAATCGAACCCACAACCTTCTGCTTACCAGGCAGGTGCCATGTCCACTAGGCTATCCTGGACGTATTTCTCCGTTCGTAACTAATATTTAAACTGAAAAATAATACTTATAAATGACTGCGGCGTATAATTATAAAGCTATACAAACAGTTTAACCGCATAAGTTTCTTTTTTATTCATGAAAAATCATTTTTAATTTCAAAGAGAAATATTTAATATTTCTAATTCATACCATTCATATATAGACCATCACTCTTCATATATTCAACCTTTTCATACGTCATCCAAAAGTTAGAAATATTAAATATTTCTCTTTGAAATTAAAATGATTTTTCATAAATAAAAAAGAAACTTATGCGGTTAAACTGTTTGTATAGCTTTATAATTATACGCCGCAGTTATTTATAAGTATTATTAGTCAGTTTAAATATTAGTTACGAACGGAGAAATACGTCCAGGATAGCCTAGTGGACATGGCACCTGCCCGGTTGGCAGAAGGTTGTGGGTTCGATTCTCGCTCCTGGACACTTTTATTTTTCCGTTCGCCATTACTCTTCATATTTTTCACCCTTCCATACGTCATCCATTCATATATAGACCATCACTCTTCATATATTCAACCTTTTCATACGTCATCCAAAAGTTAGAAATATTAAATATTTCTCTTTGAAATTAAAAATGATTTTTCATTAATAAAAAAGAAACTTATGCGGTTAAACTGTTTGTATAGCTTTATAATAATATATATTTATATTATATATAATATTTAAAAAATGCATCGGCCGGGAATCGAACCCGGGCCGCCCGCGTGGCAGGCGAGCATTCTACCACTGAACCACCGATGCTTAAAAAAATGGACATATTTAGGTATTCATTCCATTCCGGATTAGTCCGCGTAAAAAAGTTCTTCAAATGAAAAAAGAAATAGCCAAAAATACTAATCAAAATGCAGCCGAAAATTTTCCTCAGGTTTATAAAAAGCGACATGCAAAATTTGGTACCAATTGGTTAAGTAGTTTCTGAGTTTATCGCGAAACAGACAGACAGAAATTGACTTTTATATATATACTAGCCGAATGACCCGGGCAACGCCCGGGTTTTACCCGATTAAATGTTTTTATTTAAATACTATTCATTACAATTATAAATTGGCGGCGTGGACGTCACCCTTGTGAAACTCCCGCTCCAAACTTTGTGTCTGAGAAGCGATATTTTTATAGAAAGATGATCTGTCTTTTGTTTTCTGCTGGAATGAATGTTTTTCTGTTAGAATTTTGTTCCTGCATACAAAATAATGAGCTGGTTTCACCCGTGGTCTCTGCTTTTTGGAATTTTTCCCGATATAATTTTGTATTTGATAATCTTACATGATACAGCAATATCGTCATCATCATTTTCTGACTAATAATATATAGTTTTAATAAATGATTTATATATTTTTTAAAATAGCCTATCGTCTTCCCCGTATTTTTTTACCTATGTATGGATATTTTGGTTTGGATTAGTGAACTACTGCGAATTTGTATTCCGGACATACAAACCAACAAACAAACAAACAAACATACAAACATTCATTTTTATATATATAGAAGATATAATATAAATGAGTTTTAAAATTGTTTTAAAAAAATGCATCAGCCGGGAATCGAACCCTGGCCGCCCGCGTGGCAGGCGAGCATTCTACCACTGAACCACCGATGCTTTAAAAAAATGGCCATATTTAGATATTCATTCCATTCCGGATTAGTCCGCGTAAAAAAAAGTTCTTCAAATGAAAAAAAGAAATAGCCAAAAATACTAATCAAAATGCAGCCGAAAATTTTCCTCACGTTTATAAAAAGCGACATGCAAAATTTGGTACCAATTGGTTCAGTAGTTTTTGAGTTTATCGCGAAACAGACAGACAGAAATTGACTTTTTTATATATAGAGATAATATATATGAGTTTTAAAAATTGTTTTAAAAAATGCATCGGCCGGGAATCGAACCCGGGCCGCCCGCTTGGCAGGCGAGCATTCTACCACTGAACCACCGATGCTTTAAAAAAAATGGACATATTTAGGTATTCATTCCATTCCGGATTAGACCGCATAAGAAAGTTCTTCAAATGAAAAAAAGAAATAGCAAAAAATACTAATCAAAATGCAGCCGAAAATTTTCCTCAGGTTTATAAAATGCGACATGCAAAATTTGGTACCAATTGGTTCAGTAGTTTTTGAGTTTATCGCGAAACAGACAGACAGAAATTGACTTTTATATATATAGAGACTAGGCGAATGACCCGGCTTCGCCCGAGAAATCCCTTGGGTGCAATTTCCTTCATACTAAAAGTATATCAATCTACTTATATAATTGCCTTATTCTGTCTGTGTGAAGTTCACTGTGTGAAGTTCACGGATAGATTTTGGTCATCAACGCGCGCACCATCATTATGATCATTATCATTATCTAATGATAATTATTATTATCTACTTATATAATTACCTTATTCTGTCTGTGTGAAGTTCACTGTGTGAAGTTGCGTGGCAGGCGAGCATTTTACCACTGAACCACTGATGCTTAAAAAAATGGACATATTTAGGTATTCATTCCATTCCGGATTAGTTCGCGTAAAAAAGTTATTCAAATGAAAAATAGAAATAGCCAAAAATACTAATCAAAATGCAGCCGAAAATTTTCCTCAGGTTTATAAAAAGCGACATGCAAAATTTGGTACCAATTGGTTCAGTAGTTTTTGAGTTTATCGCGAAACAGACAGACAGAAATTGACTCTTTTATATATAGAGATAATATAAATGAGTTTTAAAAATTGTAAAAAAAAAAATGCATCGGCCGGGAATCGAACCCGGGCCGCCCGCGTGGCAGGCGAGCATTCTACCACTGAACCACCGATGCTTAAAAAAATGGCCTTATTTAGGTATTCATTCCATTCCAGATTAGTCCGCGTAAAAAAAAGTTCTTCAAATGAAAAAAAGAAATAGCCAAAAATACTAATCAAAATGCAGCCGAAAATTTTCCTCAGGTTTATAAAAAGCGACATGCAAAATTTGGTACTAATTGGTTCAGTAGTTTTTGAGTTTATCGCGAAACAGACAGACAGAAATTGACTTTTATATATATAGAGATAATATAAATATATAATATTATATCAACTATATTAATTAAATCAAATACCTAAACACTAATATAATACAATTTATGCCATCACACACAATTTTTTCCTGTAGTTTATGTTTTACTTCTGTATTGCTATTCTATGGCACTTCTAATATTTATTTTTGATATACTTTTAGTATGAAGGAAATTGCACCCAAGGGATTTCTCGGGCGAAGCCGGGTCATTCGCCTAGTAAATACATAAAAATAATTAACATAGTAAAACAAAAATATTTATAACCACTATGCAAAACCTTATTTGCATATCACAACAATTTATCAAAACATAACTATTGTTATCCAAAATACCACAGACACCAATGGCATCCGGAAGCTACGTGGCCTTCATTACAAATATGCTAAAGCTTTAATCAGAGGAGGCCCGTGTACTCCAACTATCCCAGCAATCTCCCTCACAGGTTGTCCTCCACTGGATATATCTATCAAATCCCATCTAGCCTAATTGGAAGCGCTAAGAGAAGGCCCTTTTGAGTCACGTCCCAGTCCCTCCTTGGTACCCTACCCACCTCTTAGAAGACCTCTCCAATTCTCCAAGTCACTGCCAGAACGGGCCACTATTTTTTATACAGATGACTCTCGGTCAACCAATGGGGTTGGCGCAGCAGTGGTGCTCCCACCTCCCTATTCACCACTGAATTTTGAACTCCACAACAACTGTACCTCCTTCCAGGCGGAACTTTTGGCCATTCTTTATGCCACCAGATCTATTTGGATCATGCCGCGACAAGACTTTGTCATTGCTTCCGACTGCCAGGCAGCTCTACATGCCATGTGTCACCCCGAAATCCCAAAAACCCCACTTACTGCAGAGATAATCAGAAACCTCAATACTCTGGACAATGTTCAACTCTGCTGGGTCCGGGGTCATTGCGGCATCGTAGGAAATGAACAGGCTGATGAAGTCGCCAAAGCTGCAGCTCAATCCAAATTGCCTTTACACTTCGCAACCCTTCCTAGGAATTATGTCCGCTCTCAAAGCAAACAGTTCGCCCTCCAACTATGGACCGACCTCTACACCACAGACCACGCTACAAGAAACCTCAGAAGAGTAGCTGCATCCCCATGTCTTCTAATCTCAATTCTCCCAAAGCTAAAATATAGCGACATCACCTCTACAATTCTGACAGGACATGGTTTCGTTCAAGCCGACATCGCCAGAACCTCCAAAAACAACGACCCGTATGCCAACACTGTCACCAAGAAAATCAAACAGTCGACCACCTCCTATTCAGTTGCCCATCCTACCGTCTTCAAAGATTCCAGACTGCAACTCTACTTAACACCAGCACATTCAACCAAGAAGCATTGAAGAACCTCCCCAAAAATAAAACAGCCTGGCGACATCTAACCAGTTGGATGTCAACTGCAACAAATAGACAATAAGTCAGTAGACAAACCCGGACAAGTTGGCGACTTTCGTACGCTCTAGGAGTCCGGGTTATATGTACAGAATAATAATAATTGATCTTTTCAGTTTGGTATTTTACATTCGGTAAACAATTCCTTAAACCTAATTCTTTCGAATAACTCACACATATTTAACCACTAGCCGAATGACCCGAGCAACGCCCGTGTTTTGCCCGATTGAATGTTTTTATTCAAATACTATTTGTTACAATTATAAATTGGCGCCTTAAATAAATGCATATATTAGTTAAAAACTATAGCCTATGTGCTTTATCTGTCTATGTACTGTTGGCTTCCGTAGGCGTCTCTTACTGGGTAAAAGAAAGAGAGGATTCCATTTAGTTATTAACTAATATATGCATTTATTTAAGGAGCGACCCGCTCCAACACAATAGTTACAAAAACAACAAAGCGAGTGGGGGGGGGGGGGGGGCAAAGGTGGCGTGATTGTAGCCAACCAATAGGAGGGCGCCATTCCAAAAAAAAAAATCAAAGGTGACAGAAATGAAAAATGAATAATGAATGATGGATTAAGAATTGATAACACTCGTAACTGTATATAGAATATTTAACCCCTATTTAGTCGTATTTATAACTTATTAATCTTATTTATTTTCATTTAAAATATCATTTCTATTTAATTTTTTTTTTTCAAAGTCAAATCGTCAAGAATGGAAGTTGAATCATCTGACGCAACGGGAGACGGAAGCGTAAAACGCCCGCGAATCAGTGAACCTCCTTGCAACCTTGAGTTTAATCAACTAAAGGTCATACACCTGAAAGTCACCAAGAAAATGGCTGACGTAGCTAAGTCCAACGGCATGACGCTGGAGCAGCTCCAGCCAATGATTTCCCTGGTGGAATGGGCTCTGAAAGACACAGAAGATATCATCTTTGATGTCTATAAAGGCATAAACCACGGAAAAGAGAATCAACTACCCAAGGAAAAACTCTACACCAACGCCGTAGCCAAACCAAATACCACAAAACCTACCCCTCCTCCAATAAAGCAATTGATTAAACCAGCCTCCAAAAATTTCGCAGCCGCCTATGAGTCCCATGTGGTCATTAAATCAAGCAACCCATCTACAGACTCTCGAGAAATATTACGCGAGATCCAAAAAGCAGATTCATCAATTCTGAACTTCCCCGAAGTGGCAGCCTCCGTTAATGGGAAAGGACGGCTGGTAATTCACACTAAAACCACCCAAGGTGCATCAACTCTAGCGGCCAGACTCCAGGCCAACAATAACATCCCAAAATCCATAAACTGCACGGAAAGACCAACAATATATCCCAGATATTGCTTATTTGGCGTGGAGAGCTCCACGACCAACGACATGATAGTGGGAAGCCTCCAAAACAACGATTATATAAAAATTCTCCCAGGAAAAAGGCACATCAAGGTTGCCCACCGCCCAAAGGACAATCCCCATGGGTACACTACAGTCTTCCTGGAAGTAGACGATCAGACGGCCAATTTCCTGGAGCATCGAGGTAAGATGCCTATAGCAGGTTTAATTTTACGCTACGAAAGAAGCTACTCCCTGAAGCAATGCTACCGCTGCTGCAGCTTCGGCCACCGCGCTACTTCATGCCCTGCTGCCCAACCTATCTGCTACAAATGTGGTACGACAGGTCACGAGGGCCACGCCTGTCCCAACACTTCAGCAAAATGTCACAATTTCTGCAAGAAGGCCGGCGCTGTTTTTGAGCAGCTCAATCACTACGCGACATCCTGGGCTTGTCCTCTGGTGAAGCCAAGCTGGCTCAACTCAATAAGAATGCATAGATCCTTCAGAGTCCTCCAATCCAACCTTAGGAAATCGCCTTCTGCAGTCCTCGAACTCTTCACCATTGCAATAGAACAAGAGGTAGACGCTATTCTACTTCAAGAATTACCAAAGAACTTTAAATGGCCTGATTCAAGCTTTGACACATTCATCCCAAATGAAAACAAAGCACCTTCTGGGCTTGTAATACGATCAAATCTAAACGCCATTCCACTTAGCTCACCTGATTCAAACATCTCCACGGCTCTCATCCGGTTAGGTAACCAGGCTGTTGTCCTCGCTTCGGCGTACTGGCACAACAGTGTCCCGGATTTATCTTTCCTACCAACCTTGGAATCTGCAATAAACATAGGATCCTTCTCATGCATTCTTGGCATGGACGCCAACGCCCACTCTCTAACCTGGGGTATTGGAGATACCCGCGATGCCCGTGGGGCCAGCTTGGAGGACTCTGCTTCACTGATGGGCCTACAGTTCTTGGGATCTCCCAACCATTACACCTGGTCCAACGGATCCCTGCGCTCTCCATCGACGTTACCCTAACATCCAGCTCGCTAGCCATTCACGCCACTAGATCATGTCTCCAGGAGATGGCTTTCTCTGATCATCTGCCAATCCTTACAAATTTCGATGACATCATTTCCACAGAGCCTATTTGCTCTTGGGTAGAGACTTCCTGTCTGGAAGAGACCTTCACTGCCTTCATTGGTTCCAGCCTCCACCATGTCACATCGCGTCTCCAGACCGCATTCACTCCAGGCGACATTGATGAGGTGGTTACTCTCCTCACTACCTGTCTTCAGGAGGCCTGCAATGTCTCCATGAGAAAGAAATCAAAATCTCCAAGGCCTTCAAGACCATGGTGGAACAAGGAGCTTTCAAAACTCCGCAATATAGTTGTTGCTTTACGACGTTGCTATCAAAGCACCTCCTTTTATATCAGGAGCTTCTTTAAAGGTCTTTATAGAGCCTGCCACAACAAACTCAAGGCGGCTATAAGGCGAGAAAAGCATCTCTCCTGGATAACACTGTGCCAAGAGGTCTCCTCGGCCGCGTGGAGCTCCATCCACCGATATATCTCCAAAGGCCGAAGAGGTTCTCTAGGGCCACCTCTGCTCAAACACAACGACGGCACTCCACTCACCCCAGAGGAAACCTGCCATGAAGTACTTCAGCACTATTTTCCAACAGACTGGACAGCGCCAACCCCATCAATTGATTGGCTCCAATCCTACAACCAAGAACCAGCCTTTACAGTGTCTGAAGTCCTTCGCGCGATCCGTCATAGCGGTCGGAGGAAATCCCCTGGTCCCGACAGGCTAGGAATCAGATGCCTTCTTCTTGGTGGGTCAACGCTACATAAAACACTGTCACAAATTTTCACCAAATGCTTATGTCTCGGACACTTCCCAACACCCTGGAAATCTGGTCTATTAGTTCTCATACCCAAACAAAACTCTTCTTCCTCCAACCAACTGGAGAAATACCGTCATATCACGCTGCTCAATACCTTGGCCAAAGTCCTTGAACGGTGTATACTGGCGCGTCTGCAATGGATAGCAGATTACCAAGGCTGGTTCTAACCCTAGCAGTTTGGCTTCCTTCCAGGGCGCTCAGCTGAAATGGCGCTTGATTCCATTAACAGCAACATCAGTGAAGGCCTGCAGCACTGGAGGAAGACCTTGGCTATTGGTCTGGACATCAGCCATGCCTTCGACACCGTTCAAAGACACACCATCATTCAAGGCCTCCGCGACCTTAACTGCCCAGAAGAGTTGATTCAACTGTCCGCGAGCTTCCTCCGAGGAAGGCAGGTAATTTACAACGCTTGGAACGACACCCTTACCTCTACTACTCTACTTGGGGTCCCCCAAGGTGCAGCACTGAGCGCCTTCTACTTCAACATAGTGGCTAGGAAAATCCATCTCCTTCCAAGGCCAAACAACAGTGAAATCATCAGTTTCGCAGACGATTTCACGGTACTGATTCACTTCCTCCGCAGATTCCCAACACGAGAGATCAATCAATTCCTAAAACAGCTCTTTCATTGGGGCAAGACTCAGGGGCTAACATTCAACCCAAGGAAAACCCAAGCCTGCCTCTTCCATTGGAAAGCCAAGCGTCCAGGCTATCACGGCATACATTTCCAAAACCAACCTATTCTAATTGATAACACTATAAAAATCCTCGGTGTTACCTTTGATTCCAAAAGAAACTTCGTAGGCCACCTGGACAACAACCTCAAGAGGTGCAGGTGGATTCTCCCTCGACTAACCAGAACGATCCAGGGGCAGTTCGGATTAGCCTTCAGCGCGGGCCGAGAGAGAGAGAGAGAGAGAAATACATAACATGGTGATCCTCCCAGCCATCCTCTATGGCTCTGGGGTTTGGGACAGGCGGGTGTTCGACACCAATGGCTTCAGGAAGCTACGTGGCCTTCATTACAAATATGCTAAAGCTTCAATCAGAGGAGGCCCGTATATTCCAACTATCCCAGCAATCTCCCTCACAGGTTGTCCTCCTCTGGATATATCTATCAAATCCCATCTAGCATACTTGGAAGCGCTAAGAGAAGGCCCTTTTGAGTCACGTCCCAGTCCCTCCTCGGTACCCTACCCACCTCTTAGAAGACCTCTCCAATTCTCCAAGTCATTGCCAGAACGGGCCACTATTGTTTATACAGATGGCTCTCGGTCAACCAATGGGGTTGGCGCAGCAGTGGTGCTCCCACCTCCCTATTCACCACAACAACTGTACCTCCTTCCAGGCGGAACTTTTGGCCATTCTTTATGCCACCAGATCTATTTGGATCATGCCGCGACAAGACTTTGTCATTGCTTCCGACTGCCAGGCAGCTCTACATGCCATCTGTCACCCCGATATCCCAAGAACCCCACTTACTGCAGAGATAATCAGAAACCTCAATACTCTGGACAATGTTCAACTCTGCTGGATCCGGGGTCATTGCGGCATCGTAGGAAATGAACAGGCTGATGAAGTCGCCAAAGCCGCAGCTCAATCCAAATTGCCTTTACACTTCGCAACCCTTCCTAGGAATTATGTCCGCTCTCAAAGCAAACAGTTCGCCCTCCAACTATGGACCGACCTCTACACCACAGACCACGCTACAAGAAATCTCAGAAGAGTAGTTGCATCCCCATGTCTTCTAATCTCAATTTTCCCAAAACTAAAATATAGCGACATCACCTCTACAATTCTGACAGGACATGGTTTCGTTCAAGCCGACATCGCCAGAACCTCCAAAAAAAACGACCCCGTATGCCAACACTGTCACCAAGAAAATCAAACAGTCGACCACCTCCTATTCAGTTGCCCATCCTACCGTCTACAGAGATTCCAGACTGCAACTCTACTTAACACCAGCACATACAACCAAGAAGCATTGAAGAACCTCCTCAAAAATAAAACAGCCTGGCGTCATCTAATGAGTTGGATGTCAACTGCAACAAATAGACAATAAGTCAGAAGACAAACCCGGACAGTTGGCGACTTTCGTACGATCCAGGAGTCCGGGTTATGTACAGAATAATAATATAATATTGATCTTTTCAGGGGATAATGAGATAATTTTTCTTTAATTTTCGAGCTGGGCCTTTCGGGGACCTTAATTAAATTAAAATTAGATAAACTAAGCTCACCAGCCCTAACGGCCCAGCAACGCGCAGACTCTGCGTAACAGCGCCAACCACGTAAAGTTGGCCTCCGCTGATCTCTCTGTCAAGGAGCTAAGGGCGAGAATCGCTCAGACTCCCTGTTTGAAGAACCTGGATGTTGCCGCTGTGACTGGTGGGGACAAAAAACTGGTCCTCCACTTCACAAATCCCTCTGAAAAAAAAAAAAAAAAGAGGTGTGTTGACAATATCAAGACCGCCAAAATTGGCGGCCATAAAGTCCAAACGAACCATACATTCAAGCCCAGGCTTGCTATCTTCGGTATTCCTGGAGAGAAAACTGAGGAGCAGCTTGTGGCTGACATCAGATGCCATCCCGCTGTCGAAAAGCTGCTGAAAAGCGGCGACGACATCAGGATGGTAAAACTGATTAAAAAAGAGGGATCTTCCTCCACCGCGATAGTAGAGGTAAATAAGGACGTTGAGACTGCTCTACTCGAGCGCGGTAGGATCACAATAGACTACCTCTCCATGAGACTCGCAAGGGCTAAGCGCGTCTTTCCCTGCGGTGTCTGTGGCAGCCTGAGTAACAGGACCCACACCAACGGTAAGAAGTGAACCAGGGCGGCCAAATGCGGCCACTGCACTGGTGCACATCTGTCCGAGGCCTGTGACAACAAGGCTGTGCTGAAATGCCACAGGTGTGGTGGCAAGCACAGCGCAAACTCAATGGCCTGTAAGCACATGCGGGACGCCCAGGAGAATTTCAATAGATTAATGGTGCAATGAACGTGCTCAGGTGTGTTCAGGCAAATGTAAGACGCTCCCCTCGGTGTTTGTCCTTCTTGTGGAATGAATGTTTTAATGAAAAAACGGATGTGCTGTTATTACGAAAACTCCCAGTTGCTAAAGGCAGTTTGCCATCTATTCCTGTGCCCTCTGACAGGATCTGTCATGGCTCCATCGCTGGAAACAAACTGGGAGCAACGGTGATGGTGACAAATCCGAGCCTGAAGTTCATCCATTTGTTCCATTTGTCCTGTGTAAACGCTGTGTTTGTCCTGTGTGAAATTAACAACTTGTCCATCCTTCTATGTAATGTTTATCTTTCGCCATCATGTTGTGTTAGCGATCTTTTGAATAGGATAGACCTCTCTCTCAAATCTATTAATTATCACGAGATAGTTTTCTGCGGCGACTTTAATATTGAATCTTACAGATGGTCAGATAAAGCGCGGTTGCTTTGCTCCACTTGCCTTAAAAGAGACGATGTAGAGAATTTCCTTGATGCCAACCTGCTTCATGTGGTTAACGAGCATGGAACCATCACGTGGGAGGAACGCGAATCGTCCTCTTCCATCGATGTGACCTGCTGCTCTGCTGGCCTCGTGGACAGGATCGCTGATTGGAACGCGATTAACCAGGCTTTATCTGACCATAAACGCCTCGTGTTTAGCATCAATTTCGATCCCCCATCCAATAGCAATAACAGCAATGTCATTCTGAATAACTTTAGCGAAGTAAACTTCAGCTTTGGCCGCGCCGACTGGGATTTTTTTTTTAAGAGAATCAGAGGCTGGATCTCAGAAAGTATTGTTTAATTAACAATAATATTATATTAAGATGACAAGGAACAAAAGAGTCAAAAAAGGCAAGCGCAGTAGCAGACAACAAAAGCAAAACTTAAACTACAGGTAGACAGTGTGGCGCCAGGTCACGTGATGTCTGGTAGAAGGTGCCGTTGCCAGGCAACAGCTGATGTGCGAGTTACTCTCCAACACTCCCACCTAACAAGCACTTTGTTGTTTCAAACAGTCCAAGTTGGCGTCTTAGTCTTCTATACCTTTCTGGAGGTAGAGCTTTCGTAAATATGTCTGCAGCTCGATCATTGGAGCAGACATAAAGAAGGTCAATTGCATGTTTTTGAAATTGATCTCTGATAAAGTGATACGAAATATCAATATGTTTAGTTCTTTTGTGGTATTCTGGGTTGTGAACAAGTCTTATGCAGCTTTGATTGTCGCAAAAAATTGTTGTAGGCTTTACTTGTTCTTGATGTAGCTCGCGTAGAAGTTGTCTCAGCCAAATTGCTTCTTTCGTTGCTTTGGAAGCCGCAATATATTCAGATTCTGTTGTTGACAGAGACACACAATTCTGTTTTTGACTGCACCAAGAAATAGGTCCATTATTCAACATGAACACATATCAACAGTCATGAGGTACATTAAACTACCAATTGTCTGTTTGTATGGAATCTTGTTCATTTCTTCAATTTCCTGATTATCCTTTGGGCACATCTCTTTTGTTAGTTTTGAGTAAGGATCAGAAGGTACAGATTGTAACTTAATTTCAAGAAGGTTGTAATGTTCACGTGTTCTTTCAATGTATGAGGCTTGATGTAGAAATAACATTTTAGTTGTTCTATCTCGATATATTTGTAGGACAAGGAAATAATCGGCAGTAAAAGTTTTTATTTCAAAATTGGAATTTAAGTACTGTAGTATATCATCTAAATGTTGTTTATTTACACTGCAGATTAAGCAATCATCTACTTATATTGCAAGTAATATGTAAGCCTGCTTACATTTCATTGTATAGACACATGAATCTGATATGCTAGGTTTGAGATCAAACTTAATTAAAAACTCATGAAATTTCTTGTTCCACATTCTGGGGGATTGCTTAAGACCATAGATGCTTTTCTGAAGAGAGCAAACATGATTTGGAAAATCTGGGTTTTCATAACCTTGGGGTTGTTCCATGTAAAGTTCTTCTTCCAAATCACCATTCAAGAAGGCAGATTTTACATCTAATTGAATCATTTCCATATCAAGTGATGCACAAAGTGATAAGATTGTTCTAATTGAATAGAATTTTACTACTGGAGAAAAAGTTTCACCATAATCAAGTCCAGATTTTTGTAAATAACCTTTCGCAACTAGTCTAGCCTTAAACATTTTATTTGATCCATCTGCATTTTGCTTTATTTTGTATACCCACTTGCATGCAATAGCTTTTCTGTCTGATGGTAGTGTCACATAAGTCCATGTTTGATTTTTCATCAAGGATTTGAATTCATCGTCCATAGCTAGTTTCCACTTTTTTGAGTTTTGTCCTACAATTGCATCTTCATAGTTCAATGGTTCTTGGTTATGGACATAACAAGCATTTGAAATAGCTATTGTACAGTTGGTTGATGATTGTTCCTTTTCTCTGATTCTATTCCTGAGAGGGTATCGACATGATTCTTCTGGTTTGGAACTGGTATTTGTGCTATCAACACTTTCTTGACTATATATAGTTACCTGCTCTTGTTGGTTATCCTGAATATTTTCTGATGTATTAGCTTCAGTAAATATTACATCTCTGCTTATGACAATTTTTCTAGCAATAGGATCCCACATTCTATAATTTTTGTTAGCTTCAGTATATCCAACAAAAAATGTACAAATACTCTTTTTGTCTAATTTCTTTCTGTTATCTTTTGGTATATGCACATAAGCGTTACATCCAAAAGTTTTCAAATGTAAGATGGAGGGTTTTCTCTTGTACCACATATTTCATAAGGTGTAGAATTTCCCAATACTTTAGTAGTACATCTATTTAAGAGATAGACTGCTGTGTTTACGGCTTCAGCCCACAGTTCAGGCGGCATTTTTCTTCCATGTAACAAGCATCTAGCTCAGTGTCGGGCAACCGGTGTGCCGTGGCACACTGGTGTGCCGCGAAGAATTCTAGGTGTGCCGCGAACATTTTTGTAGGTATTTAGAACTTTTGGTTAAATTTAAAAATAATGTTTAAAAAAAATATTTTTTATAATTTTTATTCAATTTTAATAATTTTTTAAAAAAATTTTCATATAAAAAATGAAATTAAAATAAAGCAAATTTCATTTTATATAAAACTTATTTTGGTAGTATAATTACAACAGTTTGCATAATTTTATATTTCATATAACGTATGTACATAATCTTGACGTACATAACTGGCACGTGCCATTATTAAAAAATAAAAATGCAAATAGGTACGTACCTATTTAAAATCATAAGTTAAAAAAAAATAATCCGCGAAAACAACTTTATTTAATAAAGTTGAATACATACTGCGGGAAAATACCTAATTTTTAAAATAATATGACCAAACTTAACCGTCATTTACAATCTTTGTCACAGCTGTTTATTAATAGAGACTCAAAGCTACAAAGCTTAAAAAAAAGAAAACAAAAAAAAATTATAAATTTATTTAAAAAATTTATTCGGAGTTTTCGTCAAAGTATTGCTGTAGTAATTCTTCATTTTTTTTGCATGTTGTAAAACACACACACATTCACACAATAAGTTTTGTACACCGTAAAATCTGTTGGTTAAAAAAGGAAAAAATATTTTTGTTACGAAATTCTCACTCACTTTTAACTCAAGGTAACTTTATTTAAACATTTTATTATTATAAGTAATAGATTTAAAGCGTACGAGGATGCGTTTCTTAAAAGTTTTAATAAAGGCGAGCTTTAGGGTCAATAACCCTTCTACAGGACATCATATCTGAATAACCTTGCATCTTATATACATATCCATATTGAGAAAAATTAGCATATATACAAGAAAAATAAACGTATTAACAAATTAGTGAGAAAAGTTATAGTAAGAAAATATCCGCGTGCTTTGAGCATGCCAAGTGGGAAATTCAAATGGAGCTCCACGATTAAGACACGATTCAATTTAAGGCTGCATGTATAAAACAATCCAAAATAAACCAAAATAAAACGTACTAGCAATGGTCACCCAAGGTACCCATCAAAACTGGACAAAATTTCATTAATAGCAGGAATAGAGTCATCCATCACCGGCCTGAACATGCATGATAAACACTCCATTAGGAACCACGTCAAGTCAGTTTTAAACAGTCCTACGAACAACCCAGCCAACAGCCATCATGCCAACCAGATTATAAGAACACTGTCCAAAAATAATAACATAGTTATCACAAGATCAGATAAGGGATCCAGAACCGTCATTAAGTTATATTTGTGTGTTTTCTAAATTCTCTCAAAACTAGATGGAGAGATTTCTAATTAGAGAAGGTGCCAGTGATAATCATTGTTGCCATTTGGAAGTTCTACCTGTGTGAGCAAGGTTTTTCAACACTCACAGAAATGAAGTCTAAGAAGCGCGAAAGACTTCAAATGATAAATGAGGAGATGCGCGTTTGTCTTTCACAAGTAGATCCCCGTATTGATTTGATATGCTCTCAAAAACAATCGCAATGCTCGCATTGATTATGTTAATTTAATATTGAAAATTAATAAAATGTGATATATATGTTTAAATTTTTACTAGTATTTATTGTTGTATTTTAATTACCTACGAGGAAATTTATAGTGAGAACCACAGGTGCGCCGCGAAAAAAAGAAATTAAGCTTAGTGCGCCGCAACTCGAAAAAGGTTGCCCGACACTGATCTAGCTGATTCAACTATTGTTCTGTTATCTCTTTCAGAAATTCCATTCTGTTCTGGGGTATATGGAGCAGTGAGTTCATGAACAATTCCTAGAGATTTTAGATAATCAGAAAAATTCTTATTTAAGAATTCTGTGCCATTATCTGTTCTGAATCTTTTTATTTTATTTCCAGTTTCAGTCCTAACTATTTTTACAAATTCTTTAAATTTCTCAAGTACATCTGATTTATGCCTAATGAAGTAGGCCACTCTAAATCTTGAAAAATCATCCTTGAATGATACAAAATATAATGATCCACCTGGTGATCTTTTACTCATTGGTCCACAAACATCTGAATAGATCAGCTTACCTGGATAGGTCGAATTTGGACTTGTTGACGCGTGAAAACTTTTCTATTTTGTTTTCCATAGATGCAGGCTTCACATAGTAAAGAATCAGGCTTTTATCTAATTTTAATGTTTTCTTCAAAAACATTATTTTAAAACATTTGGGTTAATTTTATAGGATTTACATGACCCATTCTTTGATGCCATATATCTAGACTTAACTGAGCAACATAAGTTTGTGAATGTGTTGTTATCCAAGACGAGGCAAGATTAACTAAGCATTAGTTTATTACCTATTATATTATGTTATTCATATACAAGTCAAAAGAGATCACTAGCAGAGTATTATTCCTTTTGGTTTCCAGAGCTCAACATTCTATGAGCCTAATACTCTGCACATCTCCTCCCTTATCTTTACAGGAACCTTCGAGGTATCTTGACTGCCCTTCCATATCTTGTATGCACGGCTGGCATTGAAGGGAGGCTCTTCTCTGGATCCTGGTCTTGGTTGTCCCTCTGCATCCTTCCATCTCTTGCAGATGAGGCCGTTGGTGTAGGGCAATCCTCCTCGGTCTCTTGCTCCTGGTCATCCTGGTCATCCTCAGAAGCATCCATGGTACTTCCCATTTTTGGTAGAGGTGTGAGGTGGAGTCTGTTTCGCCTAACTTTTCCTTGGGGAGTTTGTACCCAATAGGAACGCGGTTCTTCGGATTTGTGAAGAACTTTTCCTTTTACTCTTTGATCTCTAACCTAAACGCTGTCCCCTTGTTGAAGCGGAGGCAAGCTATGTACATCGTGTCGTTTATCATATAGGCGCTTCTGGTTGATCACCCTCCTTTTCTATCTTTCTTGCAAAGCTTCTGAGTCCAAGTACCTTGGCATCAGTGATGATTCTATTGCTGGAACAGAGGTCCTAAGGCGTCGTCCCATTAATAGTTCAGCTGGACTATAACCACTTTCCAGGGGCATCGTTCTATATGCTTGAAGAGTCAGATAGCAATCTTCTTCTTTCTTAAAACTTTGCTTTATATTCTTGATAATTGCTTCGAAAAATCCATTGCTTTGAGGGAATTTCGGGCTGGATGTGATATGTTTGAAAGACCATTCCTTAGAAAATTTTGAAAATTCGGAACCCAGAACTTTTTGGAATTGTGGTCCATTATCGCTTCTAACAGTCTCAGGTGTTCCATGCCTAGCAAATATAGATTTAAGACGGCCTATTACTTCTTGAGCAGTTAGATTTTTTAAAAGTGATATTTCTGGGTACCTGGAATAGTAATCACATACAATTAGATACCATCTCCCATTTAGATAAAAGAGATCCATTCCGACTTTTTGCCAAGGTCTGATCGGAAATTCTGAGGGCATCAAAGGTTCATGCTTGGGTTTTCTCTCCTTCAAGCATTTTGTACACGACGAAACCATCCTTTCAATCTCTTGGGAAATTCCTAACCACCAAACCGATTCTTTTGCTCTAGATCTGCATTTATTGATCCCAAAATGGCCTTGGTGCAATTTCTCAAGGATATCTTTCCTCAATGTCTTAGGGATTAGAATTCTTTGTCCTCTAAGAAGAAGACCATTCTGATAGGTCAGGTCCTCCTGAAATTGCCAGTATCCTCTTAGTTCTGGATCTACTTCTCTTTTATTCTTAGGCCATCCACTCATACAGTATTTAGCCAATTGAGAGCAAAGTGAATCTTCCTTTTGCTTTCTAGAAATCTCCAAAAGTCTCTCTTCTGTTGCTGGAAATTCAATGGATTGGATGTACGCAGAAAGTTCTTCTTCCAATTCATCTTTATGTGGTTTAGACATAGGCTTCCTTGATAACATATCAGCCACTATTTTCTTTTTGCCAGCAATGTGACTTATTTGATAAGAATACCTCATCATCCTCATTTTTAATCGCTGAAGTCTGGGAGTCATGTCTTCCAAGGATTTGGACGTAAAGATGGCAATCAGTGGTTTGTGATCTGTTTCAATATGGATTTTAATACCCGTAACATAATCCTTTAGTCGATCACAAGTCCATACTATAGCCAGTCCTTCTTTTCCAATTTGGCTGTATCTTTTTTCCGTTTTTGAAAGTGTTCTAGATACATAAGCTATAGGTTTTAAATATCCATCAGGTTGTTCTTGTCTTAGAACACCACCTATTCCAAATGAAGAAGCATCAGTCGATACTATGGTCGTTCTTGAGGGATCAAATAAAGCGAGGTTAGGTCTAGATACTAACTCTTGTTTCAGTAGGTTAAAGCTCTTTTTCTGATGTTCATCCCAAACCTACTCGTTTTTTGTACTTAGTAACGAATTCAAGGGTTGTAATTTATCCGCAAGGTTGAGAATGAATTTTCCTAAATAATTCACCATGCCTAAGAAAGACTTCAATTCTTTTGTTGATCTAGGCGCCTCCATTTTTGTAATAGCATCGAGCTTTTCTTCGTCAATGAATAAGCCTTCTGAACTCAATGTGTGTCCCAGGAATTTTAGTTTTAACTCCAAATTGACACTTTTCTGGGTTGAGTGTCATCCCTTCTTCTTGGATTTTCTTCAAAACTTGGCGTACCCTTTCGTTATGTTCTTCTAAGGAAGATCCGTATACTTCAATATCATCCATGAAGCATACAACCCCTTCTATATTGCCCAGAAGCTGAGTCATCTTTCTTTGAAAGATTTCTGGTGCCGACGTTATTCCAAATGGGATTCTTTTGAAAAAGAACCTGCCGAATGGCGTTATAAAGGTGGTTAGTTTTTGGGATTCTTTAGCTAACCCAAACTGCCAAAATCCAGAATTTGCATCTAGCTTGGAAAAATAGCAAGCATTTCCCAGCTGTCCCAGGATATGCTCTGTCGCAGGTAGCGGATAATTTTCTCTTCTTATATACTGATTTAGCTTCGTTAAATCAACACAAATTCTTATTTTTCCTCCTGGTTTCGATACTGCAACCATTCCCGCACACCACTCAGTCGGCTCTTCTACTGATTCAATGACTCCTAGCCTGGTCATCTCTTCAAGTTGTTCCTTTACCTGTTTCATTAAGGGAATTGGAACTCTCCTAAGGGTGCATAAAGCATATGGTTTCGCATCTGGTTGTAGGGATATTTTGTAATTTATTTTAGCATGTCCTAAACCATTAAATATTTTTGGAAACTCTCTTTTTGGATTTAAAAAATTTGATGATAATTGCTGAATCATTCTCACAATGTTTAATTTTTCACTTGTCTCCCCAGAGAGAAGTGGCTGCTTTAGTTTATCAACAATGTATATTTTCGAGTATAAGTGATGACCTTTATTTTGAAGTTTTACGTGGATCATTCCCACTGTTTCCAAGGGTATTCCATTTAGACCTTGTAATACTTTATCAGATTTTTCCAGTTTTATTCTTTGGAAACTTTGATAATAATTTTGTAGGGGGAGCACGTTGACATCAGCTCCGGTGTCATTTTTAAAATTAACTTGTCTATTATTTACCTTAATTGGTACTATCCATTTCTTAGAATTATCTTCTACAGATCCCAGAAAAGCTATCTCTGATTTTATTTCATTTATAGCTTCTGATCTACATACTTTGGCATAATGGCCCTTTTTCTTGCATTTACTACAATACGAGTTCATAGCTGGACAATTTAATAAAAATTCTATAAAGATTTGAATTGTCCTTTATTCCAGTAACTAGCACTTTCGAATTTTTTGTCAATTTTATCTGATTTCCTTTACAAATGAGCGTCAAACCATGTTTTGTTGCAGTATATATTGAAAAAAGATTGGTCTCCAATTCAGGTATATAGAGAACATCCAAAAGAGTTGCATTAATTTCCTGACTATCAACATAAGAGAGAATATCAATATTTCCCTTACCTTTTGCATAGATCTTCTTTCCATCTCCAAGGCACACAGGATGAACACCTGGTATTTCTTCGAACGTAGAGAACCATTCTCTTCTGAAAGTCATGTGATCCGTTGCTCCAGAATCTGCAATCCAGGAATCCTTTGTTTCAGTGAGGAAGGCACTTGTCTCATCTGAAAAAGCACAGCTATCATCTCTGACTGAAGAACTTGGCTGTTGTCCTTTTTGTTCTTCCTTTCTTTTATAGCATTCTTTCCACCAATGTCCTTTCTTCTTGCAATATCCACAGTGTGTTTTATTCTTTTTATCTTTAATGGATTGTTGATGCTGCTGTTGTTTGTTGGAAGCTGTTGAATTTCTGTTGAACTTTGAAAAAGTCATCAAGGCATTATCTGGTTTAAAATTTCCTGAATAATCCCAATGATCCTGTAAGCTTTCTTCTTTCAGTAATCTTGCTGTCAAGTTTTCTAGAGTCTTTTCTTCTGATGAAACTGAATCCCACGCTGTTATGAAATTCTTGTATTTATCAGGCAAGCTGCAAATTATCTTTGTAATTAGGGCAACATCAGAGATTGGCTCACCTAGATCTTTCATTTGTTGCGCCTGAGTTTCAACTTTGGAAATGTGAGAAGCAATGTTAGCATTTGGATTCATTTTATATTCGAAAAATCTTTGTTGCAGCAAATATTTGTTTGTTTCAGATTTCAGTTCATATATTGTTGATAATTTCTTCCACATTTCTGCTGAAGTCTGGCAATTAACAATCTGTTGAATATATTTAAACTCTAGAGCAGTAGTGATCAGCATTTTGGATTTTGCATCTTTCTTTTTCCATTCAGAGAATTTTGCAATATCCTCTATTTCAGGTTTTACTTCAGAGCCATCAATTATACTGAGAAGATCTTTTGCTTCTAGAATAATCTTCATTTGAAATTTCCATGGATGAAAATTATCGCCGTTGAATTTTTGAATTTGTGGAAGTTCAGTTGTCATCTTGAGCAAGCAAACGAATTTCAGCTTAGATAAACAAAAATATTTGATACCAACCACGCTCTGCTACCATGTAAGAGAATCAGAGGCTGGATCTCAGAAAGTATTGTTTAATTAACAATAATATTATATTAAGATGACAAGGAACAAAGAGAGTCAAAAAAGGCAAGCGTAGGGGCAGACAACAAAAGCAAACTAAAAATTCTACAGGTACAGTCGGTCGGAGTGGCGCCAGGTCAGGTGATGTCTGGTAGGAAGGTGTCATTGCTAGGCAACAGCTGATGTGCAAAGTTACTCTCTCCAACACTTTCACACCAAAATTGCAACTTTTTAAACCATTGCATGCCCAGGTCCCAAAAACTTCAGCCATTTTCTCAGAAACATTTTAAAATACTGATAAAGCACAATTTGGATTATAGATTATAAACACAAGGTAATAAGACCAAATCCAAATAAATAAAGTGTGTGACGTTTCAGTAACAGCGTTGTTACCATCTTCAGACAAAAGTGCTGAATGGTAATTCTGAATAATAAATACTGAAGATGGTAACAACGCTGTTACTGAAATGTCACACACTATTTATTTATTTGGATTTGGTCTTATTATACCTTGTGTTTATAATCTATAATCTAAATTGTGCCTTATATCATCTCTATAACTAATACTTTTAAAATACTGTAGTTTTTTTTTTTACTTATGTTGGGGCACGTTTTTGTAACCATACCCCAACAGAAGGTGTATGTATGATCAACATCAAATGGATACGTGGCTTCCCTCCCACATAGACTTATAGACCAATTTTTTGCCCAGAAACCTAGACACTTGATGACACCAGACTTCCATGCCGAAAGCTGATGCCTGGTGGAGAAGAAGACACCAGTGACATCCAGAGACATCCGCGCTGGAAGCTATTGTACCATATGTACATATATGCCCCTCATTTAAAATTTAGGTAGAGGTGACCAGAAGAAATGGAGAAGGAAGATTTCTAAAAGACTAAACCTTATAAATATCTTCCCCGAGAACGGGGAGTATCGTCTTACAGTCCAAGTAAAAGGGGCCTGGGTCGATTTTAGCTAAGACGGGGGGGGGGGGGGTTTAAATATTTTTCCCGAGAAAGAAAAGCGCCGCATTACAGCCCAAGTAAAAGGGGCCTGGGTCGATTTTTAGCTAAGACAGGGGGGGGGGTTTAAATATCTTTCCCGAGAAGGGGGAGTGTTGTATTACAATTCAGGAGAAGGGGCCTGGGTTGTCTGAAATTTTACACTAGTGCCGTGGCTGTTTCCCTTTTTAGATTTTTTGTTTCGGTCGTCTGTGAAATTGTATACTGAAGCCGCTGGCCATTTCCATTGGTGTTTTCTTTCGACGAATGAAAATGCCGACCAATAGAAACTTTGGCGCGGGCAGCGAATGAAAATGGAGAGAGGCGAGGATAAAAGAGGGTTTCTTTGCAAAAGGAACAAATTCAATCTGGGTCGCTCAATGAGAGGACAGTCTTCAGTCGGGAGACCAGACCTTTGCCGGCACTTTCGAGAAAAGGTAAGCCATTTGTCATTATGACTTAGCGCCCCCCCCTTTTTGAGTAGAAACTAACTTAGATTTCGCATGGGCCCTAAAGGGCTTTAAGTAACTTAAAAGGAATGATAGGGTTCTTATTTCTTTTGTCTCGCCAGAATAGATGGAGATCTAGGCTTTCCCCTTTATAAAAGGCGAATTTGTAACTTCTAGTCACCTCTATCTAGATCACTACATAAATAGCATACCTCGCCAGTATAGAAATGTTCCCTAACTTTACTTGTTTCTTTTTAATAAATGTCTAGTATATAACTTATATGGAGAAATTTTTTGTTTCCTCTCATACATATTTCATTCTTTTGTTTTATGGTGCTACCCCCACATCTTATTATTATTACAAATTGTATTGGAATATAGAACTACCGACTCTGTTGGAATGGAGTTGTGTATTGTACCTTATTGTGATACTTTAATACAGAAACAGCGGTAAATACGATTTTTCCCGCCTTGAGGGTATCTCTTTGTCAGGTTTTAGTAATATTTGTATTTCATATGAAGAATTTGCCCTTCTTCCACTGTGTAAATCAAATATTGTATGATTCTTACCTATTTGGAGGGAATGTTACTAATAATCAAGTATTCTAATAATTGCTGGCCAACATACATTGTCGAACGTGCCTGCCAAAGAAGCCAGTTCTCCTGTCTGTGTTTCAGTATGTTCCATCATATCTACCATTATACTATTCGTTGATTTAAAATTAATAAGACCCATGTTGTCTTATACTCATTAGATTGTTCTCTTTATGATTTTATTGAAAACCCTTTGTTTTAGATATATTACAAATGTCAATGTCAATAGTATTAGTCTATAGATTTTGCTTGTCTCATAGCTTATTTTGCTAGGTTTTAGTATAATCTTTATAAATAGTCTTTCCATACATCCAGATAGTGACCTAATTCAATACATTTGTTGAATCTTTGCTATAAAATCGGAATTAAAGGTGTACCTACACGTTTGATCATATTATTACTGGTAAAATCTGGACTTGGTACTTCCTTGATATTTAAATTTGAAATAATATTTTCAACATCTTATATTTCTATAAAAAATGTTAATTTGGTCTTATATTCAGGTTTATAGTTTTTAATAATAACATGTTCATCTTTATCTGAGATCCCTTAAAGTTGTTGGATGATATCAGAGAATTTGAAACTATATGGGCTTGTCACTGACCCGAGTCCGTTAATCTGTAGAGACGGCCAATAGACGGCGATCAATTCCAGCGTCCATTTTGATGGGAGAGCCGACCACTGTTTTATAGATCATTTAATTTATTGTAGGAACAAAATAATTCAACATTTCCCTCCTTTTTTTTTTTCCAAGTATATGTGAGCCTTAGTTTAATGAGGAATCTCTTTATATATCTGTCCTAAACTTTCCTCACTATATCTTTTGTGTATGAATCTATCTACAATTGATCTGTAGAAATTATAGAGATCTATTGCTATAATTTCCCTCTCTGAAATAGTTCCCAGCGTCTTCAGTGGGTTGCTAAACCTTCAGACAAGTGTATTGAGGGAAAGTAGTAAAAAGATAAATTTGTACTAGAATTTATATGTGATTTACATGTACATATGATGATTTAGGGACACATGTCGATAGTGCGTAACGGGAGGAACCCAACAATGTCGCCCGCCGCGGGGCTCGAATTTAGTATATATTTCATCTCCTATATTTTAGAAATATATACCTAATGAAAAGCCATACTATTTTTAAGTATTGGTGAAGTATTCCACACATCCTGAGATTAAGAGTCTATATCTAAAGTGACTTATAAAAATTTCCAGTGGTCTTATTTAGGAATGTCATGTTGTTGCCTTGTGATTTTCCGCTAATTTTAAGAGATATTCATAGCGCCCTTTCAGTTTTCTAACCACACTTACTGTTATGATTTTAAATCGTGAATTTTAATTTATGCTTTCCGTTTCACTGGCATTTTATCAGGCAATGAAAGTTAAGTTGAGGCGGTGTCTTCCGCATCACCCGCCGCGGTCATTTACGATTCACACTGTTTGTGACAAAGCCTTAATAATTTGTTGATTACATTTTTATTTTTTAAATTATTTTATACAGTATGAGAAATGAGGTTGGATTACCATGGTTCAAATTTAGAACGGTGATCAGTGTTTTACAGTAGTCTACTGAAATGACTTAGCATTTTTTTTTCTCATCATAGCTCTGATATAATTTTTCTCACAGCAGAGGTGAGTTCTGATAATTATTGCTGGCTACAATTTTCTTAACTTTATTTTAATAGCGCTTTCTATCAAACCCGTGAAGAGAGAAGTTTGATCACCATAGAAAAGATGCATTTTTTTTTCGTAAACTTTTTTTTTTTAATTTTGAAATCAATAATGGATAGAAATCTGGTTTTAACATTCCAATGGCAGAATCTCAAGGAATAGATCTGGTAACCAATTTGCGCGAGTACTTTTTAATCACTATGGAACTATGTATTAACTTATGACAACTACCAGGGATAATCTTTAAATATTCAAAGGAAAGGAGATGACTGGAGCTTGTGTCTACAAGACAGCTGAGATATCCCGAGGTGTGCTTGAACAGCTTTAAGTTGATGACAAGGCAGCAAAAGCCACCTGTGTTAGAGACAGGATCTATCTAATAATGGGGGTATAGGAGACAGGAGAGTTTATCGAGGCTCGATTTGACACTTGTATATAATGAAGAAGTTAGCGGAATGCGAGTCTCCAGTGCGGAGTAATATCACCTAAAGGCTGTGAACAAGGATTGATAAAGTCGGGACACACGAGCAAAGATATTACATTGAATGTAATTCGGAACCTGTAGGCGTGAGGCGGTATCGTGATTGGTTAGATGGCTAGACACGCGAGGAGGGCGGCCCCTTTGACGATGTTTTCTGCCAAGTATGATCACTGGATGCCGATAGACCGCTTAAAGGGTGTGTCCCCCCCACATAGGAAATGTCATTGAAGATGTGCCAGCATGAAGAGAAGAAAGGTCTAGGACGAGATGACGTTTCCTAAAATTGACACTCAAGGTGATACGCCTGAACTATAGATGAGGCAGTGAAGTCCATCTAGAATATGGCGCTAAATTCCAGAACAAAAATGTGGATAGATCGAGCTGAGGTGACGACTCCATATTAGATATACTTCTGTAAATTCTTAAATGTCCACATATATCTCCACAGTGAATTATAGAAGTTGCACACCTATCTCATGAGCCAGGAATGTAATTATCAGACTGACAGTAATAAGGAATAATATAAAATTTCTAACCCAGGAACAAACAAAACCCCTGATATGCAACACAATCCTACAAAATAACTTCCCTACCAAATTCAGTGTATCATCATAACTCAACAGAAAACTCAGTCACAATTAGAACCTTAAAGAGCGAAATAACTTTGTGATTTCCCAGTCCAATATGCACCTGTTACTCCATTGACAGTGATCTTATAACCACATTTGATTTCGTTTCAGCATGTTGTAAGAGGGATGAACTCATGGAAATGCAGCCTTGAACTACTATGCCTCATACTGTATAAATACAAAAGATACCTAACCTAATATATAACCAAATAGGTCCGTTAATGTAGTGGTTCCACAAGGGGTGACAACCAGAGCGAACTCAGAAGTAATGAGACGAGGGGAAATTAACGGAGTTAGTGTGGACCGTTTAACTTTACGCAGGTCTACAAGGGTGAAAAGGCCCACACAGTGTAAATTCTGCTCAGACTGTCGCCACTAACTAGGATTTTGGAGTGTGTACGGAGAATCATCTCAATAAAATGAGAAGCTTAGAGATTTCAACCTTTTTTTTTTTTTTTAAGGTAAAACTTCATTAGGATTTTTTTTTAAATCCCGAGTTTCAAAGACCAGTGAGAATAATGTATACCATTGTGAATTAATTATTTAGTGTAAATCTGAAATTTTAGTTATTATCGGGAGTAATAGGTGAAGGAAGGTGTAAGGAAATCACAACTTAGAGGGGGGCTATGTCTAAAACAACAAACCTAATAGGCATCCTATGGCTTGTGTTGGGTAATTTAGAAAAGAAACCCTATAATCCCTGGCTTTCAGGTAGTAGCTTTGAAATAGGTTTCTAATGAGGACATGAAAGGTCAATCTCTCAGAGTGAAGTTGTGAAGTATAGGGACCCTAAGCCAGGGGTAGAAGTTAAGTAGGCCCAGACTGTAGTTGATCCTTGGAAAGCACTTGAGAATGTTAGTGTTGGGTAGTGAATCATAAACCCTATAAATCCATCTTTCAATAGAGTGTTGAGGTCGGACTACTGCAAAGGGGACAGACGCACGATGAAGTAGGAAGAAAGTGAATTCACCCACGGTGGCTAGGGGAGTGACTCAATTCCGCTTTTATGAGGTGTCACGTTTAATGGTCCTTTTATCGCCCTTATATTTTGTGTGTGTCTTTATAAAATTGTCGTGAATAGTCACTTAGTGTCAAAGCAAGGGCAGTTTTTGAAGTTACATTTTTTTTAGGTAGGTTAGCTTCCAGATTACTTAGACTTGTCAACAATTATTGTTAACAACCATTTAGTGAGTATAATGTATTAGTTTATATAGAGTTTGTATGAGGCATTTATTTAAGTTAATAGGGCTTTAGTCCCCACTTTGTTTTAATTAGATAACTTTCTTTGATTTCACATTAGTCCTGGAGATTAGCAATTGTTAGGGTAATGTTAACATTGATTATTGAAGTGTTTTGGCTTATATAATAGAATTTAGCTTTAGTATGATTGCTCGCTATGAATGAATTGTATGAATGGGAACGCGAAATGAATGTGAGAAAGCTGCAGTCAATTATACTGTTAGACCAAAATTACTTTAGAATAGGGTTAGGGAACCAATAGATTCAATTTTTTTATTTTGATTTCTTTATTTGTTAGGATCGATAGCCTCACAGGATTGTACAACTCTATTGTTAGGAAAAGTATTCGCTCCATTTTGTTAGGTCTCCTTCTAAGGGAGTATAAAATTGATTTCTATTATCAGGGTATTCAATTACTCTTTTTCATTATATCAACTTGAATTTTAAGAGTCGTAGACAATGATCATGTCTTGATTCTCAGACTGGAAGATCGTGGGAGGTTATGATCAGACCAGAAAGCCCACAAGACTTCTCCTCGCAAGAGGAAGCGAAGAGGTATAGATTGAATTTTATGCAGGATGGGGGATTTGTTTTAGCCATGCCGTATAGCCTGGGGCATAACGGCGCGACCTTGGGTAACCGATCTGACACCGTAGTTTCGACGCTTTTAGCGTGGCTGGAGCGAGGGTGTTTCAGACGGGAGGTCCTGTAAGATTAGCATGTAGGCAGAGATTGCCCAGTTATTCTAGACGAAGTAGTTTCCGTCTATTGATTTTTTTTTTGGTACCAGTTTGATTCCCCATAGCTAGCGGAAGTTTCTTCTAATAAAGGATTCGCCCTGCCATACGTTTTGTTGGAATGAATTCGAGCATAAGACCGATTCGAGAGGCAGAATAAGTAATTATTAGGAGCTTCAACGAGTTTAAACTCGTTCCATGATAGGATAAGATTTTAAAGTATTAGTTAACTATAAGGACCGCGAACGAGACGCCAGAACGAGCCAATGAGTCAAAGTTTTAGAAGTGTTGTATTGAGGACAGTAGGATTAAGAGCAGTTATACAGGGAGTAGAATTCTGAAGGAATTTGTAAAAGAACCAAAATTTCAGATTGATAAAATTCAAATTTATAAGATGTAGATTTATAGGATTCAGGTCAATGAATAGAGAGTATATTAGTAGATGAAAGTAATATGAATTTCTTGGAAGGGGGAGGTAGCTGAACTGTACACACCCCATAGGCAAGGTAAACGGAGCCGCAAACAAAATAGTAGAAATTGATTAGTCGCTCTGCCAAAACAGAAAAATTCTCTTCATACGGTTGTCACCCTAGATTTAAATGGACTGTGTAGTTTAATAGAGGTCTGGGCTATGTTCCATTTGACCAAGATTCTAAATGACGTTCCCATCTGGGTTGAGAGAGTATTGTAATTTGAGGAATCTAACACACAAGAGAGAACCCACCCTCCAGTAGGATCGGGATAGACGAATATTACCCAGTGACCAACTCGTGATTCCAGACTGGATAAGATTGAAAACTTAACTGAGATACTAAACCTTGAACCTTCAGCGCAAAAATATATATTATGTTTACATTTTCTTATTGAATATGTTATTATTTTATATCATATATATTATATTATAATCATATACTATTCATTTCAACAATTCTATTTCTTTTGATATTCATGATATTAATAATATTTACCTACCATGTTGCGATTTTTTTTAACATGTTGTCATGGCTTATTCTTCCCTCAAGGCATGATCTATTTTTTCCTTATTGTCTTTTATCCGCCTTACTTGTATATGTATATATATTTTGTCATCATATATAATTTTGTAGTAATTTTCTTTGTCATTTATCATGGGATGATTTTTATCACTTATATCCTAACATATTTAATCACTATCTGCATGATATGTTTACTTCAATATATATATTATACTCATCATATAACATGGAAGGATTCATTTTATCATTACATATTTCGTGCCTTATTCAATGATTACTTTCATAATTTGTTTTCTGTAATTTTTTTTATTTAGCAAAAGTCATCATGTCATAGGCTAATCATTATATACCAAGATATTTATTTCAGCTAACTATAATTATCCTTTCCTTTGATTGTATATATATAACTATACCACACGAATGTCTTGATTGGTACTTAAATAAAGATGCTGGCATGTTTTAGAAGTTGGACTAGTCAGTTATTTCTAAACGACTTCTTGGCGCCCAATATTTTTATATATAATATGTAATAGGGAAATGTTCTAACTGTATTGTTAGCAGAAAGAAGGTAGCAATGAAACCAGCACACCAAGAGGCAAGGATGGGGTGAGAGGACTTACCACAAGGATGGCCTACTCCTCAAGGCCAAAGAAGAAAGTGGAAGGGTGGTATATATACCCATGAATGGTGAGACAGATGACCTTGCTTACTTCCATACATATGATATGACTGTCCCCCATGACCTATGTTGATAACAGTGTGCTGACAGAATAATAACACATAAACCCCCTTTTCCAGGATGCACAATGCCCACTAATGTTTGGAATAATAAACATCTAGAATGGCATACCATCATTTTGATTAGCCTTATTTTCCCTATAGGTTTCGATACATCTGGCTTCACCTAGTAATGGAAAATGCATTTTGCTAGAAATGGGCCTGCTTTCATAGTAACTGATGAAAGGCAGATGAATAATGAGTAGCACAAACGCATTTGTCCATTACTTGGCAGGGGGAGGATTGTTGGGGCACGTTTTTGTAACCATACCCCAACAGAAGGTGTATGTATGATCAACATCAAATGGATACGTGGCTTCCCTCCCACATAGACTTATAGACCACCTTTTTGCCCAGAAACCTAGACACTTGATGACACCAGACTTCCATGCCGAAAGCTGATGCCTGGTGGAGAAGAAGACACCAGTGACATCCAGAGACATCCGCGCTGGAAGCTATTGTACCATATGTACATATATGCCTCTCATTTAAAATTTAGGTAGAGGTGACCAGAAGAAATGGAGAAGGAAGATTTCTAAAAGACTAAACCTTATAAATATCTTCCCCGAGAACGGTGAGTATCGTCTTACAGTCCAAGTAAAAGGGGCCTGGGTCGATTTTAGCTAAGACGGGGGGGGGGGGGGTTTAAATATCTTTCCCGAGAAAGAGAAGCGTCGCATTACAGCCCAAGTAAAAGGGGCCTGGGTCGATTTTTAGCTAAGACAGGGGGGGGGGGGTTAAATATCTTTCCCGAGAAGGGGGAGTGTTGTATTACAATTCAGGAGAAGGGGCCTGGGTTGTCTGAAATTTTACACTAGTGCCGTGGCTGTTTCCCTTTTTAGATTTTTTGTTTTGGTCGTCTGTGAAATTGTATACTGGAGCCGCTGGCCATTTCCATTGGTGTTTTCTTTCGACGAATGAAAATGCCGACCAATAGAAACTTTGGCGCGGGCAGCGAATGAAAATGGAGAGAGGCGAGGATAAAAGAGGGTTTCTTTGCAAAAGGAACAAATTCAATCTGGGTCGCTCAATGAGAGGACAGTCTTCAGTCGGGAGACCAGACCTTTGCCGGCACTTTCGAGAAAAGTTAAGCCATTTGTCATTATGACTTAGCGCCCCCCCCCCTTTTTGAGTAGAAACTAACTTAGATTTCGCATGGGCCCTAAAGGGCTTTAAGTAACTTAAAAGGAATGATAGGGTTCTTATTTTTTTTTTGTCTCGCCAGAATAGATGGAGATCTAGGCTTTCCCCTTTATAAAAGGCGAATTTGTAACTTCTAGTCACCTCTATCTAGATCACTACATAAATAGCATACCTCGCCAGTATAGAAATGTTCCCTAACTTTACTTGTTTCTTTTTAATAAATGTCTAGTATATAACTTATATGGAGAAATTTTTTTGTTTCCTCTCATACATATTTCATTCTTTTGTTTTATGGTGCTACCCCCACATCTTATTATTATTACAAATTGTATTGGAATATAGAACTACCGACTCTGATGGAATGGAGTTGTGTATTGTACCTTATTGTGATACTTTAATACAGAAACAGCGGTAAATACGATTTTTCCCGCCTTGAGGGTATCTCTTTGTCAGGTTTTAGTAATATTTGTATTTCATATGAGGAATTTGCCCTTCTTCCACTGTGTAAATCAAATATTGTATGATTCTTACCTATTTGGAGGGAATGTTACTAATAATCAAGTCTTCTAATAATTGCTGGCCAACATACATTGTCGAACGTGCCTGCCAAAGAAGCCAGTTCTCCTGTCTGTGTTTCAGTATGTTCCATCATATCTACCATTATACTATTCGTCAATTTAAAATTAATAAGACCCATGTTGTCTTATACTCATTAGATTGTTCTCTTTATGATTTTATTGAAAACCCTTTGTTTTAGATATATTACAAATGTCAATGTCAATAGTATTAGTCTATAGATTTTGCTTGTCTCATAGCTTATTTTGCTAGGTTTTAGTATAATCTTTATAAATAGAGTCTTTCCATACATCCAGATAGTGACCTAATTCAATACATTTGTTGAATCTTTGCTATAAAATCGGAATTAAAGGTGTACCTACACGTTTGATCATATTATTACTGGTAAAATCTGGACTTGGTACTTCCTTGATATTTAAATTTGAAATAATATTTTCAACATCTTATATTTCTATAAAAAATGTTAATTTGGTCTTATATTCAGGTTTATAGTTTTTAATAATAACATGTTCATCTTTATCTGAGATCCCTTAAAGTTGTTGGATGATATCAGAGAATTTGAAACTATATGGGCTTGTCACTGACCCGAGTCCGTTAATCTGTAGAGACGGCCAATAGACGGCGATCAATTCCAGCGTCCATTTTGATGGGAGAGCCGACCACTGTTTTATAGATCATTTAATTTATTGTAGGAACAAAATAATTCAACATTTCCCTCCTTTTTTTTTTTTTCCAAGTATACGTGAGCCTTAGTTTAATGAGGAATCTATATATATATCTGTCCTAAACTTTCCTCACTATATCTTTTGTGTATGAATCTATCTACAATTGATCTGTAGAAATTATAGAGATCTATTGCTATAATTTCCCTCTCTGAAATAGTTCCCAGCGTCTTCAGTGGGTTGCTAAACCTTCAGACAAGTGTATTGAGGGAAAGTAGTAAAAAGATAAATTTGTACTAGAATTTATATGTGATTTACATGTACATATGATGATTTAGGGACACATGTCGATAGTGCGTAACGGGAGGAACCCAACACTTATCCCAAGAACACTTGATACAAGCCATGATAAACTTGATTGGTAGTTAGCAACTGCTCCTATTGTAAATACACCACATACAGGTAGAAAGTAGTTTGACTTTTGCACTTACAAGTGTACCAGAGCCCTGTTTGGTTACTTGCACTCACTGGTGGGGTTGGACTTTTTAAAGAATTGGGGGGACATTTCAGCAATTTTTTTAAAAAGAAAAAGTACCCAATGCGGCATTCAATCTCAGGTTTTGGCTGTCAAAAATGTCAGTTTATATTCCTCTATCAACCCCAGCTGTCATCTTGAAAAAGTTATATGGAAAAGTTCAAACACAGGTGCAGTTTACAGTCCAACCTTGTTATAACAGCAACCATGGTTATAACACTATACAGTTAAACCCCTCTAAAGCGAAAACCAATGGGAATGAACCTGTGGTTCACTATAGCCATGGTCTTCTTTCTTATCTCCACTCAATTATATTACGGTATCAAGCTTGTAAAGTGACAACGTAAAGTTGATTGGGTGAAGTAGAACGCGTCTACCTTTGTCATTAAGACTGGGAGCACTACTCAGTGGCAGGCCGACTTAGCTCCAAAAGAAATGGCCGCCTCTGACATGAGGAACAGACGCCATGTGCAGCCGCTCCTAACATAGAGTACAGATGCTGCTCATCCTGTATCCCTGGATCAGGAGCCTTACAGGGTACTATCAGCCGGGCCAGCTGAGCCCAGGTTTTTTAGTGAGCTTGTTACTGCCCCCTCCTCCTTTTTCATCCGGGCTTGGGACCGGCAAAGGCGAAGTTCTATAGCCATGGTTCTATAAGAAAATAAGACCAAATCCAAATAAATTAATCGTGTGCAACGTTTTGGTAACAATGCTGTTACCGAAACGTGGCACACAATTAATTTATTTGGATATGGTCTTATTTTCTTGTAGTTATAATCCAAATTGTGCTTTATCATAGCCTTGTTTGGTTACTTGCACTCACTGTTGGAGTTGGACTTTTTGCAAGAATCCATTGAAGCAATTTTTTTCCTTCAGAAAAAGTACCCAATGCGGGATTCAATCCCGAGTTATGGCTGCCATCAACTCCCTTATACATATAAGCCTTTTTAATTGAAGATTTATTTATGGATTGCTCTATTTTCGAAACATATATGTAAATATATTGCCACATAGAAAATATTAAAGATGACAAAGCAATTTATTTGTATTAAAACAATCACCGAGGTATTGCACTGCTTAGCAATGTATCAAAGCTTTTCACTTCAATCCTAAGATCAAGACTGGAGGAATGGGTCGAGGGAAGAAGGGTTATACCAGAAAACCAAGCGGGATTTAGAAAAGGAAGATCATGTATTGACCACATATTTACACTAACTACTTTAATCCAACTATCATTAAGAAAAAAAGAGGGGAAAACTATATGTCTTTTTTGTCGATCTAAGGAAGGCAAATGGCAAATTGATACTGTACCTCACTCAATACTTTGGAAAAAACTTTACAACCTAGGCATAAGTTACCAATTCATAAGTACGATCAGAAGTTACTACGAACAAGCAACTATAGCTATCAGATAGAAGGGATCATTTACGGAAAGTATTAAGATAAACTCGGGAGTCCTCCAGGGAGAACCACTTTCCTCACTGCTCTTTATATTATTTATCACGGACTTAATCAAAATCTATATATATAAAAATGAATGTGTATGTGTGTGTGTGTGTGTGGTCTGTTTGTCCTTTATGCCTGACCAAACCACTCATTGGAACGCCATGAAACTTTGGGAAGTTATTTAGTATAGTACTGGGAAGGTTTCTAGCAAATAAAATTTTTGAAATAACTTTTCGCTTTGAAATAATCAAGATAAATATTCTAATTTATCTGTTATAATTCAACAATCTGCTCTAAATGTTATCATGATGATACGATGATTTTGTAATGTAGAAAATTAGGAAAGACAAAATTCAGGATGACACGGCAATTTATTTGAGACATGAATAATGATACAATTCCAAGGCAAGATACTATTCCTTTAACTTCCAATTACCGAGGGAACCAATCAATAATGATTTTATTCAACTTATCGAGTATTTTTCAAGGGACCGGGAAAAAATGTTCACTTTATCGAGAGATTCGTTAGACAAACCTTTACTCGGGTAAAACCCGGGCGAAGCCGGGTACGTGCATACAAGAATAATGATACAATTCCAAGGCAAGATACTATTCCTTTAACTTCCAATTACCGAGGGAACCAATTAATATTGATTTTATTCAACTTATCGAGTATTTTTCAAGGGACCGGGAAAAAAATATTCACTTTATCGAGAGATTCGTTAGACAAACCTTTACTCGGGTAAAACCCGGGCGAAGCCGGGTACGTCTGCTAGTTTATAATAATTCAGACCTGCCGAGTGTAAATTTGCCAGAATTTGGAGATATCCATTTATTGCTGTACGCCGACGACATAGCAATTATAGGTGAGTCCAGGATGAACCTCCAAAAGAAGATCAACCTAGCTACACCAGAACATTTGAATGTAGCACTAAGCAGGATCTTGGGATGACCACAGTTGATCATCACAGGGCTAAAGAAGTAAACATTACTTATTGTTATTGTTTGTTACCCCTTGTGTAAAGATAACACAAATTACTTTGTAAACATGATGAAGCACAATTTCGATTATAGATACAAGATATTCTATTTTAAAGAGTTCAGAATTTGAAGCTCTCTTCTATTTCAAGAAGTTAAAAAAACTGATTTTATTCTTTTATCTGATGATGGTAACAACACTGTTACCGAAACATTACACACTATTAATTTGGATTAAGTCTTATTCTCATATATCTACTTTGTAAACATTTTATAAAGAATTCATTAACAACATCAAATATTTTACTAGGCTCTCTATACCCACACATTATTATCTAGGATATAATTTCATAAAAAATACGTAAAAATAAATACAATTTTGATGTAAATGGACTTAGAGTTACGCAGACGTATAAAAATAATTAAATTGTGTATATATTTATTTATTGGGTTTTGACTAGGACTAGAGTAAACACATTCTGTCGAAAGATATGTAAATTTTGATTGTTTAATTTTTGAATTAAATTTGTTTTGTTAAATTGCTTTTATGTAAATATTTTTAAAGAAGGTAAATAAACTTCTTTTTTTTTTAAATAAGTTCTGATATTTTTTATTTTGTTAAAATAAATGTGTTTATACTATTTCTAATAAATTATTTAATAAGAAAAAAATAACAAATTTGTATATATTCAAGATAAAAAAAAGGCACATTTTTATTACAAGATTTCATAATACTTTTATTATATATTTTTACACTAATTTCTACAATCAATATATAAGAGGAAATATAGCATAGGAACATATCAACACATACAGATGGAAGTTTTGTGGTCACAAATATTTCACAATATAGAGGTACAATGATTTTTCTGTGCCCATCTCTAACACCTTTCAACTGAAGAGTCAAACTATGATAACGTACAGCATGACCTCTATTAAAGTCAACACTTAATTTAATTCAACCATTTTTAAAACTCCCAACCATTTCCCTTTCAAATCCCGTTCTGAAAAATCTAACTATAATTCAACTATTCTTTTTTTTTTATTTCAATCAACCTATTTACTTTAATTATCTTCAATTTCATATTGTTTTAAGAAGGTTGACAAACAAAATGTACCAGAAAAATGAGAGCTAGTATTGAATGTTGCAATGAATTAATGATTATCTCTCTTAACACCAACTTTTGATCCCTTGGGACATTGAATTGAATAAGTTGGATTGATCCCCATATTTAAATACTACATACAATTGTGGGAATAACACTTGACTTTATAGGATGCTGCATAAAACCAAAGATACTACTACAAGGTGGTTTTGGCCACATAAAGGTAAGGCAGATACAACTTCCTAATCAGAAGTGACAGTTCATTTAGGAAAAACTCTCATTTTAAACCAAGAGGGCAGTTTTTCATAGTCTTGATCACAAATTTTCAATCAGCATTGATCTTCATTTGTTTCCAGTCCCAAAGTCACATCATATAGCAAGTGATTACTTATTTACTTGAGTTGACATTGCAGAATAGCTGACCTCTCTAATGGAGTTGGCATTGGTAAAGACAGATAATAAAGGTATAACAGAAATGAATCATTCAAATTGGCTAAAAAAAAGAGTTCAAAGTAGAGAAAGTGTATCAGAGTGTTAAATTAAAGAAAACAGTATCCCCAGACCATGCAACTCAATGTTGCAAGAAATTGTTTATTCTGGAAGTGTTGTTTTCTTTAATTAAATATGTAGTCTATGGGCAAGACACACGCACACAAAGTACAGTTGACCTTGTTATAACAATATCCCTTGGTTTTATGTTGGTATAACCCCACAGTTATATAAAACCCTTTAGAATTAAGATGCTTGTAACCAAGTTGCTGGTATAGTAGAACCTCTCTCACCAGTCTTGGTGAAAAGGAATACTCTTAAAAACAAGCTAATTTAACAAAAATCATCCCAACTGGAAAAGCTTCCAATCCAACCTAATAGCTAAGCATGCCAGAACTGATCTCATCTGTTGAATTCTGGAGTGGTTGGATAAGAAGTGTTTTGGAGGCATCTCATGTTTCTGTCCAATGTTAGAAAGTCATGTTACTAAATACAGTAACACCTCTTTAATACATACAGAACAGTAGAACTACCTCTCTCTAAAGGACAACTCCTAGTTGCAAAGCCAAGGTGTTCTCTAGACAGAGCTAATTAGTCAAAATGATCATTTTGGCGATGAAAACAGTATTTTGTAGAGTGTCCTCTCAAGAGAGGAGGTTCTGGTGTCTAACCAGGCTTCACTGTAGACCCCCCACACTAACTACTCTGACCTGATTGGTTGGGTCTAAGCACGCTGTGAGTCCCACAGCCAGTGAGAAGTAATTCAAATGAAGCATTGGTCTTATTCACCTCTGACACACCTAATTGAACAGTTTAGTAAACTACCACTCTCTGAACAAACTGTGTGTGAACTGAGCTAACTCCAATGAGAGACCACCTCTTGGATAGACCAGGAGGAGGTAGCCATATTTTTGTGGCTACAGAGTCTCTAACAGGAATTGTGTTCTGCTGTAATACTCTTCTATACAGCAAAAAAACAAGATAAAAACAATCAACAAATATTGGCACTAAGAGGCTGTCTGCATCAACTTAGGGAACTTAACTTATATCAGCACAACTCCACTTCTCTGGAGTACAAGAATTAAAACAACCAACCTCAGAAAAATATTGGAGATTTGTCTCCCACAACTTTAGTCTCAACCTTAGCCTTTAAATGGAACCATCAACATGGCACTGAATTCAGTAAAGTAATAACAAGAGATATGTGCACACACCCACCAAAAAAACATAGCTACAGAATGAACTAAAAATTGATTTCTAGGAACGGGTAGACCAAGAAAGGATTGGTTTGATAATCTAATACAATTGAATTAACAAAAAATGTAAAAAGAATTGCTCAGAACAGTGTGGTGTTCCAGGATGGCCGACTTCTGTATTAGAAATGACACTACACATACAAAGAACAGGTGTGATTTTTGTCTTATCTACTAATCAAACTGATGCAATCCAAGCTCTCAAAAACCTATGAGAGATCCTAAACAATTAGTTTTCACATGGGAAGGTGACACAAAGAATCAAGCCATAGATTGGCATCAAAAAAATAATTTAAACCAAGTATCTGTACATGTTACACCTTGGAGAATATATAGTCACCAAAAGTCAAGCTAAACTTGATAGACACTAACATTAGTAAATTAAATTTTATTGCCCTCTATCGTTAAAATTTTACACAAATAAATTTACTGGCAATGCGTTTCTTTTTTTTCTTTTTTTTTTTTTTTTTAAATCTCTACAGACCTTACTGCAATGATATGATTTTAATGAATGAGAGGGCTTGAATATTTGGCGAAACCGCTGAGAGGGTTCACTACTGATGAGCCAAGCCCTCTCATTCATTAAAATCATATCATTGCAGTAAGGTCTGTAGAGATTTAAAAAAAAAAAAAAAAAAAAAGAAACGCATTGCCAGTAAATTTATTTGTGTAAAATTTTAGACACTAACATCCTTATTGTACACTTTAGGTAAGTTTTTGAGTTAAGGCACTTCAAGAGGTCTATTGCCTCAAAACTACAAGTTTGTAATATGTTTAGCTATAACGTAAGGCATAAGTTTTCCTATCAATGTTATCAACCGAATGGTTATGATCCACAAACTTATTTCAGAAATTCAACAATTACTTAGAAAGACCAAACTACATATATAATGAAACTAGAACAAAAATCCCTCTAATGAAACAAAATGTTGGTTCATTCAATTTCATTATAGAGTAGAGAGTTTATACTCTATTTAAAAGCTAAATCCTTTTGAAATATATATGTTTCTTTTATTATTCTAGTTCAATTTTCTAATGCAGGCTAGGTAACAAGAGTTCTCTCTGGGGAAAACGTTGTTGGAGTCTGCCCACACAATCAACGAGGGACAATAAAACTTGAATAAACAGAAATATCAACAATATATAAGAGTGACAAGGTAACAAGAACACAACAATCCAAATAAATAATCTATACACAATAAAAAACAGAATTGTCACAAGTGGCTACTCTTGTAGTGTTACAGAACCATATAAATTATTTGCTATTGTGGGGGAGAGAGTAGGTTTTGAATAAAGATATGTCAACCATTCTTGAGTTGTTTATTTCCAGATGTTTCTGTGATTCAGTCAGGCAATGACTCATTCTTCTCCAAGTGACAGTGAGCTGCCAAAACATCTGTAAATTAATAAATCAAGAATGCATCTTTTTTAATCATATACAGTTAAACCTCTCTATAGCACCTTCCTCTCTATAGCGCCCAATTTTAAATACGTAGTACGATGCGATTTACATTGAAAGTGACTTGTCTATAGCACCCTATTTTGGTGAGTCCCAAGAGGGGGCGCTATAGACAGGTTTAACTGTATATAGAACCACCTAGGGTAGAAGTACCTCTCTGTGAAGGACACTTAGTTGTAAGACAAATGTATCCTTTAAGTAACCTCTTATTGGAAAGTTGATAATTAGTAAAAATGGGCTAATTTTGGTGATGAACTGTCCTTTGTAGAGAGTTGCATCCTTTAGCGAGAGTATCCTCCTCTCATGGAGGTTGTTCTACTGTATTAGGTCTTTGGTTATAAGACCAAATCCAAAAAATAAATTGTGCGTGATGTTTTGGTAACAGCCTTGTACTTCAGTACTTTGTCTGATGATGTAACAACGCTATTTCAGAATGGTCACACACTATTTATTCAGTATAATTACCTTGTTTTTAATCTATAATCCAATATCTAATCATGTATTAGGTCTTGTTACCTTGTTATTCTTATTTTTAAACCACCTTATGATCAACTTGGAGCCAAAAACTTTGTATGGAAACTTCAAGGTAACAACACAGAGAGCTGGAGAGAACAACCAATGTGTACACTATATATGGAAGAGTTTCCAACTGAGATTCCACAACATCCTCACAGCCCCAATATAAGTTCTGAATACAAACAGCACACACAGCACTGAGGAGACAGGCTATCAGTAAATGGACGGAAGATTGAGTATATCTGGAAGACATCACCAACATACTGAACAAACAAAGAAATAAAAACTATATATATATATAAAAAAAAAAGATATATAACAAAAAAATAAATAGTTTTATTTTTAAATAGGTAAAAAAATAAATAATATTTATTCTCTATCCTCTCTCTCTTTCTCTCCCTTCCCACACACACACACACACATATTTTAAAATAAAAAACTACCAAACTAACCTCTTAAAAAAATACATCTAAAGATACGAGAGATTTGAAGAGAAAAAAAAAAAAAGAAGAGAGATCCATGACATGACAGGAACACAGCATTGTTGATGAGAAGAGGAAACTTGTGAGAGATTGTAATAGGAAATATTCTCCCCTTTGGAACTCCAATGAAAGATGTTGAAAAGACAAAAATGAGAATGGTAGTAAATGCGATATTACCTCAAATATATATATTGAGGTAAGAGAGCTGATGTTTACTATTAAAACCACTGAAGCACCACCTACTCAACAATGGACCAAAATCTCTCTTTAACCCCTCCTACGACATGGCAAGAACAGAGAGGAAGGGAGAGTTATGTACAACAACAGGTTAGACGGGGCACTCCGCCTTGTCAATGGTGATGCCAGGTCCAGAGGAGAACCCGGGCTTCCTCCCCACAGAGGACAGGAACTTGGAATGGTACCGCAGACTTCCAAATGTGGAGGTGGAGAAGAGATTTTCTACAGCTTGACGGACCTACGCCACCACAGGGTTTGATCAGGCAGAGACATCACAAAAAAGCATTCATAGTGGTTACACTTTAAAACCCCCTATAAAACCCCCAGCTCTCTCTGGCTCTTGCCCACCCTGTAAGAAAGATCTCTCGCAGTCCATCGGTGGCGGCGGAGTCTTTCCCGCAGTGGGAGCTACCATTGAGGACTTGTATATAATTTTATATATATGTATATTATATATAGTATGAAATAAAAAGTAAGTAGAGGAGCTTCTTTATACACGTTTATTCTCGCTAGCTTTCGAACCTACAAGGTTCTTCATCTGGCATGGATAGCTTTTACACTAACAATAGTACTGCAACACAGGGACCTTATATACACTTAGGAGGAAATTTACATACTTAAGCTAATGGATTAAAAGAGAATATATGACGCCGACGTTAAAATTGGAATATTTACATATAAAAAACCGAAAACAAGATTTGTAAAAATATGAATATATGCCAAACCTGCCAACATTGTTGCGACAAATGAATGATGAAAAATATATGTATATTTATAATTATATGATCTTATTTATTCATATTTATTCTGTATTACATCTTATATAATCTTATATGGACATTGTAATAAATCAGTTTCAATCTCTCTGGCCAATTTCAATTCTATGACAAATGAGTATGTATTTGATTATATTTTAACTCTAGTCCTATTGGTGATATAAGTGTAGCATGTTTTCTCCTGCAGAAGGCCTTTCATGCCTGAAAACCAGAGATTTGTGAATTAAAATGTTATAAAAGAAGCTTATCCATGGAACCCTGATATTGTCAACTTAACAAATGATTCTATTAAAACAAAACATAGATAACATTATGAAAAAATAGTACAAATGTGATATTGTACTGAGATAAGGTACATAATGCCCTTTTTCTTAATAGATAACATCTCCTAAAAGAAAAGTTCTTTTAGTTCCAAAATTTATAAGTACAGTAGAACCTCCCTGTAAAGGGCAACACCTATTTACAGGGCCAAAATGTCTTTTAGTAAGATATGTCCTCCTGCTGAAGAGTTGCTAATTAGTAAAAATCTTCTTTCTTATCTCCACTCAATCATATTACGGTATCAAGCTTGTAAAGTTGACAACCATCATGAATGGGTGGATTAGAATGCGTCTGCCTTTGTCATTAAGACTGGGAGCACTACTCAGTGGCAGGCCGACTTAGCTCCAAAAGAAATGGCCGCCTCTGACATGAGGAACAGACGCCATGTGCAGCCGCTTCTAACATGGAGTACAAACGCTGCTCAATCTGTATCCCTGGAGCCCTTACAGGGTACTATCAGCCGGGCCAGCTGAGCCCAGGTTTTTTAGCAAGCTTGTTACTGCCCCCTCCTCCTTTTTCATCCGGGCTTGGGACCGGCAAAGGTGAAGTAAAAATGGTAATTTTGGAGATGAAAACTGTGTAGATAGGTTCTACTGTATAGAATTATTGTTTATATAAGTTAGGTAGGGCACTACTCACCTCTTTGAGAGCCACCACTCCCACAAGGCGGCCGATAGCGGTGACATAGGCATGGTTGAGGCCCAGCATAGAGAAGAGGGCGTGTACCTAACACCAAGGGGTGTGGTCAAGTGTACAGGTGGGAGGAGCTAACTTCACCTACCTTCACCAATGTCGTGCCTTCCACCAGCTGGAAGGGGGCGGGGTCAATGCGAGCACAAGAGAAGTCCACCACTTGGGAGAGTTGCTCCTCTTCCCACATTAGTTGCTACAGCACATCCCCCACAAGTTGTTTTCCCTTGAAAGGTATGGGCTATGATAAATAAGAGAGGGTAAAAAGCTGCATAAATAGTAATTTAATTTTATAAATTCAATTGCCATCTATCGATAAAATTTGTACCAAATAAATTTACTGGCAATGTGTTTCTTTTCAATAATATCATCAAATATTATCTCTACCTTGATATTATATGTATGTACCTCTACAGACCTATAAGCTTATGTCCATAGGTTCACTAAACACCCCTAAGCTGTCTTCTATAGAAAATACAGAGTATATCCCAAACCTATTCAATAAAATAGTAGAGCGGTCTAGAGATTGATTTGGTGAAACTGCTAAAAGGGTTCACCACTGATGAGCCAAGCCCTCTCATTCAATAACTTATATCATTGCAGTAAGGTCTGTAGAGATAATATTTGATGATATTATTGAAAAGAAACACATTGACAGTAAATTTATTTGGTACAAATTTTATACATGGTAATGTCTATGTATGCAGAGGGCAGTTTAATTTAAAATACTCAAAGTATGTAAAAAAAAAAGTACAATTCTAGACAAAATTTATGTGGAAAGTCTTTGAAGTTGCCTGTCATCTAATTTTTTGAAGGAGACAGGGAATTTTGTTCAAACTTGGTTATCTCGTGTGTCTTCAATAAAGGTCACTGTAATATCTTTCAGAGTTATTGTATGAATCCCGATATGCTAAAAGGTACAGTTTCTTTAAATTTTATCCATGAGTGTAAAAAATATATATATTTTTAAAAGTTGTCTCCAAAGCACATGTGACAACTGACAACTTGACAGTCAGCAGGTGTTACAATGTACATAGAGAGAGTAAGCACTTTATCTCTTGTTATGTTAGTGTCCAATACCATCATCGTTATGTAGTGGCATGATCAATCAAGCTGATTGGATGGTAAATCACTCATCAGGGTTAATTTTCAACCCCACCAGCGAGTGCAAGTAACCAAACGGGGCTTTGGCACATTTGTAAGTGCAAAGTCGAACTGCTTTTCACATGTGTAGACATGTGGTGCGCTTACAGTAAAAGCAGTCGCTAACTACCCACCATGATTACCATGGCCTGTACCACGTGTACTAGGGATAAGCAAAAAAAAAAAACTGACCAAAATTGATGATGGAAAATAATTTTCAGAGAGAAAATTGTTTGTAAGCATCATATGAGAGAGAGAGAGAGAGTTGCTTTCAACACATATTCCCCCAGAAGGGAAGGAAGAAGAGGAGAAAGCAACTTACTTCTTCAGGACTCATCTCAGTTATTCTATCCACAGAAAACTGCAACAACAACAAACTGTTGATAAACTCCCCATATTCCACCACACACACACCCACCTGTGGCCTGTACTTCCTTCCAAAAGTAGGGGTGGTAGGAGTGCTGGAGTCCCCCTGTGTACAACATCTCTTAACTCTGCCCCTAATTTACTGGAAAAGTACATTTTGGATTAGAAACACAAGGTAATAACACCAAATCTCCAAATAAATAAATAGTGTATGATGACCTTGGGGTAAAAATCCAGGTAGAATAAATTTCCTCCAATTTTCCCAAGTTATTCTATTTATTAGCTTGATTACCTTAATTAAGTTTTCCTCTAAAGAAATTTCCCATTATATGTAATTAGCTTTGAAAATTATAATAATAACAATGCTTATTACTGATATTGTTACTGTTATTCCTGTATGACCCCTACATTTCTGAATCTGTATAAGACTAAAAGATCTTGAATAAAATTAATCAGGCCTCCAGGGAAAAGTGCCTTTTCAAAACATTTATTATTCTCTAGCTTTCAGGCACGGACGCCATTCTACAGGAGAAAACCTGGTATAATAATTCGCCAATAGAACATGAGTTAAATATAAACGAATACTATTTTACATAATTTTATAAAATTCTATATAGATGTAAAAATATTAAATAATTATATCTATAGAGAGATAAGGCATAATTTGAATTATAGATTATAAACACAATTTTTTTTCAAAACAACATTTTTTTCCACTTTTAATTCTAAGAATAATATTCTGTTTCTCAGAAAACTATCTTCTTATCTGTTATCTTGTTTACACAATTGATAATAGTAACTATTTAAAACATGCTGTGATAAAATTTCTCATTCAATACTTTTGTCTGAAGATGGTAACCATGCTGTTACCGAAACGTCACACACTATTTATTTTATTTGAATTTGGTCTTATTACCTTGTGTTTATCTATAGAGAGAGAATTTTATATAAAATTATGTAAAATAATATCCGTTTATATTTAACTCAGGTTCTATTGGCGAATTATTATACCAGGTTTTCTCCTGTAGAAGGGTGTCTGTGCCTGAAAGCTAGAGAATAAAAATGTTTTGAAAAGATACTTTTCCCTGGAGGCATGATTAGTTTTCAAAATTCGAAACTATTTAAAAGGCGTAAGATTCTTTTTGATATTAAACAATTTCTACTGCCCTTACTGCAATGGAAAATTTAATGAGAGGGCCTGGCTCATCAGTGGTGAACCCTCTAAGCAGTTTCGCCAGTTTAATCAATCATACCGCTGTTAAAAAAAAATTGTTTAATATCAAAAAGAATCTTACGCCTTTTAAATAGTTTCAAATTTTGATAACAGATGGCGCGCTAGTGCATCATATTATAAATGATTAGTTTTACTCAATATTGACACAAGGGATTATTTTTTATATAACAAAATATCTTAATAAAGCTTTTTGTTGTTGTATAAATAGTGTATGACGTAACAACATTGGTCCGTCCTCTCCACTATTGATTGATTTGGTCTCTTATTACCTTGTGACTCCCCCATTACAAAAGAGGTACAAGTGTACTGTAAAGAGATTACAGGAATGTTAGTTGCGCTCAGTAGTTGGTTAGTGAGACAGGGTACCTTCACCAAAGAAGAAAGAACCACCACCAGCTTGTTCCCATAGTTTTAAAAGCGAGGGAGAGAAGTGCTGAGGAGAAACATTACCTTGAACTCTGTCAGATCTGGAAGTGTTAAGGACTTCTTAAGAGCTTCAAAAAATGTCTTCCTCATCTTGGAGTCTAAAAAAAAGAGTTACCACCAAAATGTCCTGGTTATCAATCAAAGCTGGTATTTAACTGAAAATGACACAGTTGGATTTATTAGTAAAAACTATAATAATAATGGGGTACCAAGAAGCAAGTATATGTATGACCTTTCAGAAGAGGTAAAACAGCCAAGAGTCTGATAGTGGACAATGCCGCTGTTGATGGCAGCCATATTACACAATATGGTCATATGTAAAGATAGAGGCTGCCTCTGGCCGGCATTCATATTTCTTGAAAATAAAGATACTTCTGCCACAGTAAATCTTTTTATTACCTCGACGTTTCGACAAAATTATTTTGTCCTCGTCAAGAGCAAACAAAAATTAAAATGTTTAGCAAGAATGATTTTTAACACCTTTCTAAATGTTTTAATTTTTGATTGCTCCTGACGAAGACAAAAGATTTTTGTCGAAACGTCGAGGTAATAAAAAGATTTACTCTGGCCGAAGTATCTTTATTTTAAAGAAATGGTCATATGTATCAGACATACCCAAATGTAAACATTGGAAGATGTGATAAATGATAGGATGTATGTTAATCCATGTTAAGAGACTCTGTACTATAAATGCTAAGCTTTTCAATATATCTTTGGGCAATTTTCTATAAGAAAAATAGTACAAAAGTGAATTTGAATTGATTTTAATTAAGAAAATAAAAATAGCCTCTCCTAATTGTGCAACAAAAACAAAAATAGTCTCTCCTAATTGTGCAACAAAAACAAAAATAGTCTCTCCTAATTGTGCAACAAAAACAAAAATAGTCTCTCCTAATTGTGCAACAAAAACAAAAATAGCCTCTCCTAATTGTGCAACAGAAACAAAAATAGCATCTCCTAATTGTGCAACAAAAACAAAAATAGTCTCTCCTAATTGTGCAACAAAAACAAAAATAGTCTCTCCTAATTGTGCAACAAAAACAAAAATAGCCTCTCCTAATTGTGCAACAAAAACAAAAATAGCCTCTCCTAATTGTGCAACAAAAACAAAAATAGCCTCTCCTAATTGTGCAACAAAAACAAAAATAGCCTCTCCTAATTGTGCAACAGAAAAAAATTCTGATAGCACTCGTACCATCTGTTAACTAAGGATCAGTTGATATTTATTCCAATAGATGGCACAATGGCCATCAGTAACTTTCAGTTGCACAATCAGGAGATCCTCATTGCTTCAATAAGATTTAGTATAAATAAATGTACACACAAACATTCAACTTCATAATGAAAACAAAAATGTTATTACAGCAACAGTTCTACATTCAGAGTATATGAAAGCCTGTTTTAAATGAACTCTCAAGGTTCAAAGAGAAAACAACTTTGCACAGTTTCAAGTGACTAATAGACCACAGGGTTTTAGCAACACATACAACAGGTTTTATAAAAGACACAATGGTTGAGACAGGTATTTTTGGTTCCATAATTGCTATCACTGGATTCCATCCCCCGCATAGCAAGCATAGATTCACGGCCTGTGCCCAAGTCCGCCAGGAAGTAACTAACCATCTTGTGACTACAAGTCTAGATTACATGGGCATGGAATGCACTTACAAATGGCAGTACTAGCTATCTTATATCCAGGATTCTTTCATAGATCACAAAAAATGTTGTCTCCATATAAATTTCTGAGAAAATTGCTAAAGTAACAGATTCTGTAGCTACTGAGATTCTAGAGAAGAGAATGGCTGATTCCTCCAATATCTCTCATCAGTGGAGAATCCAAGTCCACACTTTACTCTCAGCAAAATTGGCATCTTTTCAGATTATCTGAAGCCAACTTGAGGAATGGCAGAGGTGGGAAAACACTAAAGCTCTCATTGTCACAAGCAAAGAGCCCAGTACCATGGGAGGTGATGGTGGAATGGGGAGATGGAGAGGGGGACGGGCGACTTTTCTTCCCCATCTTGGGGGTAGAGGTGGGCAGAGAGAGAGATGGGGAGGGGGGTGGGGAGCACCGCGGGGAGGCCTGCACACACAACATCTGTCAGTAATCCATTAACACAGGTAAAACTCTTCTTTCTTATCTCCACTCAATCATATTAGGGTGGCAAGCTTGTAAAGCTTGAGAGTTTTGATGGTGTCTGTTGACAACCATCATGATTGGGTGAAGTAGAATGCGTCTGCCTTTGTCATTAAGACTGAGAGCACTACTCAGTGGCAGGCCGACTTAGCTCTAAAATAAATTGCCGTCTCTGACATGAGGAACAGACGCCATGTGCAGCCGCTCCTAACATGGAGTACAAACGCTGCTCATCCTGTATCCCTGGATTAGTAGCCCTTATAGGGTACTATCAGCCGAGACAACCGAGCCCAGGTTTTTTAGTGAGCTTGTTACTGCTCCCCCTCCTCCTTTTTCATCCGGGCTTGGGACCGGCAAAGGTGGAAAACTCTTTAGTTTGTTCTATTGCACACAGGAACAATTGGCTTCAAAACTATTCCAATAAGTAATGAGTTTCCTTTATCATTGCAGGAAGGGCAGTAGAAAATTGTTTAATTTAAAAAAGAATCATATGTTTCTAAAATAGTTTCAATTCCTTATCCCTTTATAAGAGTGGAGTATAGTTTTGATTCCAGAGTCTGATTTACTTACACTCTGTACAATATACTACCCACACCTGTTTCAATAAACAACATTATATTTTAATGACTCCATCTATAACAACAACAACAACAACAAAAAAGCCTTTATTTAGGGTCACTGACCCTATACAGGATTCACCAGAGGTATGCATAAGAACAAAGCAGTGAGACAAAGGAAATAACGATATATACAGAGTAATAAGAGAAAGAAAAAAAAAAACAAGAAAAGGAAAAATAATAATAATAATAAGAAAGAGGGAAGCAAGAAATCAACACAAAAAGAGTAGCAGCAAGAAAGTGAGGAGTGAGTATCACTTGGCCTTCTTCTGAGATATGGACTTGTGGAAACCATAAAACGCCGTAGCAATATACTTATTCTGGGTCATATTGTCAATTATTGATGGAAGTGAAGCACAGAGTTGCCCAGTTTTGAGCATAAGGGTTCTTCTTTCTTCTTTCAGAGCAGAGCAATCAAAAATATAGTGAGTGATTTCATTTTTTAGTTTTGAATTACAGAAGGTACAAGTCGGGTTCTCACCGCAGAGCATCTTGGTGTGGTTTTCTCTAAAAAAACTTGAAAGTATTCTAACTTGTGCGAGTAGTCTTACAACCGGGAAAGGAAAATCCCCTAAAAGGTATCCCTCCGTCATGAAAGATATGTGAATGTCTTTGTAGTGAGAGTATAGCTTAGATTTATCCATTCTTGTAAGGTCGTTTTGTATAGATTGGTCTGCCGCTGTTTTTAAGAGCCCTGTAATCGCGCTCCTCAGCGTTTCAGGGTCATCACAGGAAACAAGTGCAGGGGATCCATTATTGTTAAGCAGATTGGTGAGCTTTTTAATGAAACCGATGGGTGTGCCCGAAGCATTAGACAGTTCCTGTGTTCTATTAAAACATATACGTGGCAATCTGTCACTGCTCATATTCAACACCCGCAGCCAATACTTCAGGGTTAATTTTAAGGCTGTTACACTCAATGAGATACGACCGGTTTCTAATCTGATTAGGTAACCTGGAGTGTATCTGGGCAGATTCAGGAACCTACGGATAAATATGTCTTGTATATTGTCCAGTAAGTCTTTATGCTCTGTTGCCCACAATGGAGCGGCATACATCAGGACAGCTCTCACTATTGTATCAAAGAGTTTGATTGATAAATTTATTGACTTTGCTTTTGATTTTATTAATATTGGGTGTGTGGCGTTAATTGCTGTAAGTGTTTTTCCTTTAAAGTTATTTGCCGGGTGAGTAGTTGTTATTGTAGGTGTCAGAGGGAATCCCAAGTATGTATATCTTGAAGTTATTGTTATGGGTTTATCATTCCAGAACCATCTATCCTTATTTGAGGGTTTACCTCCATTAGACTCCATCTATATCTCAGCATTGTTTTTCAAGAATCAACTTTGTTAGATTACTTTGTGCCATACTTTGGGAGAGGCTGCTGCTTATCATAAAACAGCTCAAGGAGCCTGAACTCGTGTAATCTTTACACAAGGGCATAAGACACAACAACAACTTTGTGCCATTATAGTCATTTAAGTTTGTGTGCTAAGAATCAAACAATTTCAAAGTCCAACTAGAACAATGTTGAACCATCATGTTGGTCTAACAATGACTTTTTTTAATGGCTAATAATGGTAATAATAGGTAAACATTTGGGATAATTGATCTTGTTAGTTTATGATATCATAGGTTTGAACCTCACTCAGGACTGTTGTCATATGTTGCTGTTCTAGCCGGAGTTATTAAACAATTGGGACTTTAGAAGTCACACATAACCAAGTTTTAAAGAAGATGATAAGGCACAATTTGGATTATAGATTATAAACACAAGGTAATAAGATCAAATCCAAATAAATAAATAGTGTGTGACATTTAGGTAACAGCGTTGTTACCATATTCAGACAAAAATACTGAATGAGAAATTTTACCACAGCATGTTTTAAATAGTTATATGTAGTTTGTTTACACACTTGATAAGACTAACTATTTAAAACATGCTGTGGTAAAATTTCTCATTCAGTACTTTTGTCTGAAGATAGTAACAATGTTGTTACTGAAATGTCACACACTATTTATTTATTTGTATTTGGTCTTATTACCTTGAAGTTTTAAAGAAGCTCCACTGAATACAGAATCCCCCAGCTGTTGCTATCTAGATAATGTTCCTACCCTACTGCTACTGGAAGCTGGGAAGACTTGGAAGCGTGAGGGGGACTCCCGTTGGCTGTGGCGCAGCTGGTCATCTAGCAGCTTGCGCCGGACCTGATCATGTAGCCTGCGCGCCCGGCTCAGGTGGAGTTTGAGGAGGCACTTGAGCTCAATCCGTGGAATGGACCCCAGCAGGAACATGGTCTCTGTACAGCAGAGTTGGTGTATTGCTCCACTGTACTGATACTTGGGGACATATTGGGAGAATTCACATTCCTCTGTGGTAAATTGACACCATTTCATGTTTTAACATTATATTGCTTCACATTCAAGATATATATGTATGGCTAGAAGAATGTGACCTGACTTGGGATTTTCCCAAGTGATTGTGTGCCAATGCAATAGAGTATTAAAACCGAAATATATATTTTGTTATACAGTAGAACTTCCCTGTGAAGGACAAAACCTAATTTCTGAGCCAAAGTATCCTTTAGGGAGAGGTGTCCTCTTACCAGAGAGTTACCAAATAGTAAAAATTATAATTTTGCAAATGAAACTGTCCTTTGTAGAGAGGTGTCCTCTAGAGCAAGTGTCCTCTCGTGAAGGTTCTACTGTATAATTTTCTATCACTGAAACTATTACATGGATCTTTCTATAATCATTTTAACTTTTTTTTTTAATAGGGGCTATTCATCCTTTGTGCTTTTGGGTAATCAAGATATGGCCATAATGAATAAAAATATGGATACCCTTTAAAAAGGTTAAATGAAAGGAATTTATTTATTTTTTAATACTTTGATAAAAGAGCAAATATAAATTTTGAATAGAGCAAGAATAAGTTACAAAATGCAATGAGATTTGCACAAGCTGTCAGAAAGGGCGATGGCGGCTGGCCACCCGCTCCTCAGTGGGCCGAGGACACTCCGTCCTCTGGCAGACCACAGGGCAGGTGTTCTCAGGGCAGACAAACTTGTAGCTCCTGCTGGGGTTGGGAGGAGCTCCCGTCTTCTCAAATACCTCGTGTTCACTCTGGTGGCTCAACCACCGGTTCCAGTTGTAGCTCCTGTACTGGCACTTGGGGCATCTCAAGGTGCGGTACTGGGTGCGGTACAGCTGCACTGGGTACTGCATGGTGTTGTTGAAGTGGCTGCAGAAGTAGGGCCCTAGAGACTTGGCTGGGTACTTTGGTTCCATCCCTGGCAAGTAACAATTGTGGCCTTGACTAGTAAAGCTGCTAGTCCAACTCTGATGAGCTTCTTGGGAATAGAGATGGCCTGGCCGGCATTGTAGTTTAAAATGGAACACTTTGACCAGAAAAGATATTTTATTTTATTGCCATTTCAACAAAAATATTATCAGGATAAATTTGAAAATAAATCATTCGGCTGAAAGGCTTTACAGACATATTTAGCTAAATAAAAGCTAAAAACACACACTAAAGACAAAAGATTTGTTGAAATGACAATTATTTCTTCTTTCTTATCTCCACTCAATCATATGGATGTGCTAATGCAGCCAATGATGTGGTTTGGGGTTACAGGTTGAGAATTTCACATAGTGTAATAATGTACTAACTTAATGTACTAAGTGTACATAGTGGGAAAACTTTGCAACCATTCTGGAAAGTCATTGGCCGTAGATGACCAGACTTAAGTCTTGAAATCAAGGACTGTTGTTCCCTTGGTGGGATAGAATTGGTGCTTGTCCTTCCTGCTCTGTACCAGTAATGTGCAGCAGTTTATTTCAATTCTTGCTGGCATTGGGCCTTGATGGTGCTGAGGATTTCTTTTTAATCTAGTAAAGTGATGGATTGTCTGGCCTCAGGGTGTCCAAGAGATCCAGGTTTTTCCAGAATCTGCCAGTTAATTTCCAGGAATTCCAATATGAGCTGGAAGCCATTGTACTGTGACAGAGCTGTTGGCTGAAAGTCAGTTTAGAGATTTGGAAACGCTCTCGAAATGACTATGAAATAAAAGAACATTTCTGGCTGAAGTAGATCCCAAAGCTCTGTTGACTTCTGAACATGTATTGAGCATGTGGAATCCAAAATTGATGGTTTAACATTAGTATATTTATTTTTGGGGGGTCGGTGGAAGGATGGTCTAAACTGTTGGTTTTCGACCGTTACGACCCGGGTTCGATTCCCGCATTGGGCACTTTTTTCTATTAAAAAAAAATGCTCCAATGACCCCTGATTCTTACAAAAGTCCAACCCCACCAGCGAGTGCAAGTAACCAAACGGGGCTCTGGTACATTTGTAAGTGCAAAGTCGAACTGCTTTTCACATGTGTAGACACGTGAAGCACTTACAGTAAAAGCAGTCGCTAACTTCTACCCACCATGATTATCATGGCCTGTACCACGTGTACTAGGGATAAGCAAAAAAAAAAAAAAGATTTTTTTTTTTTAAACATGCATTTTTAAAGAGGTAGAATCAGTATTCTAACCCAATAAGTGTCTCACCTCTAGATTCCACCAGGGGATAGGAGGTGAGCTTGCGAGGGTTGTTGAGGATCTCCTGCAGCTGCTTGTAAGTGATGCCATTCCAGATACAGATGATGTCCTTCACCATGATGTCCTCCACCAACACCAAGTGGGCCCTGGCACATACACCTACTTAGCCACATTCACACAGGCAGGTGTACCACTAAACCTACTGGGAAGATGCAGAGATGATGGGGGGAAGGTAAGGGAGCTTCTTGAGCTGGATGATGCTGTCATAGATGGAGTATTCCATCACCTGGGCGAAGGCATTGCTGACCAGGGTGGTGATCTGGACACATCGCAACACTCAAACATTCCAATGACACCAAGCCACATCACAATTCTCATTGAAACAATCTACTAGAAGCTATATCTAAAATAAGGCAAAGTAGATGAGTAAGCAAGCTCACACACAGGCTATCACCAAGTCATAATTGTAGCCTATTAAGTCATATCATGTGGTAGGAGTTTTACACCCTCCATTTAAATGATCAAGAAAGTAAAGCCAAGGAAAAACTAAATATACTCAGGTTTTGAAAATTTTTTGACATGTATGATTCTTTTGAATTAAAACAATTTTATATTGCCCTTTCTACAATGATAAATACACCACTGATGAGGCCCTCCCATTATCATTGTAATAAGGGCAGTAGAAAATTATTTTAATTCAAAACAAATCATATTTGCATCAAAAATTATTTAAATTTCTCATACTTTTGTTTTCAGCTTCTAAAAATGTGTCATTCAGCCATTCAGTGAGAATGGAATAAACTTGAATGAGATGCCCCCCAACCAAAAATTAGGGAGTTCTAAACACAGTTGGATAAGAAGTTAGAAGTGACACTTTGGAATCAACACTGTGTTCCAGTCATTTGCTCGTTTGGTGTTACCTTAGGATTCTTATGTATACTCCAAATTGTACCTCATGCTATCTCTGTTCTTTTATTTGTTAAGTGGCAAAGACATTATTTAAACACAAGGTAATAAGATCAAATAAAAAAAAATAATAATAATGTGTGACGCTGTTACCGAACAATGCTGTTACCGAAATGTCACACACTATTTATTTATTTAGATTTGGTCTTATTACCTTGTGTTTATAATCTATCATCCAAATTATGCCATATCACAGATGATTTAAGTAAGAAGGGAATTTTACATTATCATTGATATTTGTGACATAACAAAAACTTTGTAAATATGTGCTCTGATATTATTGGAGTTTTCTCAGCAGTGCTTGAAGTGGTTTGCCACTTCTGTCATGGCAAAATAAGAAAGTGCCCTTCATCCATACTAGAATGAAGTCAAAAGCCTATCCAAGCTTTCATTCGGTTTGTTTAGAATGTCTCTTACCCCTCTGTACCTGGCCTCTGGTGCAGTGGACATTGTTGGGAGGTACAGTAAACCCTCTACACGATCGTATCAAGTCTTGTTCTGGTACACTTGATGCTGTAACCAGGAGCGACACTCCCTCTCTAAAAATCCTGAGTTCAACTGACCCGGTTGATGGTCCTCAGCAAGGGTCCCTCTCCAGGGATACAAAGGAGCTGTGTCTGTACTATGTTAGAGTCGGCAGTAAAGGCTTCCATGTTAGGAACAGTCTCAAATTACAGGCAAAGTAAGACTTTCACCAAAGTGTGCCTGGATCATGGTGTCATGATCAACGAAAGCTGCACCCCTACACCCCATTCCATGAGATCATGAACTCATGGAATTTGTGTAATCTTTACACAAGGGGATAAGAAACAACAACAACAACAGAATGTCTCTACAGGAGATGTACCCACACAGGAGAATATTTGTCCAGAGACTAAGGTTGACTTGCTGGTCACTAACAACAACAACATTATTGTAGAGACCAAGAGAGTATAAATGTAGAAAGGACTTACAATGATAGGCAGGTTGTGGGTGATCTGCCCGGTAAGTTCAAACATGATCACAGTGGTGGAGATGGTGTGGGTCACACTGCCGGCAAATGCTGCCGCACCTGACACACAACAAATGGTGAAAAGCAAATACAACGGAACACCTCATTATAACAGCACAACTTGGTTATAACATCAGAATTCTAAAGTACAAATTGTTTTATCAATGGGCATAACAATCTAATAATGTGGTTTATAGATTAGAAACATCAGTTAACAAGACAAAATTCAGATCAATAAATAGTGAGTAACAATTTGTGCACAATTTATTGATTTGGATTTGATCTTGTTGTTTTATGGCTATAGCAAGATAAATATTGGTCCCCCAAGTGCTGTTGTTATAGCAATGTTTGACTGCAGATAACATCTATATGGCACCCATGTGGTGTTGCTTTTCTCCTTTTAAAATGTACACCATTGAGCTACTCGAGTTGTTAGATTAGCAACAGCTGCCTCTTTTCTTCAAAGGTGATCCAACTATTTGCCCAAAAGAGGCCTACACAAGTAGAGATTGCAGAAACTCAATTGTTTTACAGAGAGGGAAGACCTTGAAGTTTAAATGGATGGATGATACCTCCCCACTTTACTTTCACATCAATTTGGAATGGAATCAATAACTGTATCAATGAGACATTGAGAGTAGCCTGGTAAAAGAGCAGCCTTAAAGTGGAGCTAGCTATCAATTAAGAAAAGAATGAAAGTTTTGTTGTGATAAATGGCAATATATTTCCACCATCCTAGCAAGACATCCACCATCCTAGCAAGACATCCACCATCCTAGCAAGACATCCACCATCCTAGTAATACACATCCACCATCCTAGCAAGACATCCACCATCCTAGCAATACACATCCACCATCCTAGCAAGACATCCACCATCCTAGCAAGACATCCACCATCCTAACAAGACATCCCCCATCCTAGCAATACACATCTACCATCCTAGCAAGGTGCTGTCTATTTCTGATGTTCAGAGCTCCTCCTGGGCTCACTCCACTGTACCAACTGGGCTTAGGTGGGATCCTCCACAATACTAATATAGTATAATGATAAAGCATAATTTGGATTATAGATTATATTACAAAAACCTCGTATTGTATGAGATTTTTAAACCTGTCTAATAACCTATCGGCCAAAAATCTCCAACAAGAGAGCACATACAACTTTTGGAAAATACTAGTAGAGGGTGTTGAAGCTTATGGTGCTGTTTCTCTCTCCTGAACTTGGAGATCTATCTAAGGTCAACACACACAGGAATACAATTGAGCCTTTCTGCAATGGACACCTTATGGAGATGACAACCATCCATTGTAGAGAGGTGGAGTATGTTCTACTGTATTTCTATCTATATACACTCAAAGTAATGGTAGATAGGGATCTACCCACCAGCAACAGCATAGGCCCCAGGGTTGATCTGATGGCTCACAGCTCCCATTCCATTGGGGAACCATATGAACATGGCTTCCCCCAGAAGTCTGCCTAAGGCTGCCCCTACACACATCATCAGGATGTTGAGAGAGGGGCAAAGAGAAAACATTGACATGAGAATATTTACCAATTTTGAGGGTGGGGATGAAGACTCCAGATGGGATGGGGAGAGTGGCAGCAAGAGCTGTGGTGAAGAACTGGTACAACAAGCACACTCAGGTATATATACCTCAGCACTCTCAATTATATAGCGTGGACTTAAGGAATGTTGGTAGTAAAGAACAAAATTATTAAACACAAGGTAATAAGACCAAATCCAAATAAATAAATAGTGTGTGACATTTTGGTAACAGCGTTGTTACCATCTTCAGACAAAAGTACTAAATGAGAAATTTTACCACAGCATGTTTTAAATAGTTACTGTTATCAAGTGTGTAAACAAAATTGCGCCTTATCAACAAAAATATTACTAATAAAAGAATCCAAATACAAGAAGAAAACGTCAGTGAGAAAACACTTCCACTAGCAGACACTTCTAAACAAAGGACAGTTATCATTGCCCTTCCAACAAAAATATATTCTTGTTAGCAGAAACATACAAAAACCTTCAGCCTCTTCTGGGTGGTTGAGGAAATAAACATAAAATTTCTTTTAATGTTATTTCAGGTGAAGGCACATTGGCAAAATTCAAACAAGCAGAAGACTTCAAAGCAAGATTCCTGGTCTATTTTAAGGCTTTTTTTCTGCAGATATTTATAACTTTGATGAAACACACACACACACACAGCCCTTTTATATAGGGCACAATCAAAAATAAGCCTTTCAGTAAAAGGAGGTAAAGCATCTAGAAGAAAATGTTGTCAAAGGTGTTAGTTTGCAGGGAATGCTAGATGATGGCACATAGTTCTAGCATCTGTTTGAAGAGGAAGAGATTATCCTTTCTATTTATATTCTCTCCTGGGTCCAAAATGGCCGTAAGACCTACAGTGGTGATGATGAAGAGGGCCAGGTTGATGTGGATGCCGGTGTAGGGAGTGGTCCAGTGGGAGGCCACTATCTTGTCATCCACCTGCATGTTAGGGGCGATCCAGCTCTGGTTGCGGAACAGCTCATTGACAGACTCGTGGTTGGTCAACTACACACACACCACTCTCTTGTACCTAAAGCACATTGAAATGGGAAGAACCCATATAAAGAGATCCCAGACTGGAGCAATAGAGAAATCCTATAAATCCCCATCAAATCAGAAATGGGTATCTCTAGATAAGCTTGTCTTCAATAAATAATAAGAATAGCAACAAAAACATATAAATACCCAGAGACTACATACAATTCATATAATCCGGTCCCAGAAAAACTTGTCAACAGTCCACTTTGGCAAAGACTTGCAACTATCTCGGGAAAAACTGCTTAAAATGTTCAGACCCTCAAAATATTGAATTTAGCTTTGTCTGATAAGCTTTTAGATAAAATCAAAAATACGCCTCATATTATTGTGATCATATATTGAGATGTCTTCCAGCCTGGCTTCTGTCTCTCAATAGATCTGCTAGGGTCACACAGTTTACAAGAGAGTCTAATACCAATCTTAAATAGTTTGAACATCTTAAACTTTTGAAACACTGGTCACCAGTGTGGATGAAAAGGAAAGATCTTTGAAAAAAATAACCATATCACAACTGGAAAAGCTCCCAATCCAACTTAATAGCTAAGCATGCCAGAACTGCTCTCATCTGTTGAATTCTGGAGTGGTTGGATAAGAAGTGTTTTGGAGGCATCTCATGTTTTTCTCCAATGTCAGAAATTTGATAATTGCAGTAATGCCTCCTTAACCCATCACCCCCCAGCTTGGACCCCGATCAATAAAATCCAATCAAGACCCACCTGATTCAGAAGAGACCACAATCTCCCAAGGAACAAGGACAGGACCCAAGTAGGACAAGAACCAGGAGGACAATCAAGAAAGGTTCCAGGACAAGATAGAGGCATTTAATCCTGCTGCTACAAGAATAGTAAAATGTAGCTGAGTTACTGGTGGGGGAGTGATGTAGCAGCCAGGATAGGTGTCAACAAAAGTAATAAAATATTTGACTCTGTAAAAAATAGATTAAAATAACAACAGTCAAAATATATGAGACCAAGGAATGACAGTGTAAACACATAGATAGAATGAAACTATACCTTGACTCTTCAATAAAGAAAGTTTTCCCTGCCTCTGATTCCATTCAATGTGTTGCTTTATAGATCATCTTGTTTTCATAAGAGGAGTGTAGAGCACAATTTACATTGAAAGTTGGAGTGACAGACCTCACAAGAGGTTACCAAACAAAATAACTGCAACATTACTAGATGCCATTGACAAGATTTCACTGGGAACAGCTGAGCTTAGTTTTTCAGAATGCTACTTAGGTCTTCTATATCTATATGGCTATCCTCCATCGGCAGGTTTCTGTTGTTGTTGTTTCTTATCCCCTTGTGTAAAGATTACACGAATTCCATGAGTACATGCTTCTCGAGCTGTTTTATGATAAGCAGTGACCTCTCTCAAAGGTCCTGTTTAGTGCATCTAATGCAAGCCAAAATGTGTTCTGGCAGCTTTCTGATATGGTTACAGAGGGGTCCAGTCTATTCCTTACTCTCTAATCATTCTTCAAAATAAAAAATATCAAAATGTTTATTTTTCCCCCAACATATTTAACAAAAAGGATCAAAGTTCCAAAACAATGAGTGCCTCTATTATATAAAGAGTCCAGTGAAAGGCATGGTTCTACTGACTACAATTCTGACCATCTGCATCTTCCTTCTGTTTGAGCTCCTCCTGTACTTGCTGCTCTTCTATCTCTTCCTCCTCATTGTCTACCACTACCTCAGGCTCCACAACTTGATATGACCAAGGATACAATAAACTGCAAACCCTGCACCTTTTTACCTGTGTGTGTGTGTGTGCTCATATCATCCCATTGGTGCGTGTCTTATACACTAGAACATACTCCAAGAGAGGATATCTCTCACTAGAGGGAACCTCTCTACAAATGGAAGTTTTAATCACCAAAATTACCAGTTTTACTAATAGGCAACTCTCCGGTAAGAAGACACCTCTCTCTAAAGACACTTTGGTTCTGCAATTAGGGGTTGTCCTTTACAAGAGATAATACTTAAGTATTATTAAGGCTAGCATATTGATAAAATAGAGAGCTTAAAACTAAATAAATTACAAGAGTTGAATATCAATGAGTTAACATTTGAAAGGGCCAATTTGAACTAATGGCTCATCTATATATATAAAAATCAATGTTTGTTATGTTTGTTTGTTTGTATGTCCGGAATACAAATTCGCAGTAGTTCACTAATTCAAACCAAAATTTCCATACATAGGTTAAAAAATACGGGGAAGACGATAGGCTATTTAAAAATATATATAAATCAATTATTGAAACTATACATTCAAATTATTCTACTTAGCTCACGAACAGCGCCCTCTATCAAAGATTAGATTAAATTATGCTGATGCAAACAAATAGATAATGCTAATAACAAACAATTATTAAAAAAATCTTATCTAAATATACAGTGGTACCTCGACATATGAGCGCCCCAACATACGAGTTTTTCGAGATACAAGCCGACGAGCAAGTGATTTTTTGCTTTTAGTTACGAGCAAAATTCGAGATACGAGTTCGGTTTGGTAGTAACACGCAGTCACGCCATCACGCGCACACCCAGGAATTGACGACCGAGGAGATACAAGAGTTACAGTCACAGCAGCATACTGAGGATATGCAAGTAATTGGTTTTGAGGAGTCAGAGGAGGAGGTTATTTCTACAAGTGAGATAAAGGAGATCTTAGGAATGTGAGAGAGAGTTTCACAGTTCGTGGAAAAAAAAACACCCAGAAAAAGTTGCAACAGGTCATGCATCTGACCTTTTTAATGACACTTGCCTAACTCATTTCCGGAACATTCTGAGAGGGAGGAAGAAACAAACCTCCTTGAACATGTTTTTTTCTAAACGGCCTACAGGTGAAAGCGAGAAAAATGTAGCGAAAAAGGCAAAGACCAGTGAGGATATCTAATTTATTTCTTTACATTCTCTTTTTTGTTTTTGTGCAATAAATATTTGATATTTATAAATACGTTTTTATTATTTAAAACCACGTAACAAAAATAACTGGGGTGACATTTTGGAGGTTGGAACGGATTAATGGTAGTTCAATTGTTTTGTATGGGGAAATTTGCTTCGAGATACGAGTAATACAAGATACGAGCAAGGTTGCGGAACGAATTAAACTCATATGTCGAGGTACCACTGTATATCACTCGGGTAGATATGCACACGGGTCAATCCCGGGGCGAAGCCCGGGTCACCCGTCTAGTCTATCTATAAACTAGCTCTCTTCCTTAGAATATGAAATAAATAACCAGGTCTATTTTTAAAACCACAAGGTCTTAAAATACTTATGGGGCAATAGGCTTCTTTATTTAAGAATCAAAACACATTTCTAAAGGCATTTTTCAATGATCTAGCGAGTTTTAATGTTCGTTAAAGAGTCTTGTTTTAGAGTTGGCCCGTAGATAGCCATTAACCTGAGAGCTTCTTTGTCAAATGTTTTTATAAAGACAAAGTTCATGTCTAATTATTCTCATTATAGTATAACTACCTCTCTGACAACACCAAGTTGCAGAGCCAAAGTGCCCTCCTTTAGGGAGAGGTGTCCTCTTGCCAGCAAAAATAATTCTGGAAAGGAAACTGTCTTTTGTTGAGAGATGTTCGCTTACTGGAGAGCAGTTAATTGGTGTAAAAAATGGTCATTTTAGACTACGAGACCTGTCCTTTGTAGCGAGATGTTCTCTCATATTACTGTATATATAAAAGAGGCTGTTATAAAGATGCTCAACTAGAACAGAAGCCAAGAAGGTACTGACCTCAGCTGCGATAAACTGGCCAAAGCCATCAGGAAAGGTGAGGGTGGAGATGAAGAGGGTGACCATGGCGGGGTAGATGAGTAGACTGCACTGAGAGTTGTTAGCACACAACACTGACAGCTACAACACCACGTACTGTTTTCCCAGGAAGTTCTTGAGGGGCTGGCAGGTGCGGTTGAAGATGACAATCCTGCGATGGAGCTTGACAAACATCACCCCCAGGATCCCAGTGACAATCCTGCCAACCACCGGCTAGAACAGCTCCAGACCAGCTAGCTATCTCTCCACTCACCCCAGACTGACGTACACCGGCAGCTCATAGGGATCAAAGGGGAAGGAAGACTCAAAGTTGGTCTTGAAGAGTGCCGTGATGGTCTCTGCACATCTCCAGTGAAGTAGTGAGCCGGGCCAGATGCTGGATCCACAGACCTTCGTCCTGCTGCCAGACATGGAGCAACCTCCACACCAAGGTGCCGAAGCAGGCGGCAAAGAAGCCCCTCCAGTAGTTTCTTACTCTGAAATATTCTGAAGTGACTTCAATGCTGAAGAGAACACCTGTCACACAATAGAATGTAATCACACAACTGGAAAGAACTTGAAGGCAATCTCATTCAAGATTGACAAAGCATACGGGATTAAACACAAGGTAATAAGACCAAATCCAAATAAATAAATAGTGTGTGACGTTTCGGTAACAACATTATTACCATCTTCAGACAAAAGTATTGAATGAGAAATTTTGCCACAGCATGTTTTAAATAGTTACTGTTATCAAGTGAGTAAACAAGATAGCAAATAAGAAGATAGTTTTCTAAGAAACACAGAATATTATTCTTAGAATTAAAAGTGGAAAAAACCCACTTTTTTCGATATAATTAAAAGCATGTGGTAAAATTTCTCATTCAGTACTTTTGTCTGAAGATGGTAACAATACTGTAACCGAAGCATCACACACAATTTATTTCTTTGTTCTTATTACCTTGTGTTTATAATCCAAATTGTGCCTTAGCATGCTGGATTAGTTTAGAACATTCTCTCAAGTAAATTTGATTTATTTACCGGCAACCTCAAGACTTTCCATTTCCTTAAATTTTGTCCATGAGTGTATTTCTTAAAGACACATAATTTGTAAAATTTATTTATGCTTATGAGGTGATACAGCAACGTCTTTACAATAAGAGAGGAGACAAAATGAATCAAATCTAGAAAAAAGAAGTGAGGACTTCTCGGTCATTAAAGTCTGAGAGGCAAGGCCTTCAGCCAGTTCAGGGCTTCCGGGATGACAGAGTGGAGATTGGAGATTCCTCCATTGAATTTGTACAGCGGGCAGTCATCTAGTATATGGGACATTGATTGTGGAACGTTGCAGGCACAATTTGGATGTGAGCAAGAACTGGAAGCCAGTCGTTTATTTATATTAAGTATAACTGAAAGTACTTCAACCCAACCCACCTACCTCCAATGGGGGCAGCAAAACTGCAGGCCACTCCTACGGCACAGGCTGCTGCCAGCATTTCCTCCCTCCTTGACTCATTCTGTCAAACCACACTGGGATAGCTCTAAACCTGCCTAGAGTCCACAAAATATAAGTGCTGCAGTATGATGTATATGAGATAAGAAAGAAGGAGATGTGATATAGACGCTGCCACATTAACACAGGTGTCTGGGGACACATAGAGCCTCGCCATGTACTTCTAAAGGCAGGTAGAGTAGTGCATATTTTGAGGGATGGAATTCCCCCATAGATAGTAAAAAAGAAACATTGTTAAATAATTCCATCCTCAACATGTGAATGTATGCTGCCTAAAGAGACAACAGCTAGGTAACTATTACCAACAATTACTTACATTCCAAAAAGGGAATGACCAGGTATAAGTTACATTGCATATATGATGATAATAAAAATAGAATGAATAACTTATGTAAACAGTCTCTAACTTCTTCAATTCGACATCCCCTAGGGATCAGACATTCCAGTTGAATTAAAGAGTGTTGAATTATAGTTATATACACTCATGGGCAAAACTTAAGGAAGTGGAAAGTCTGATGTTGCTGATCATCTATTTTTTATTTAAGGTGAAAGAGGCAATTTTGTTCACACAATTGTTAACTCGTGTGTTTTCAATAAAGGTCACTGTAATATCTTTCAGAGTTATTGTCTGAATCTCGATATACATGCTAAAAGGTACAACTTCCTTAAGTTTTGTCCATGAGTGTAAATTGAAGTCAATAGCCTTATTGAGATTTGAAAAAGTAGTTGAATTAAAGTGAGTATTGAATTATAGTGAATTGAATTAAGAGGTATGTTACCATACTTACAGTACTATATATTATACTGCATTATTATACTGCATACCTATTATACTGCATGTTACAGTACAATATTGTGAAGTAATGGTAGATCATTTACCTACCTCATAAATACTCTTGAAAATCTTGATGACCTTGCTGAGTAAGTTGGAGACAATACTGGAGATGTGGACAAAAGGCCCCTGTACACATACAAACATACATTACCTGTGGCCTACATTACATTTGATAATGAACAGCAGTTTATAATTGTATAAATCCAGTAATAAGACACCTCCCCCTAAAGGACACTTTGGCTCTGCAATTAGGTGTTGTCCTTTACAGAGAGGTTCAACTGTGTAATATGAAATAAAGCCTTTAAAAGTAATAAAAAAAAATTGTACAGTAGAATTTCCATGAGAGGACACCTTCTCTACAGCTTTCATTGCAAACATTTTTATTTTAATAATTAGCAACTCTCTGATAAAGGACTCCTATCCCTAAAAGACACTGGCATTGTAACTAGGTGTTGTCCTTTACAGAGAAGTTCTGTTGTTAGTGTATCATCACTCACAGCTAATCTAGTGACCTTATGGTAGTTTTCTCGACCCCTTCTAGCCAGCTCACATTGCAAGGCTTCCTCTCTTTCTTCCATTTTTCCTAGCATCAACATCTTTTCCTAACCATTTGCTCTTATTAGGTGTCCGAAGTGGGTCATCTTTGTTTACATATTTGGAGTTTTAAGGATCAAATAGTATTCAATTTATTTAAAATCGAAATACTTTTCCTTATATATACAACAAAGCCTTTATTAGGGACACTCGTCCCATACAGGATTCTCCCAGATGGGTAAACAGAAGTAATATGTATCTACAGAAGTAGAGAATAACATCAATCTTTCCTCCCACTGGGTCACTCTTCTGTGTTACGTCTTTTTGACTGTGTTGTTATCCAGAATTTGTAAAAAGCCAATGCATTGGTTCTGCTTTTAACTACTTTGGCCTAAAAAGTATATGGTGAATTGTTTTCATAAGCAAATTTAACGGCAGAAAATTAACTTGTCCTCATATATATATAGAGAGAGAGATAAGTTCTAAAGCATATATAAAATTGAAGATCCTGTTAATTGTTCTAAATGAATGAAATATATTTAGAGTCAAGAGATTCACTCAATACCTAAATACCCCATATGTGATACAGTTAAACCTGTCTATAGCGTCTTCCTCTCTATAGCGCCCGATTTTAAATATGTAGTAAGATGCAATTTACATTAAAAGTGACCTGTCTATAGCACCCCCTCTCTATAGTACCCTATTTTGGTGAGTCCCAAGAGGGGGTGCTATAGACAGGTTTAACTGTACAATTATTTTATTTTCAATCACATTATGTACAATTTTGAATGTACAGTATTTGATGAATGTGCTCTTTATTCACTTAAAACTAAAAAAATATATAGAAATTACCAAACTAAGAAATAGAATATGAAAAAATGGTACAAAAGTGAAATCGTAATGGGATCTGGTTGATAAATTGAGAAAAAGGCATTTCCTGATTGTGCAACTAAAAGTTATGGCCTGCACCATCTATTATATTTGGCCAATTCTGGAATAATTAAAAATCAACAAATAGTTGATATTTATTTCGACAGATGGTGTAAGTCATCAGCAACTTTTATTTGTATGATCAGGAGATGCCTTAAGTAATAAAAGTTGAAAGGAATCAGCATTAAAAACACAGGTAAAGGGTTGTTGTCATTTCTTATCCCCTTGTGTAAAGAATACACAAATTCCATGAGTTCATGCTTCTCGAGCCTAATCTCATGGAATGTAGGGATGTAGAGGTGTAGTTTGGGTCGATCATGACACCATGATCCAGGCATACTTTGGTGAAAGTCTGACTTTGCCTGTATTTTGAGGGTGTTCCTAACATGGAAGTCTTTGCTGCCGACTCTAACATGAGTACACATGTGTGTGTAGGCTTGAACTCACCTCCTTCCCCATGGGCAGGCCACTGCTGAGAGAACAGATGAGCCCCACCACCTTGGAGATGAGCATGCGGTAGGTGAGGTACTCCTTGACTGGCACTCCTCTCAGGATGGTCTTCATCTCAGAGATGCCCGACCCTGCATGCAGAGTCAACACTGGAGCCCTCTTATATGGTGCAGGGAGAGAACATTGATGTCACAGTCCAGATTGTTTACTGTAAGGTTAAAATGGGGGGGGAAAAAGAGCAGAATGGGATGAATCCATTACTTTATCATGCTAATGAAGAGTACAAATATCTGGTTGAGGATGGAAATATTCAGATTTATATAAGATGTAAAATTCTACCATTTATAAATTGAAGATGAAACCGATTTGGAAAGGTTTAGCACATGCAACTATTGTATTGTTCATTCTCTGCTTATATGGTCAGCAGTTGAGAGTTTATTCTTGGTGAAGCTATTCCAGTGAAACTAGGAAAATGAACAATAAAATAAGAGTTGTAGCTTAGATCTGGTGGATTAAATTGGTGAAATTGCTGGGAAGGTTCACCACTGATGAACCAAGCCTTCCCAAATCTCTTCAGCTCACTACTTGTAGAAAGTTGGACTATCAAATTTATATATCAAAATTAATATTCTGTTGATTAAATAATAAATACTCTGTTATAAAGCTCCTTCCTTATGGGAGTTGTGACTTACACCTTGCAAATTTTGTTGCTACTGACATGGATCTTTCATATTTTGATTGAGGTTTCCCTGAGCATCTTTAACATGGTCCAAGGTAGCTTTTCATCCTTTTTCTTGTGGCATGAAGGCTTTGTAGTCATAACATCTATATATTGTCGGGAAGAAAAATAATCAAATAGGTCTCCGAATTACTTTAAATATTTATTTAATTAGTTATAGGAAAGATTTTAAATATAAAATAAAAGTTACTATGTACATGAGCCGAATCGACCCAGCAGTTAGAGCAAGAGGGGAGAACTGAGTTTTTCCTCCTTCCACATGACGCCACTGTTTTCCCCGACCTGTCTGTCCAGTCCAGATAAGAGGGAATACCGGGAAACTCTGTCCTCCTGACAATATAGGGACATTGTCTTCTTGGAGGGAAGTTGTGACTTTGACATGGCATTGGAATCCTGGAGTCAGTCACATAAAATATATTCATAGAACCCACGGCCTCATGGTATTCAGCTTGTCTTTCCTTATCTACTCAGCATCTCTACACTTAAATTTCCAGCAAGAGTTAGGTAGTTGTGCCAGACTTTACTAAATACAAAAGTAAACACGTGAAGAAGAGATAAAGTGGAGTAGATACCAATGGCCCGGGGTTCCACAAAGTGGACAAAGCCAGCAGACAGCATGGTGAGGGACACCGGCACTCCCACCCAGCACATGTACTTGGGGAACAGGGCCATGGGGAACTCTTTGGCTAGGAACAGCCGGGCTGGAACACACAGTTACTGACTGACACTGGGAGATCTTCTAGTACAAAGTTTAAGTAGTCAAACGGGTGGTTCTCGACCGCTATGACCAGGGATGGAATCCCCCCCCCCACATTGAGAACTTTTTTCTAATTCAAAAAAATTCTCCAATGGCCCCCAATTATTGAAAAATTTCAACCACACCAGTGAGTGCAAATAACTAAATTGGGGCTCTGGCACACTTGTAAGTACAAAATTTGAACAATAGGATATGACAAGTTACCTCTCTGACAGTGGGAGATGACGGTTACCTCTATGACATTAGGCAGCACAGTTACATCTCTGACACAATAGGAGATGACAAAAGTTGCCTCTCTGACATTGGAGATGGCAGTTACCTCTATAAAATTGGGAGATGGCAGTTATTTCTCTGTCAATAAGTGATGAAAAAAGTTACCTCTCTGCCACAGTGGGAGATGACAAAAGTTGCCTCTCTGACATTGGAGATGGCAGTTACCTCTATAAAATTGGGAGATGGCAGTTATTTCTCTGTCAATAAGTGATGAAAAAAGTTACCTCTCTGCCACAGTGGGAGATGACAAAAGTTACCTCTCTGACATTGGAGATGGCAGTTACCTCTATAAAATTGGGAGATGGCAGTTATTTCTCTGTCAATGAGAGATGAAAAAAGTTACCTCTCTGCCACAGTGGGAGATGACAAAAGTTACCTCTCTGACATTGGAGATGGCAGTTACCTCTATAAAATTGGGAGATGGCAGTTATTTCTCTGTCAATGAGAGATGAAAAAAGTTACCTCTCTGCCACAGTGGGAGATGACAAAAGTTACCTCTCTGACATTGGAGATGGCAGTTACCTCTATAACATTGGGAGATGGCAGTTACCTCTATGGCATTGGGAGATGGCAGTTATTTCTCTGTCAATGAGGGATGAAAAAAGTTACCTCTCTGACAGTGGGAGATGACCCAGTCCATGGAGAAACTCAGCAGGGAACATATGATTCCCAGGAGAGCCAGGAAGCACCAGTCTATTCCCACCTTAGCCATGGTCTTCTGCCAGGCTGACTCCACAGCTTCTGGACATCCAAGTTTGGTACATCACTCTCTATTGTAGTTGACATGTCAGATGACAATAATAGCAATGGAATAAGCAAAAGAAATAATTTCCATGACTTTCAGTTACAACAGGTTGTTGTGGCAACCTGACTGAAGGCATGATTACAATGTGATGAGATCATTTTGAAATTTAATCTCTCTCTGAAACCAGATATGAAAATTTTTGGCACCTTAGAAATCACACAAAACAACTGATCATTCCCATATTTTATCAGGATTATCCAACAACAAAAATACTTTTATTAAAATATTTCATCTTATATAGACTCAGCCTGAAGTTCAAGAATATTTTTTAAAAAAGGGGGTAATCAGCTATGAGTGCATTCTTGATGTTGAGACATAGCAATCACTCTGAGTGTCTTCATCTATTTCATTTTTGTTAACTGTATTCTCAACCTTTATCATGAACTAGGAAGTACAAGTAAAAACAAAAGAGAGCTCCCATTGGCCAATGAATTGGATTATTAATATTTGGCTTGCTGATAGCCATATGGAACGATTACCTGATGGAATCCTCTGAATCTAACAAGACCATGTTGTGACCAGAGATAACTTAGATGGAATGATGAGACTTGGGACCCTTGAGAGTGGTTTTAAGCACTAACTTAGTAATACCAGCATAAAAAGGGAAGCAAAAATATAAACCCATCTAAAAATGTATCTTTTCACAAGAATTTAAATTTGCAATTCCTGCAGTTAGGACCAAAGATCAATCAAACCAAAAGATATTTCCATAATAAATCTCACTATGGGGTTCAATTTTGTAAATTTCAATTGAAGCTGGAATACCAGTAATAACCCATAGCCTCATTACACTCATGGACAAAACCTAAAGGAAGTTATACCTTTTAGCATGTATATCGGGATTCAGACAATAACTCTGAAAAACATTTGATACACAGTGACCTTTATTGAAGACACGTGAGGTAACTAAGTGTTAACAAAAACCTTTCTCCTTAAAAAAAATAGACGACCAGCAACATTAAAGACTTTCAACTTCCTTAAGTTGTGTTCATGAGTGGATAGCACACCAAAGAAGACCACTGATGAGGAGAATTCTGAATCGAATGATCTTGAAGTAGAAAAGAGAAGGTCTACTTTAACAACAACAGAAATCCAAAGAGGTAAAGGGATGTCTCCAATCTTAAACATTAATATGATAGCTAAGTGGGAAGTCCTCCATTGTGTACTTACTGGTGAGCCGACTTCCTTTGGGAATCTCAGAAGTGTAGGAGGGATGTGATTCTGTCCGATGGCCATCTCTCTTGCTACGCAGCTGCTCAATGTCCTTGAGCCTTTGGGCTTCTGCTTTGGCATAGTCCTTCAGCTCCTTCTTGTAGTGCCCAAACATCTGTACAGAAATGTGCTGTCATGGATGGTGTACCAATTTTCAGGAAATATGTATACCTTATCAATACTCACCTTCTAATTGAAAATGGGTTCATGAAGTTTCCAAAAAGTGGGCAGTTGTTGTTAACATTTTTTTTTTTGCTTATCCCTAGTACATGTGTTACAGACCATGATAATCATGGTGGGTAGAAGTAGGCGACTGCTTTTACTGTAAATGCACCACATGTCTACGCATGTGAAAAGCAGTTAGACTTTGCACTTACAAATGTGTCAGAATCCTGTTTGGTTACTTGCACTCGCTGGTGGGATTGAATTTTGCAAGAATTGGGGGCCATTGGAGCATTTTTTTTTATCAAAAAAAGTGCCCAACGCGGGAATCGAACTCAGGTCGTAGCGGTCGAAAACCAACAGTTTAGACCATCCTTCCACCGACCCCTTGTTGTTAACATAGAGTTTCATGACCAGAAAAAGTTAGCTCATTTTTAAAATACTAAGTTATTAATTTCTGATAAAACTGAGACTATTATGTAAATATGTCACCCAGTTCATAAATTAGGTGAAGCTGGTTAATTTGTTACACTTTGACTTTCAAACTGAATTATGCAGTAGAGCCTTGCTATAAAGGACAACATCTAGTTCCAAATCTAAAATGTCCTTTAGAGAGAGGTGTTTTCTTACTAAAGAGCTGCTATTCAGCAAAAATTGTAATTTTGGCACTGTTCCTTTATAGAGAGGTGTCTTCTATCGAGAGTGTCCTTTCATTTGATAGAGAGAATGAGAAGTCACTGGCAATAACATGGTCTTTGTTAAATTTGCCAAATCTCTGGTAAATTGTTTATGGTCCTTCGAGACTCAACAAGTCCTAGTAGTCTTCTTCACTTCAAACAAAATGGTTTCTCCCAGAGAGAAGGAAACAAATCCTAAAGACATCTCAATTAAAAAACTAATGGTATATATTTAAAAATAGAACAAAGAGAGTCAATAATTTACCAGCTAGGGTGATACATTTAATAAGAGGCCTCTCCTCTGATTGTGAAAATGAATGGTGCTGATAATGGCTTCATCTATGCTTAATTAAAACCTACATACAGGCTGTTGGCACTTGTCAGTGTATTGCAGGCTGTATTTCAAACCACCAATGTGGTCTTAGAGGTTTCTTGATAAATCAGGAAGAAGGTATTTTGGTGTGTGGTGGTGGTCTTGTCCATGGTGCAGATCGAATCGGTCCGTGCACTCTGATCACAATACCAGCCAACAAAGGTGCCTTGTTGGTATTTTGGTGTGTATGGGGAGGATAGAATTAAAACAAAATTGAAAAGAAGAAATTGTGTGATTTGTGTAACTGAACGCTACAAGGCCATATTTATAAAACATGGAATATAATCCCCTACAGCTGAGTACAACAGAGCGGAGTCAAGAGGTTATCCACAAGATCAGCTGAAGAGGAAGGCGATGACCTTGACCATTCCCCCCCTCCACCGTCTGGGATTTCCCCCCGAGCCAGCCAGTTAACCCCAACATGGGGATAGCAACGTAAATAATCAAAGCTTGTCAAAAAATTCCTCCACGCGTTTTCACATTAAAAAGCCTGAACGATTATTATATAAGTAAGGATATGATATGTGTATGAAATAACATAGAAAATATAAAAAAAAAAAAAACGGCGTCTAAACTTGCCTGTGATAAGGAAACAATTTTTGAAGAAAAATGTTAGGAAATTATCTTAATTTGATCTTGGTCTCAAATGTTTGGAACCGGTTACTGGGAATGTTAGTTATCGATATATTGAGGGATTTGAAATTATTTAAAAGAGCATATCTAGACTAGAACCCGTTAGATTTTTTTTTTTTTTAACCGTTTAAAATTATCTACCCTATGTTATCAGAGGATAGCTATTAGAAGAGTGTTGACTGAGCCAACCCGATAGCTTGATCTGCCGCAAGTGACCAATAATCAATAAACGCTACCAACACTCTTATAAATTCCTATGCTATTATTGTCGATGTTGAGTCGCCAAGATTGAATAGTTGGAAGATTTGGAAGGGAATTATGGGAATGAGGAAGCAAGAAATCTGACGCATACAACCCTCTGAGTGGCTGGCCCTAGGTACGGATTACTACGGAAATGCAAGCCTTCTAATTCAACCTCGGGGGAACACAGCCACCCAAACAGTCCAGTAATGCGACAAACGAAGGGGGGAAAAAAGTTTGGAAACCCTCCAAATTAGGACTGTGCCCTATTGACGTCATGCAGGTGCTGACGGCCACTCTGAGAGAGGTCATCCAAGACGTGGGAGAACACCGTTTAGGCGTCCGTGCTAACCGCCGTCGCGTGCGGAAGTTTTTTTTATATAAAGTAGTAGCGGCTATTGTATGCTAATCTCAGGGGGTGACGAAAAAATGGCTGTTACGCGCAAACAAAGACACGCTAATTATGCATGGAATGAACATCGATGATATATGGATTTGTCTATAAATGTTATTTTGTAGAACTCGCCTTCATCATCTATAGAGACGTATAGGGAAATGATTTTTTTTAAATTTAGAAACTAAACTTTCCGGAAAAATAAGCACAAAAGTGAAATTATACTGGTGGATATCCTGATCGTGCAACTAAATTGGCTAATTCTGGAATAATTAAAAATCAAAGATTAGTTGATATTTATTCCGATAGATGGCGCAAGCCTTCAGCTACTTTAAGTTATATGATCAGGAGATGCCTAAACTTGTCGAAGTTAGTTCTGAATGAAAAAAATATATGATAGGTTCCGGCGAGGGAGTAAAATTTGCGGAATAAAACACAAGAAGGATTTGCAACATATCTGTAGGTAATAGGCAAATACGACACGGTTTGAAGCCATAAATGCCTTTAAATTAAAGGCATTAAAACATTGACAAACAATGGACGTCATGCAAGCAGCGACTGAGATAGAATGAGAAAGAATTAGCGTATCTACACAGAACCTCTAGAGAGTTTATTGTAGGATTATTGGGATGGCGAGAAATGAGACCTACCAAGTCAGAGCCATGTCAAGGTCCAGGAAATATTGAGCTGATTACTGGATGTTATAAGCCTAAAGGCAGTCTATGAAACCATTCCAGAGAAATTTCCCTGCAGGATTACGTTGAAGGACGACGTAGAGTGGCAAGCCAGAGTTACGCCATAAACGATGTGTTGTAGGTTTATGGCCACCTAGAGTTTGTGAACACGGTGGAGTCAATCTCTATTAAACTATTCAAGAGAAAATTCGCTGTGACGAAGTAGAATGGCAAACCAGTGTTATATAAAGTTCCCATAAACGTTGTGTTGGGTTTATGGGCATCTAAACTAGGGTTTTAGAACGTAAATAAATCAATCTCTACCGAGAGCATTCCAAAGAAAACTCTCTTCCTGAGAGAGATTTTGTTGAAGGATGTCATAGAAGTCATCCACAGAGTGTTGTACGGCTCATTTACACGCTGTGTAGTGTGGATTTTTATTTAAACTAGTGTTTGTGAAGACCGTTTGAAACTTTACTAATCAATTTCAAGGCAAATCTTCCGGTGGGATCACGAACAACGCAATGGAATGTTCCGTGTGGGTTAGCGAAGACCATGAAGCACCTGGCAAGATCGGGGTCAGCAGCATGTCGCCAATTAGCTGCGGGGAAGTTTCTGGGTGAGGAGAGAGTTGCATTCTTGAATGGGACCGACTGTCCCTATAATATTTGGTGTGACAACACATATTGACACCGTAAAATATCAAATCAATTCAATCTAGAAATACAAAACCAAATATAACCTGAAGTTTATAGCCACCTAAACTAGAGTTTGTGAATACAGTGAAGTCAATCTCTATTAAACTATTCAAGAGAAAATTCCCTGTGACGAAATAGAATGGCAAACCAGAGTTATATAAAGTTCCCATAAACGTTGTGTTTGTGGGCACCTAAACTAGGGTTTGAGAGCATAAATAAATCAATCTCTATGGAAAGCATTCCAAAGAAAATTATTTTATAAAAGTTTATTTCAGTTTATAAAAGTGGAAATATTCGTTTTAATCATTTTTTAAAAGTCACTCATTTTCTTATCCCAAAATTTCAATCTCAGCAAACTGTCCTATATTGCGGTCTACTCTGCCAGCAAGGGAAACCCAAAATCATCCAGAGAAGACAATGCTATGCAGTCATCACTCGGTACTGTCAAGGCAAGACGTGTTGGCGGGGACCTAGCCCCAGTGACTCACCAGCTACGCCAACATCCGGCGACTCCATCAGACTCTTCTCTTTCACAAGCCATCGCAAACTTCTCTAGAATGGATTAAAAAGGAAAAAAGAGTTACGCGGAGGTCAAGGGTGAGTTGATGGTTAGAACAAGCCCTTGAACAAAGGGCGCTTCTTCGAAATTATAAAGAAGTTGCGTATGGTCCACACTCGTGGCGTATTTGCCTTCAAAATAAAAGTGTCTTAAGTTCAAGCCATTAGTGGGATCTTGGAAGATTACAGACCTATGTTTTCAATCTCTGAACTCGAATAACAAGCCGCTGTCTATTGCGAGCAGTTCATACTACCAACTGGTTACAGCGATGATGGCCACAGAAGATTTCACAATGGATTAAGATACCTGAAAAGTGAAACTGCCTCTCTCTCTCTCTGCCAGATGGTCAAAAATATATAATCCAGAGGGTTAACGACAGTTTTTTGTGTGTGGGGAAGTTTGACGTATCAAAGTCATTACACACATCTCGAAATATCTACCGCATTTTCAAAAGTAGAAGTGACTTGTAAACAAAAAAAAAATGTGTTCGAGTTTTATGGCAAATTACACACCAGGCAAGCGTTTGGACTAAGTATTGAATTAACTTTAAAATAGAAAGAAGAAGAATTTCAAGTAGCCCCATATTTCTTTATAACATTTAACCTAAAACTCTCTTAATCTAACAATAATGAATAATACGAGGGTGAGTAGAAAAGTAAGGTCTCCTATTTTTTTTTTTTTCATAGAAAAACACATTTAATCACAACTTTTTATACATCATTGGAAAGGTTGGACACTTTGCTATATGCCAATAATACTTAGTATATAAGGTAAAATTCCAATTTAGCTTCTCTCACTGCTATTTAACATATTGATAGCGAATATACAAAGAGGTTATTATTACAATACAGGAAAATGAGCTGTTGTTGAGCTGCCCAACAGTCGCTAAGCCACAGCTAAAGTGGGAATTGGTAACAATGAAAGAGAGTTTTTTTGTTCACTTTTACTATCAGTTCTACAGAAAAATTGAGAATAGGGGGTTAAAAATTAAAAAGAAGAAACTATGATTGTTATGTCTCACTACCAAGACTTTATATATAGCGGATAACCTGTTTATTTATTGATAATCCTACTGTTATTTTTAAATATCATTTGCTGATTGGAAGTTTGTTTGAGAAATGTATATCAACCGATCTTTCTTTATTTTCTTCCAGACGTTTCAGTGACTTCGTGAATCATTCCCATGAGGATAGTGACAGAGTCACTGAACGTCTAGAAGAAAATATAGACTGGTTAATGTATTTGTAACTTTAAAAGATAGAGAGGGATATTTATAACCCAGGGAGCGCAGAATGGACAAGTGCTAAGCGCTTTTACTCGCGTCCTGTTTTGATTGTTGAGTTGAACCAGTTGACCAGGAAGTTCAATGCTGAGGTTGAGTCTGGAATCCAGGATGAATCTATAGAAGACGAGATGTATGTAGTATTTTATTATTGATGTTGTTGAAATAGACAACAGAGCGGTCGTTTTCAAGTTTGTTGCGCACCTGACGGAGAACCATCGAGGAACAGATCAGAAATTTGAGGACCAAGAGAAATATTGTGAGTACAAGTGTGTTCTATCAAATTCTTTACGAGAAATGTTTTTCCGTCAGGTTTATCAATTACTTTGTTAGAGAAAAACTTTTGCAGAACATCTTGTCAGCATTAGTTCAGAAACATCTCGGTAGATTTAGCTTTGAAAGCCGTATAAGTAAGAAAGAAAGATGGTGCGCAAGATTTGCTTCGACCCTATCTAAATAATTTAGCATAGTAATCAAAGAACTTTCCTGCTCTTTTTTTTATGCTTCCAATTGTCATTATGGTAAAGCTTTCCAAACGGGTAGTTTCCTCATATTTACTAATGTAGCTCGTAGGTATTAAAGATTCTAAGTATTGAAGATTCCAACCCGTTTTTTAGACCACAAGATATATGCTGTCTTGACAAGTATCTCACAACATTTTTTTGGCTCTCGGATCGATGAAATTTGTGGGGGAAAATTAGGTATAGGACAACAATGCGCCATCTATCGTGCTTATATATTTTCTTCTATAAAGTTTCTTTTTACACATAAATCAAATCTCTCTACTGTCCTTACTGCAATGTAAAAGTATTGGGAGGGCTTGGCTCATCAGCGGTTTCACCAAGTAAGGGCAGTAAAAATTGTTTTATTTAAAATAATCATACGCTTCATAAGGAGTTCAAGTTTCCAAAGATAAATATTTTAAAAATAAAATTAAAAGCCATCACCAGAGATAAGTTTTTATTATCTCTAGCTTTCTCTCGGGCTTATAAAGGCCCCCTCCTTATACTGAAGACCATCTTACATATCTAGCTTTCGGGCTGAAATAATTTCAGTTCTCCCCTGAAGAAGGGCCTTTAAGCCCGAAGAGAGAGAGGGGGGGGGGGGGTAGAGCTAATAAAAATAATATCCCTGGGTGGCTTATAATGTCAATTGGATTGGATACAAAAGATTAATTTATCGAAAATACGAATTTGTTCCCCTTAAAGAAAGAAGGAAAATCAAAGCACAGAGGAAATTAAGCAATCTCATGGAGTGAAGAAAGCGCATTAAAAGGAAGACCTTATCGATCGATAGTAAGAAAAAAAGTCTTCAGGAGAAATGCTCCGCCGGCGACATTGAGGCGGGCGGGCAGTCCTTCATTGAAGCCCATTAGATGTGCGGTGGAGGAAACAATTGGCGCTTTTTGTAGCCATTCCCACAATGGCGCCGAGATTTCCTTGTGGGGCTGTGCTGGGAAACTGATCCGAGACAACAATATGCTGCGAACAGCGGTCGCCAAGCAATATTCAACCTTAATCAACAGGTATGGAAGGAGAGTCGTCTGGACATCAAGCTCCGATTTCTACATATTTCGTGTCTAGAAAAGGAATAAGTTTGTTTTTTCTTTACTGTAATGTGCTCGGAGACTGCTATCGTATCGATACTCATGAAGCTGTTCTCCAACCAGATGCATCTAGAGAGAAAGACAACGACCGTCCATCTACGGGGCAGAGAAAAACGACACCAGATTAGAAAAGAGTATTTACATAAGTGATCAACTTTTAATTTTCTACCTATGATCCTCGATAAGAGTGAAATTCAACAAAAATCTCCAATACCATCTACTAAAAACTATTTTACAAAGCATTTTATAGGAGAAAGATTTCTTGAAGGTGAATGGTGCGTGTAGAAGAGAATCCACATGATAGGTCACATTGTCGCATTGTAGATTTTTCCATTGGCAATTAGAACCAGGATAGTTGGAATGAGGGTGTACATAGTGTGAAGAAGTAGAAGGTCTAGCAAAGTTGGAACAGGCCTGCTCGGACTTCCTCTTGGTCGCCTGCCAGTGACCAACCATCGGAGAACGTTGCCCAATCACGTGAGACTTCCTTCCGATCTGACGAAAGCTAATGGACTGACGAAGTCTTGAATAGACCGCGGCCTTGCGAAGGTAACTCAAGGAGCAATTAGTTGTCTTCACCCAAAGTCAATACACGCCGACGACAGCGAACGGGTGGCGAAAGACGTTTTCAAGACAGAAAGATTCAAAATGTCGGTGGTAACATCGGTGTAGAAGGAAAATAATCATCAATACCTTTATTAACACCTTTATTATTATATACAGATTACCCTGAGAGATACAGCAATGAATGGAAAAGCGAGAGAAAAAAAATAGAATAAACAAAAGTGTTAATGGAAATTTTGCCGGGAAGATAATTGGTCTATAAAAAATAAAGGTCACCTCTCCCATTCAAGTAGACGCTAAATCTAAACGTCATCTATTGACCATCTCCGCAAACTAACGGAGTCAAAGGTGTAGAAGGAGAACAAGCTGTAGACCGGTTGAGAAAGATTTTAGGAACACTGGCCTTCAGAAAAAATAGATCAGCTAACGGAAACAACGCTATTTAGTAGGGCAACCAGGTAGATATTCTATCTAGCGCATATCTGGCTGGGAAATACAGAAATCACTCGCCCCCGAAACAAACAAAGCATGGGTGACAAGTAGTGAGAGGTATTTTGACGCCGCGCCAGCATGGAGTTCCTGGTGCGTGCAAAGATGTAATTAGCGAGAGTCTCACGTGCGAAACATCCATCACGTGTAAAGAACGACGGTTTAGTGACTCCAAAGGTGGAAAACAAACAAAACAATACGGACGATAGAGGCAACTAGTGGGCTTCGATATTTAATTCCGTAAAAGTAATAAGAGCTCGATTTGTCTCTTTTTTTATATTCTATTTGTCTAACGAATACTGTCTTTGAAGCAAACAATTGGAGAATGAAATAGCTAATTAGCTATCCAATATAAACGTTTTCAAGCTGAAAGCTCCAACAGAGCATCTAATTATTGACAATAAAGGGGTTGAGTAAAGCCTGTGGTGCACTGCGGATGGTCCGAAACCAAAAAGCTATACTTGAGCGTCCAACTATGCTACCCTGCCAATTCTCTTGAATATCCACTTAAGTAAGGTGGGGTTCTCACTTTTGTACAGCTAATCCACACAACAGTACCTGTGTATCGGAGTAGTTAGTTACCTGCAACACCTTGGAATTCTCAGCTTGCTAGCCTGTAAAGTATTAATAAGGAAACCCAATAGAGTCGAGATATTCTATTTACAAATAATAATTGTGTGGATGTTTTAAAAATTATTCTGTGGGTTACTAATTCTGCCCATCTTGAAACTTCCTATTTAGATACCTCCCCACACGGATCATTAGCTTCCAAATTAACGTTTCATCAGGAAAATGTCATTAAGATAAATACTTTTGCCATGTCTCTTAAGGAATCTACAATTTTTGTATATGTGCGGAACCCATCTATGTCTTTGATCGGCTGTAAGGGTAGGGATACATTGAACCGTATTATACGTATAATGAATAACCATAGCATCATAATGCACATCCATATATTCAATATTCGACACAATCCTTAGTAGTTATTTCAAGGCAATTTACGTTTCCTCTCATTCCAGGTTTGATGCTCAAATCACTTCTTTGGAGATACAAAAGCCTTCCGTGTCCCGCAGGCTCCTCTTTTTACTTCAATTACCGGTAGTGCTTCCAAAATTCTACGTAGCCTGTTCCTGAACTCTTCCATAAGTACCTCGCTCCAGTTTTGTGTGTGAAGTCAGCCATTCTGGCGTCGATCCTCCGCACTCTTGTCGTATTTTAAATCAACTTCGTATAGACTATGGGGTCGCTGTTATTTCAGATCACAGTCCATTATCGCGAGTTTGATTTTTAAAGTCCTCCTTCATAGGTGGAGAATTTAACTCTTTCAATACCTGAAAATATGTCCCACACACAGACATAGAACAAAATTGACCATCGACTACACTCAATGTAGAGCAACCTTAACCATTCTCTCTCTTTAACCATCCTCAAATTCACGCTTAAAACTTAAAGAAGATTTTTTTTTACGTTATTATATCACTTTGTAAGATTGCAACCTATAAGAAAGTTTTACTTCATACCGAGGTAATCCAAATATATGCAGATATGTTTCATACATAGTGTTCTTCAGAAAGAGCCAGAGCTAAAAGTCCAAGGTAGTGCCGAGGTCACCGAGTTGTCAGAGAATTAGACGACGCGTAACAACCCGTAATTCCACGTAATGTATACCTGCTAACTCTCGCCCTCGGAACAACCTATACACTGACTACGTCAATTAGTTTCAACTCTTTTCTAGGGAGGCCGAAGTGCCATGTTTCTATCTCAAAACGCCTTTGGTTATGAGCTAAAAACTTTTTTTTAAATCAATGTTAACTGTGAGATATTAAGAAATCTGTGATATTGGTATCGTGTGGCTATATATAGATCTGTTAAAGTGTTGATCCTGTTGTACGATTGTGTTTCAGGTTCGAATCCGAGAAGGACGGATTTTAAATAGGTATTTAACATTCTTCTATTTCATTAAGGTTCACCATTTCGTTGAACGCGTCTCACTAAATTTCTCTATACAATGAAAGGATTCAAGATAGAATGTCCCATAGTATTATCCCCGGATTCAGATGAGAAAAACAAAAAACGGCAGTTTCAACCAGTCTATCAACGTTATAAATCTAAGATTTACATTTATTGGCCGATGTGTTTTCTTGTACTACCAGCTGTAAAGTTCAGCAGAAAATTCGAGAATACCGTTTAAAAACGGACACATAAGAATTATACGCAGCGGTTTTTACGCATCACCACATAGAGACTGTACATAGTTTATCACCTCTGTATTGATACGCTTAACATTGTGTGAAAAATAGTACAAAAGTGAAATTGTACTCGGATCAGATGATTTTTTTTGGGGCCCGAGCCGGACAGGGGACGGCGCGCTCTCGCTGCACGCCAGAACACATCCGGACGTTTTTTTTCCTTCTTGGACTCCGGGCCAAGTCGTCGAGATGTCTTTATTGTTGCTCTGTACATTGACGGTCCAGATGACATAGAGCCGATATTTTACAGACTACATCATTTTGAAGGCAATAGTGTTGCGCTGGTGACCTGATGTACTGGGACAAAACATCCGAGAAGCCTTTTTAACAAACTTTCACAAACTAAAGATTTGGAGGAAAAGAACTTTCTAACTAAAGATTATATATATAAGTTAATATAAGTTAATAATTATTGTCTTAAATAATCTATTTAAAAAAAAAGTATGCAAAATTCAACGATACAAAGTATGCAAAATATTATACAAAACAAAATTATGTAAAAATAATTATACATGAATGTTGTTGTTGTTGTTGTCGAGTCCAATGAAGAGCCTCAGATGTCTCCATGCATCTCTATCACAGCAGTCGCAATTGGGGGGGGGGGGGGGGGAGAAGTCCGACCACACCTCCCTGCGGTCCCCCCTGGACCCCTGGAATATTTGACCAAATTCTGATTCGTTTCCAAGGTGACTAACGTGGCAACGGCATCCATTTTCCAATGATGAGCAAAACATGAAAGTTATTAAAAATAAGTTGTAAAAAGTTACAATTAAATCCATAAGATGTAGACAGTAAGTGGTGACATGTAAATAAAGGACTCCAGCAGCTCAACAACACTATATGCCTCTGTGATTAGCACCTCCACTTGATATATAGCAGGTATGAGATGATTAAAACATCGAAGGAAATCAACATTATTTAAAAAAAACTGGCTAAATCAATTTAAAGAATATAGAATTAACTTGATATTTTGTGTGTGGAAAGGAATCGAAGAATAGACACCGTTCAAATTTGATAAATGTTTAAAACCGTTGCTTCTCTAATGATGCATTAGTTCCTTTCAGCGAGAAATCGGGATCATACTATTTCTTTCTATATGCTGTATACAGGTCGACCTTTGTCTGAATTTATCCAAACGGGAGTTTGTGGCACATTCTTTATCACTACCATTGGTTTGATGCATTTTTAAAGGGAGGACAGGAGTCTCTTTTGTAAATGTGAATGTAAATAAATTATATTTTAAAGCGAATGTTTCAAATGAAACAATTTTCTACACTGTCCTTTCTGCAGTGGCAAAATATTGGGAGTGCCTCTGACGTTCTTTCAATTCTAACCATTTCACCATTGTGCAGTAAGGGCGTTAGATAATTGTTTCATTTGTTAAAAAAAAAAAAAAAAAAAGAAGAAAAACATTCACGCTAAAATGGTAAACATTTCTAAATGCAGATGGCAGGTTAATACACATCATATTTAAATGTACAAGGAGTCTCCCAAAAGAAACGTTACAATTTCAAAGTACAATATCCTGGCTTGTAATTGAGGTATGTGAATTAAGTGGAGTTTATAATTTTTATGCGCGTTACAGGTGACACCGGAGAATTTATAAAATCGACGTGTGCACACAATGTGTGAACAGGTTTATTGAAACCAGATCTCAGGTCACAATTGGACAAAGAACCAACCGCCCGTCAATAAGAAACTGGTACCAAAACTTTACGGAGGCAGGCTCCTCTGTACCTTTTGGGACATCTTGAATTATGAATCTATTTTATATCCTTTGTGTTCCTTATCTATTTCACCGCCTCAACTTTATCAACATCATCCGATGTTCAATATGAAGTTGAATAAATACATACTTGGCACTCTTTGAAGAAAATTGTTGGGAGCTAAGACTTTCCTATTCTACCATCGAGCAGAGTAATCACCAACACCTCGAAGGAATTTATACTTTTTAATTTCCTTTCTTAACTAACTAATTTACATCATTTCAAAACCAAATATACACATGCAAAGTAGTCCGGTTATCTGGTCAAAATATAAATATATAAATCAATGAAAACAACTTATAAAAATGCGCTAAAAATATATATATTTTAAAAAACATTCATAATTTTTTATATTGATTAATGAAAGTTTTATAACAAATTGATATATGTAAATATAATGTGTCAGTATAGCAAGCTATAAATAGACAATATATTTTTTAAAGTTTTGTATTATATAATACTACTTTTTTTAGAAAATATATATTTTTTATCTCTATTTTGGATCAGAAATCTTTATTTTCCTCAATAATACGTATGCAAAACTTCATGGAATAACAGTGCCTTTGATTGTAAAAATGAGAATTTTATAATAAATGTGAAATACGGAGTGTTCAGTTTGTATACACCTACATACAGTCGAGTATGTTACCTCTTTAATGGCTATTTAAATAGGCGTCCCAGTCCTAACTTTCTCCTACCGCGGAATGTACGTAAATCAGGACACCTGGAGACAATGGTCCATTTACTTGTCCAAACATCCGTCGCTACCACTTACAACTCGGAGGACTATATCATCCTGAGGTAATATGTGTGTCAAGGCTCTGACAATTCTATAGTCCATCATCTGTTCCCCCCTCGGTTCCCTCTATTCGCGGCTAGTTGGTTTCCCAACCGTGCACAAGTCGGTCAACTACGGATGCCACGCCTCGGGTGAAGTTGGCCGAAGCTACAGAAACGGGGAAACCACGCGGATGGGACTTTCAACACATGTGGTAACAGTACGACCCCAAAAATGAGCTCTTGGCAAACTACACAGGTCTTCGGGTTAAGGTTCTTCGCCGCTTAGAAAACTGCGTGTTATAAAGAAAGTCATGGCTGCACTACGCGCCAATCTACCCTGAAAACGGTTTTGTTGACCAGCTTCACGTTGGGGTCAGGTAGAGGACCGTGTGGGCGCCCCAAGTTGACCTAGTGGTTCCCAGAGACCAAAGTTATAGAAATGGGGATTTGCCGACATTAGTTAATTGAAGGATTCAATTCCAACGTTCATACATAATTGCTTTATTCTAAGGAATTCCTTGTTCACAGAGTATTTTGGGGGTACATCCCTAAGGAAACAATCTAGAAGAGTGCAGTAGGCGGGGTTTATTACCCTAGAACAGGGGTGGGCAAACTTTTGAGTCGGAAGATTCAAAAATTACAATTTACAAAATTTCAAAGTTTTTAAAGAGCCACAAAATGTTTTCTTACCAACAATAAATAGTACTCGCATAAATAATATTTACATATGGAACTATATAAAGAGCTTCACATCCAGTTTGCCGACCCCTGCCCTAGAATCAAAGATCGGGGGAGAGGTAAGGGGCCTCCTAACTCGATTATAGCTTGGATGCCAATGGGGCTCAGTGATAATAGTAGAAATTCAGTTGTCATTTTGTACTGGGAAATAATCGCACTTCAAATAGATTTCCGTTGAATTTGTCCTTTTGGTATTTGAAGAAACGTTGGGCGGTAAGATATAATTTCAACGTGCATGTATGACTAGGGTTACCTTCGCCCGTTTAACGACTACACAACGACGGTTTGGAGATCCAACTGCTGGGATGGGAGGTTATGGCACCCAACACTCTTATTACAGCGGTACCAACTCCATGGTACATACAGGCCGCGCTTGTGACCGCTTAGCACCACATGGCTACACAGGTAGAAACACTTGTACTTCCAAGAGAATCGAGAAACCGTTAACTTACACTCACTGATGAACTTGTGCGGTGATCTTTGAAGCAATTTATTAATATTTATTTTTAAGTGTCCAATACGGGATTCGACCCCAGGTCAACGGGCTGTCTACAGTTCCATTATAGTAATAAGAGTAATTTTTTTTTTCAAATAGTTAAAAAAGTGCATTCAACATGTGATCATTTAAAATATGACCCGAAAAAAGAAGTCAATATGGGCTAAGATTCTGCGAGTCCTGAGGATTCCAGCCGTCCAACAACACCGATGCTATCAGTTCCGCAAGTAGGTCCTCCATCTACCCGGAAGCATTACTTTCAGTCAAACTGCAGCAACAATACGGCATTCCCGTTCTTCTTCTGTCCGACCTATCGGCCGAACTAACGGAGGAAGCGCTTGAACAAATTTGTACTTCTAATTACTTTGAAAGACGACTTCTTGAGATGGCATGAGATAGAGGACCCGTGAAAAGAACGCAAAAATTAATTTTAATACTCTTTCTTTCAACAAGATTCACATCATTCACCTGGGTTTGCTAAGGTATTATCGGATTATGTGGTTAACAATTTTTTTTTTTTTTTGTTATTTTAATGTGGATTTTGATCTGTTCACATTCCACAACAAAAATACAGTTAAACCTGTCTATAGCGCCCCCTCTTGGGACTCACCAAAATAGGGTGCTATAGACAGGTCACTTTTAATGTAAATCGCATCGTACTACGTATTGAAAATCAGGCGCTATAGAGAGGGAGGCGCTATTTAGAGGGGGCGCTATAGACAGGTTTAACTGTACATACTTTAAATAATATTTAGTATTTCCTTTCATTTGAGGATTCCTGTATCAGTAAACACTACCCGAGGTCACTCTGGGCCGGTCCTCTCTGGCATTCTCAGCGTCTAGACGGACCATCCAGTAGGGTTAAGTAGATTGAAAGATATGGGGGTAAGATGGGTGCGTTTAGATAAGAAAGGCGATTACTGTATTGACTCATCCATTGATGAGCTCTACTCTTCCCCGGCAGACACTATCAAAAATCTCAAGCTTTACAAGCTTGATACCTTAGTGTGATTGAGTGGAGATAAGAAAGAAGAAGAAGAAGAGAAAGGCGATGAGGTGGCATAAAATAAATTGAATATTTTCATTCCTCTTTTGTACTTTAGCCACTGCTCTGTGTAAATAAAGAACAAGAAAAAGGTATTCGAACAACATCTTTATAGAAATTAAACATTATGAGACAAAGTAAACGATAAGTTTTTTATTATTATTATTATTAGGGCGTGAAACCTAGCAAACCTTTCTCCCCACACATCTACACTATCTCTCCCATAGATCAGAGAGAGAAAAAGGGAATGAGGAGAAGTACCTAACCAAATTGGCTACTGGTGAAAGGAATGTGCGCTGCCATCGCAACATTCCCATTTAACAGGTATTCTTCCCTTTTTATTATCTACAATTCACAATAGACCCACAGCAATAGAGAAGTTCAACTTTGCCTCAATTATAATAGCCTGTATAATGAAACCATTATTTTATATAAACCTATAGTCACAGGATGTAGGATCCAAATTTTACTTTTACACTAGGCAAAAACGATAGGAATCGATAACCCAAAGATAACGCTGGTTGTGTACCATTCATTGAAACCCTGCTATTTCTTTTAGTGCAGGTATACAGTAGTATGTCGGAGAGATTAAAATATATATACCGTTATATATATATCTATATATATAAAAATGAATGTTTGTATGTTTGTATGTTTGTTTGTCTGTGTCTTTGTTTGTATGACTCCTATACAAATTCGCAGTAGATCACTAATTCAACCCAAAATTTCCATACATAGGTAAAAAATAACGAGGATGACGATAGGCTATTTTAAAATATATATAAATCATTTATTAAAACTATATATTCAAATTATTCAACTTAGCTCACGAGCAGCGCCCTCTAGAACACTCAGGCGGGCGATGGCGGCGCGCGACGATTGGCTGCCGGCGCAGCACGTGACTTCCCTTCCCCCTGCCCCCCCCCCCCCCCCCCCCCCCCCCCCCGCCGAGTAAATGAGATCTCCCGGCTGACGGCCGGTTGAGCTCACGAACAGCGCCCTCTAGAACGCGTGACGATTTTGACGGCGCGGGGCGCTCCCAGTTGGACAGTTGCGCGGGGGCAGAGTGACCTCGCGGGTGCCCTCCGGGAACTACGTCCATCTTCCATATGTAATATACATTTAATCGTGTAAACCCGGGCGTTGCCCGGGTCATTCGTCTACAAATTCTCAGTAGTTCACTAATTCAAACCAAAATTTCCATACATAGGTAAAAGAATACTGGGAAGACGATTGGCTATTTTAAAAATTTTGCTTTTTAAAAATTTTGCTGTATCATGTTTGATTATCAGATACAAAATTATATCGGGAAAAATTCCAAAAAACAGAGACCACGGGTGAAACAGGGTACATTTAATAGGGTAAAACCCGGGCGTTGCCCGGGTCATTCGGCTAGTAGGGGTATAAAAGAAAGAGACGACACAACCTCCATTTGACCACTAATCGCACCCGTCCATTAAGAATCATCTAAACCATTAGAGTTGATGAACCCAAATGTATTAACTATTGGGGAGAGAGAGAGATGGCCGTTCATTAGAGAAATAGCCACGAATAGTATGTCTAATGATACAAGGTGGTCCATAAATATGTTGTTTTTTGACCACATTCGAGGCCGCGGCAGGCAATACATGGCTGATCCAGTAACCTACTCTCTCTTCCTCCACCCCGGTGTTCTACTGGCGTCTAGAAGGTTGCCATTGCTCTGCCGCGGTCGATAGAGCTCTCGGGTGACGTCGGTGGGCTGTCACAAATCTGTACCACGAGCGGGGATTCAACCAATGATCCTGATCAGCAGAGGTCCAATCTACCATTATTCCTGAAATCCGATCCAGTCAGCCGGGCTGGTCTGGAACACACGTAGTGGTGGGGCGTTCAAACACGGAGGGCCGGTCGGTCGGTCGAAGTAGGCCGCAAATAACCAGACAAAACGTCCGGCACCACTTGCATAATGTTCCTGCTGGCTCCAAACAATTGATCTGGCCTTATTGGGACAGCGGCGGGAAATATCGGTGGGGCTGGAATCCTCTCTCCGCGAGATCCAACACAACAGCAGTACTGGAAGCCCCGCTTCCTTTTTCAAATAGTCAAAAAGGGATAGCGGCTGTCACAGATCAAACAAAGAGAATATTACAGCGTCCCGATGTAACGGAACGCAATATGTAACATCTGGATCCTAAGCAAATCCAGGTCAACATCGGATATGGAGCATCCCGCTTTTCTTTTGGCTTCGTCCTTTGGATAAACTTTTAGGGCTAGCCCTCCTTCCATTACCTCATCAACAATTTTTTTATTATTATTATTATTCTAAAATAAACGTAAGTAAGAGATTGGTTAAATGATAAAATTAAAGAGTTTGGTATTAATATGATTGTACCCCTGCGTAGACTTAAATGATTCTCAGTTGATAGGAGAAGAGTTGAATACATACTCCAGCCATCTCCTACAGTTTACCGGGGGGTTACCTCAATTATTATAGCTCTTCCTTTCAGCAACAATTAAGAGATATGCAAGACCAAGGACTATTATCATATCCATGTCAAGCTTTTATTTCATTATTCTTTCTCTATCTCCTTATATTTCTCAAAGTACATAGGCTTGGTTTATTTTTAAGTCTTAAATTGTCGATAAGGTAGTGTGGAGGGCTAATCCCTGTAAAGTTCTTTTCTATACAGTAGAATGAGATGACACTCACGCTAGAGTACACCTCTCTACAAAGAACAGTTTTCATTTGCAAAATGATCATTTTTACTATTTAGCTTCAGTAAGAGGACACCTCTCTCTAAAGGACACTTTGGCCCTGCAATTAGGTGTCCTTTACAGGGAGGTTCTACTGTATATTAAAACAGTTTTGTGCTAAAAATGCATTGGTAATATTCTTGAGATACGGCCAATCCTAAATATGGATCTTGAAATAATGAAACTTTATTAGAATGATGGAGCCGGGAGAGGAGATTAAGCCCTGCCCTCAAGAGTTGTTTGAAAGAGTGGGGCTATAGCTAAACAGGGCAGCAATTCCCTAGTACTTAATTTTGGTTTTTCTTTTCATACACACGGGCAAGAATAATACTATGCTGCTTTCTTGGCATATGTAAACGATATCGTAATCCCCACACTGCAGACTTTCTCTTAGATCTAAAATCAAGGTAGAAAGGCAGTTTTATCGACAGGTAAGAGGCGACAACTTTATCCAAGAGATGAAGTTCTACAAGCCTCGATATCAAAAATCCGTTCAAAGATATGAATAAGAAAAAAACAATAACTATAAAAGCAACCATATCAAAAAAAGACTATAATCCTATAAGTCATTTATTCACCAATCTCAAACGGGTTGTTTCAAGCCAATGAGGTTGTCACAGACAATACCATTAATCACACACAAGTTGGAAAAGGTCAACAACTAGAGTTTCTGGGGTCATGGCTCTCAGAGCAGCAGCACAGAACACGATGGATTGCCACTTAACTAGCATGTTGAGATGTTGCTGGATGTCAAAGTTTCCCAAGTTGGCAGCGAGAAACGGTGGCGAGGTAATTGAGCAGATTAGGATAGGAGTAGCAGCTTGCGATGGAGGTCACACAGCTGGCGGCATCTAATGAGAAGGTGTTAGAAACACAAGGACAACACATTATGTAGGCCGCTCGCTGGGTGTCGTCACCGTTGTACACCCCCACCACTACTGGAAGTCCTGGGTGAAGAACCCTCCCCACAGAACTATATCGCATAGAAACACCTAAATTTGACACGGCTATGCCAACAATATACATCTCATTAACTTCCGTGTTATCGCCTGGGGAAGAAGAGATCGGTAATCTACACAACTTATTTTTCACGATATATTTTCTATATGACAAAATGTTCTTTTTAACTTGATCAACGATGGAAATTAGATTTGCTCATTTGGCTCATGATAATTAATGGTAATTCTTAACGTTTACTATTGTCCTAGAAATCATTAACAAAACCTTTTTTGAAATTTTCGAGATCAAGATGAAACTTCTATTTCATTTTTGATTTAGAACCCTCAAATTGGATTATTTGTAGCTGCTGATTTGAAATACACAAATGTTCAGGAATCTTGCTGATTTGAAGAACTATTGGGCGAACAGAATTCCTCGTTTAAAGAGCATAAGTTTATCTTATTCTGGCGAGATATCCTCGAAATAAATATTTTCACAATGATACACAACTCGAGGAGGCAATGGAAGTTTATAATACGATTCTATACAAGCAGTGAATCCCTAATATGGTACTTATATGATTCTTCTTTACTGAACACAGTTCAATACACAATAACCCATGTGCAAAATACCTTAGTAGATAAAACGATAAAAGATATCTCGATTGTAAGCGTATCAGCGCTTCCTGTATAAATGGAAGAATTGTCGTACAAAGAGGGGGGAAACTAGTATAATAAATAATAGGCGGATGTGGGGGCTTCGGTTAAAAGGAAATTTTACAAAATCAAAAATTATCTGTGCCGTTCTAGCGATAAGAAACTTCAAGGTAAATGCTATTTCCTTAAAGAGACCTTCATGTACTTTGGGCATGAAAACGACACGAGAAAAGTGAGGAAGTATCCATACAGCTTACACAGGATACAGCACTCACTTAAGTTTCATAACAATGCGAGTGCAGGGGGGATCACAAAATGGCAAATCAATTCTGCGAGGGTTGGGCGGAAGTTCAGGTGCGGCTTGAGATCGCGAAGAATAAAAAGGGCAATCAGGGAAGGCACGAATCTTCTTGCCCAAGTTCAACCACACGCAGTACCTGTTGAAACTGACATCTCGAGCTACTTTCTATAATACGTAATCGTGTATGAATTCGGCCACAATCCTCGTCATTTGATATAATAACAATATGATAACGTACAAGGAATAGCGCTTTAGCATTTCTTCAGAAAACTCTCCTTTCTATACAGCTTTCAGTGAGGATCTTTTCCGAAAAATTCTATCGTTTTTCAAGCAATCTGGCACGTAATACAAGAAATATAGCTAGAGATAGGTCAGCAGTTCATACCAAATCTTACACTGAAGTCTTCGCACGCATCCAAAGTTAAATTCCTTGACTCCTCTCGAAGGGCAACAGGACCTTTATGGTATGCACCTTATACGAGGGTAAAGTGAAAAGTTCTCGGCCTAACAATGAAATAATCTGATTTTCATTTAAAAAAACTTTTTATTTTCTACATAATCTCCCTTGACTTTCAACACACTTGATCCAGCGTTTCTCCAATATCAGTATTCCTTATCGGAAATGTGGGTCTGGACGGCTGTTAAAATATTCGTCTACAGCTCTTTCAACTTCTTCATTGGACGCGAAGTGCTTTCTAGAAACAAATTGCTTTAGGCGTGGAAAGAGTTGGAAATCTGAGGGTGCCAAATCAGAAGAATAGGAGAAATGGCCGAGCAAAACATACCTCAAATCCTGTAGTTTTCCCCATTGCCAACACACTTTGGTGAACAGGCGCGTTGCCCTGGTGAAAGATGATTTTTTTTCTTCCTCAAGCCAGGCCTCTTCTCGCTAAATTTGACCTTAGCAGGTAAAAAGAAGGTTAGAGTAATATTCACCTGCAATAATTCTACCTTTTTCAAGGTTATCATTTAACAGGATCCATTTGGCATACCAAAACACACTGGGCATGCATTTTCCGTCAGATGAGATCGACTTCGCTTTCTTTGGCGCTGAACCACCGGCTTCCACCCACTGCTCCGACTGCTGTTTGGTTTCTGGCGTGTAGTGGTGGACCCATGTCTCGTCCATGGTGACAAATCGACGCACAGAACCGGTCGGATTCCTCTTTAATCGGTCCAAACATTGTTGCGAATGTCGTTTACGCCTTTGCTTTTGATTTGCATGCAGCAAATGCGGCACCCACCTTGCGCAGAGCTCGTGGAAGAACGCTTCACGATTTTGCGTGTCATCCTTGCGCAGGGGCCATGCTAACTTTCTCTGTATCGTTCCAATTTTAGTATATGTACCGCCGAACAAGCGTGTGGAAGATGTTCCGTACTTTTTCTTCCGATATTCCTACGGCCTCAGCTACCTCACACACCTTTACTCGTCTATCGCCCAACACGATATTGTGCTCCTTTTCGATAGTTTCCAATGTGGTTGCAGTTTTTGAGCGTCCTTCACGTGGGTCATCTTCGAGCGACGTGCGACCACGTTTAAATTCAGCTGCCCACTTTTTAACGGTTGAAATTGTAGAAGTAGAGTTCTGGTAAATTTTTGTCAACTTCGGATGAATTTCTGCAGAGGTTAATTCATCCAAATCGAAGAATTTAATAACTGCACGATCTTCAAGTTTATCCGTTTTAACGAAACGCGCGCAAGACGTGTGCTGCAAAGACTCGTTTACACAATCTATTTGAGAGAACAATTTGAAACTTGTCTTACGAACAAATGACATGCGCGCGCAGGGAGGAGAAACATAATATTTTGCCGATTGGAATGACATCTCTAGGTCAGGCTGAGAACTTTTCACTTTACCTTTGTATTTATCTGATTCTCCAACAGTTTCGGAAATTGATTTCCTAGAGATTGGATTGAAACTTTTTAATTAAAAAAAAAATTAAAAAAAGGGGTTGAGAAGCTGACGTCAACCACCGCTGCACCTTACTTCTCTCCCTCACACAAGGCCGAGTTATCAAGGCTGTCTGATCAGACCATTCATAGTCGATACCCAAGGAAATATATTTTATTCCTATCCTCACCCACCAATTGGTGACCTACTGTCAGTCTTTAAGGCTTTGTTCTTTAAGATTCACTCTTTAGAAAAAAAAACTTTCTTGAAGTAGAAAGCCGAAATAATTTCAAGAAAATATTGGTCTTATTAAAGAAATCATTATTAAATAAATACTCATTCAAATTTTAAGACTTTCTTTTATGGTTGAGAGCCGTTTTGTGTTCCATTGGAGAGGCACCACCTTTGTGAGATGACACAGGACCTTACACATATCTCGCATTTGTTAGCTAGCCCTAGAAGGCATGGTACGGCTGTCCATGAAAGTGATAAGGAGTAGGGACTGCTAATACGGTTAAGTACACCAAGCAATTACAGGCTTCCATTGGCTACTCTGGGGTGGAATTGAACTCCTATTAGAATAAATGCCCTATGAATTAATTAAGACTTTTAAAATTTGCATCGATGCGGGGCCTCGAAACCGCGTTTTAAGATTGCCGAGTTTAGAGCGGTGCGTTTCCCAAATACCGACAAATACTGCCAAATATAAAAATGTATTTTTAAAATGATGTACCAGATTCACATAAAATATGTGTTTGATGTCTTTATATTGTATATTTCAATATACATATAGATTTTCTATGAATAGATTAATATTTTATATATAAAATAGAGTGTGGGACGCCAAAACCTATTGAAGTTTGCAGTGTGTTGAGGCCAGTAACTACTTATTTAGTCCACCAATACTTAGACATTCGTTTCAAATACTTGATGTTTGTGTGAAACGGACGCCATAAAAAGAAACAAAAAGGTGGAGAACAATAAGGGGCTGACCTAAGCCAGGAAATGTATTGTACTTATTCACCGTTTGAGCCCAAATGGCTGGCATTGGGGCAGAAATCGAGTTTCCTTTGCCCTTCGCCACAGCCAGTGGGAAATACGTTTTAAAAGGGAGCAGCACACCCTTTAATCTCGTGAAAATAAAGCTATTATCATCAATGGGGAGAACATGGACTAAATTCTTACGCCTTAAATTCCTAAATCAGGATAGAGAAAGCGAAACAGGCTGAAGAGTCATTTTAAGAATTTCAGCTCTAGCTCAAAACTTTACTGAGGAGTTTTCTTAAGACATCAATGAAAGGAGATTGGAAAGGCCGGTCAAATTATAATGAAAAGGTAACACTGGTCAACAAGATTTTTGCACAAGAGAACCTGATTATGTTTCTAGTGTAACTTTTCATGCTGAACTCAAAAATCTAATCAGAAATTTCCCATCACCTATGGTTTTTGCGTGACGGTCTTTTTTTAGTATTGGGATAAATACAGTAAAAAATGCAAACAATGTTACGTAAGCAGTTTTGCATAACCTTTATTACATTACACTGGTTTATCAAAAAATATTTTTCTTTGTCCACAAAGAAATAGCATCTTATCTACATGTCCTGAATCCAAATATACCATTCGTTTTTTTCTATTACGCATTATTTCTGAGATACACCTACTTGAAATTTGGAAATATTGTTAATATATAGGCATATATGAACGAAACATATTTATTTATTAAAAAGCAGTGACAGTGGATTTTCTTCTATACTTTGCTTGTGGTAGATCCCTCTTGAGTGTCCAGCAGTAGTCGGCAAGCATAGCGGGACTCCATTTACCTTGGTACCGCTTCTCCATGCTTGATATATCTTGATGAAACCTCTCACCATGCTCATCGCTAACTGCGCCAAGATTGTCTGGAAAGAAATCTAGATGTGAATGCAGTAAATGGATCTTGAGGGACATGTTACATCCCAGTGCCTTGTAGGAAAGCAACAGATCATTAACTATGTCTCGGTAATTTTCAACCTTGACACTTCCTAAGAAGTTTTTGCAAACGTTTCTAAAGGAATTCCATGCTGCTGCTTCAACTTCATTCAAACTATTTTGAAAATTTCCATCCTGCTGCAATTCTCGAATCTGAGGTTCAACGAAAATGCCTTCTTTAATCTTCGCTTCACTTATACTAGAAAATTTTTTGTTTTAGGTAGGCAAATCCACTGGCATTTCGATCCATTGCCTTGACAAAGTTCTTCATTAATCCCAGTTTAATATGTAATGGTGGTAAGTAAATATTTTCTGAATCGATCAGGGGTAGATTTGCAATATTTTTATATCCTGGAGTAAAGATTTTACGGTTTGGCCAGATTTTTTTAATGTAATGCCTTTCCCTATCTCTGCTATCCCACTCACATAGAAAACAACAAATTTTTGTATATCCAAGCTGTAATCCACGCAAGAGAGCAACGACTTTCAAATCGCTGCATATTTTCCAACTGTATCTTTCATATTCTATCTTTTTCAAAAGCAGTTTCATGTTTTCGTAAGTCTCTTTCATGTTGGATGCATGTGCTATTGGCACTGATGGGAACTTATTTCCATTGTGAAGGAGAACAGCTTTCATACTAATTTTTGAAGAATCAATGAATAAACGCCACTCTTCTGTATCATGGTCATGACCAAGCGCTTCCATTAGACTAACAACATCATTGCAATATACTAAATCATTCTCTTGTGAAAAGAAGTCTTGTGAAATTCATCTTGACGCTTGCGAAAAAAGCATACTTTTGTGCCTTTATGCAGCAGATTCCAGCCTTTTAACCTAGAGCCTAAAAGTTCACTGTTTTTTGGATAAATCTAAATCACGTACGAGGTCGTTTAAATCTCCTTGGGTTAATAAATGAGGTTCAGATAAAGCACCTGCTTCAAAATTTGTGTCATCCCACTGTTGCTCTCGTCTATCTGAATCATCGTCACTAAATATTACATTTTCAGGAGGCTGTGGAACAGGTAAAATATCACTATGAGGAACCGGTCTCATAGCAGAAGGCAAATCTGGATATTCAACTGTATGTCTTGATTTGGATGTAATACCTGTAGTCTTTGTCAAACAAAAATAACAGTCTGAAGAATGGTCTTTAGGTTCCCTCCATATCATTGGAACCGCAAAAGGCATATGACGTTCACCTTTAATCCACCCTGTAAGATGTCGAACACAAATTACACAACAATGGTGAGGAGCCCAAGTCTTATCTTGGTCACCGACTTTAAAGCCAAAATAAAGTTCATAGCACTTTTTGATGAGCGGTGTAAAGTTTCGCCTTTGAACTTTGAAAGTTAATTCCCCACAAATATAACAGAAAATATCAGGAATATTAATGCAACGCCTCGGCATATTGACACAGTCTAGTGCACACGATTTATAAAAGCAAATCGATAGAGAAGAATAAACTAATCACTTCAAATTTACCTGTCACTTCTGCTGCAAATCTATTAAACAAATCGTTAGGTTCAATTTAAATATATATATTAAAACTGTTAATGAGCAAATAGCATTACAGAGCTTGTCGTTATTTTTGAGTTAAAAGCAAAACAGATTATATTATTATATAATAATAAATTATATATATTCATTTAAAATTTCAATAATTTGTTATTTAAATTAATATTTATGATTCTTAAAGAGCAAAATTTAATTAATAACAAATAAAATAAAGCTTTTGGCTCCACACATACCAACTCTTCTTGTCAAAAATAAAGCGCTAGCTTAGTTAATGATGTAACTTAAAAAATGCTTACGTAACATTGGTTGCATTTATTACTGTATTTATCCCAATACTAAAAAACGACCATCAGGCAAAAACCATGGGTGATGGGAAATTTCTGATTCGATTTTTGAGTTCAGCACGAAAAGTTACACTAGAAACGCCATCAGGTTCTCTTGTGCAAAAAAAAAAAATTTTTTTTGTAGACCTGTGTAATCAGTGAAGGGAATAGTGATGTTGCTTTTTAGTGAAATCATTTAAATAGTGCAACATTTGGCATATTTGAGATGGTTTTGTACGATCTCAAGGCGCGACTTATAAATACGTGTCTGTAGTGTAATGGAAAATAAGCCCGAGATACATAGGAATCTATAACAAATGAAGACATTAAGACGCGAATGTTTCTTTTCACAAATAAATAAAACTTCTCTACTGTCCTTACTGCGATGAAAAAAGAAGTTTCATTTATTTGTGAAAAGAAACATTCGCGTCTTAATGTCTTCATTTGTTATATATAGATGGTGCATTATTGCCTTGTATTAATAGAAATCTATATTATACATTGAAAACTGCATAGAAACTAATGACTTTTGTAATAGCATTTGACCTTTTAATAATCACATATATACAACGCTCTTTGAAAAACCTCTAGGTTAACCAAATAAATACTACATGGATTTTCGCCTCGAAGTATAAAAAGTAAAGAAATTGAGAAAGTATATATATATATATAATACATGTGATATGTAATGGATATTAAACTCTAGTTTTCATCTTCTTTGTCTTTCAGTTCAATTATTTTTGCGCGCATCAGCCTTTTAAAATTACTAAATATTTAAAAACAAGGGTTCTATTGGACAAATAATCAACATCGACTAATGCTTATCCTGTCTTAATGCCCCACTGATGGTATAGAAATCTGCTACTCCTTTCATAAATAAATGCCATTAGAATATAGAATGTGTTTTCCTGAAAACATGGACGCTTCAACAGGGAAAAACCGCGAATAGAACTTCTGATGAAAAATAATAAAAAAGATAAAATGTTGAGCCAACCTAAGTAATGTTTGTCCATTACTCCTTGTGGCGTCATACAAATCGTGATATCCGTCCGTGATAATAGGAAAAGGGATTAAGCTTATTGTTAACTCGAAGTTTGCAAAAAGTCTTAAAACTGAAGCAGCTCGAGTTAAAAATTGCTAAGTGGGTAAAGTGATACTCGTAGACACTAGCTAATGGCCGAAACAGAAGATTGGGGGGAAGGGCGAAAAACAATTTAAATAAACTTGACGGTCAAACGGCAGGATACTTGTTCCTTTCATTTACAGTTGAATGTAGAAAGGTGAAATCAGATAGAGGTATTACGCCAATTCATCCAGTATCATATATAATGTAAAACCTGTCGTGGGAGTTTCGTTTGGTTCCAAGCAACAACAACAACAACAAAGATACACCCGCAAGACAGGTTGAATAAATTTGGTTACAATAAACCTAATACTATTCTTATGTATCTTCAATGGTGCTCGTAAATAGGATATTCACCAGGTTTTTGGCCTTTAGGGAGTTCAAAATTTTAGACATGAATGCGTTAAACGGGATCAGATACCTATGCAAACTAAAGTAATGAATACAAATGGTTCCCACTAAAAATTGAGATTCCTAAGACAGGAAAAGTCAAAAAGGTGACTTCTAAGAGAGGTTTTAATGTATTATCGTTATTTTAAATTTCAAAAACTATCCATGTTAACCAGCACTTCGACTTAATGAAGTCCGAACTCAACAGAAAGATCAGGTGCCCTGAGACAATAAAGTTGAAGAGGTTTCCAAGACAACAGACAAATGGTTGGACTCGCCCTCCAGTGTTAGATCCTTGATGAAGGCCAAATGCAATAGTACGCTATCCCAGCAAGTCAGACTACATGTCCAGACCTAGGGTTGGCATCGCTTAGCTGGCTGTGTGAGACAACAAGGCGATGTGTCACGGCAGGATTAGCGGCAACTCCGCGAAATAGAGGAAAACTACCACAGCGATACTTCCTTATTCCATGGCGTGCGGCCTTCAATATGGAAAATTTTAATTATAAATCTGGCGGTTTTGTGCGCAGGAGGATTAGGCACGGGATATGCAACAAGCCTTACAACAGTGCGTAACCACATTCTGTGAAAGACAGGATAACGAACAAGATAAACCGACACTCGAACTCTACAGAGACAAGGACTAAAACCATACTATTCCTTTCTTTTTTCTCTATAAGGTATAACTATTATGTTAATAAAGGCAGTGATCAGTCTTATATCTCTTCTTTGTAACAAGACGTCCACACCGTGGACATCCGATACATATCACTTTATAGCAGCAGGCGAAGTTATTGTTTGTTTGGTTGCCACACTCCGACGGACTGTGATGTAAAAACCGCTACCACGGGTATTGGATGTTTATATACAAGGTGTATATGTATATATGGTACAGTTATTTTCTCCGAGCTACCCGAAAACTAACAACGGCGATCACAATTGAAAACCAAACTTGCGATTAATAACACCCTAACAAAAAGATCTAAAGACAACAATGGTATTAAGGTGCTTGTTCTCATATGGAAGTCATTTGGGCCACGCTTTCTTTAGAGAGAAACGTTAGTGCACACGTGCACTCTGGTATAAAAAGAACCGAGCCATATTCATCGAGGGAAGAGGTAAAAAGAGAAATCACAATATCGGCTTATAAATAGCCCTCGGTGTCATATAGCTCCATTGGTTGAGGAGGTTTCGAATGATGTTTGTAAGCCGTGTTTGTTTGTTTATGTGCGTGCGGTGTGTGACAGGGAAATAATCCCTCTCTACCTCCCATAATTTACATTGGGCAATGTTTGTATAGTTCCACTCTTGGCGGCACGGCTATAGGTGAATTCGTAGAGAGGAAAACACGGTAGTTGAAAGGCGAGGTACGCCGCAGGGTTGTTCTTTGGAAATACGAGACCCAGGGGAGGGGGATGTCATCCGTTTGGTTCGTATCGACTTCATTCTCGTACATCATTATTGCCTACATATCCTGGTGTTTCAGCCACTTTATTTCTGGAGCTAGGGGAGTTCTGTTCCAGCCAATGTTGCGGCGAAGTCACGACACACCATTCGAATTTATAATAATCGCAAACAAAAAGTATATATGTAATAAGCTAATAGGAATATATTTCTAAAGCGTTTCTTTTATTTGAAAGGCAATATATCATTTTAAAGAAGGTATCTAGATCTAGAGGTTGCCTGGCCGGCATTCATATTTCTGTGAAAAATACCATCTATGAGATGAAATCGTGTTGGGAATAAATTTGGTATTGAGACCAAGTCAAACTGTTTGATTTATAGATACCTGTACTGGATCAAGTACTGATTAGGATAGACTTGAAAATGCGGTTTTTTTACCCAACAGCTGGCCTAATAATCCTTTCTATCTAGCTTTTTTAATTTAAAAAAAGTTCTTATTGCAAACTGTGTTGCATCGTCTATTGCACAAATTGCTTCTTTTGCCCTGTCGATACATTATGGATGTTACCAGCCTCTCTGAACTGAACAATACCGTGAAGTTCCTGAAACCCTGGTGCCCAAGATTCAACATTGAAGGCCCCTGCTATCAAGGAAATCGTTCTAACCAACCAAGAAAATCTCACAACTCTTGACGCCCTTGTTTCGGACAGAAGTGATCTTTTATAAAGCCAATAATACAATGGAAAAAGGAATCTTTAAAAAAAAAAAGAGAGAGAGAGAATATAACTAGACTTGGCAGCAGTCCCTGCTTTCTCCTAGTTGAAGGAATCCATCAAAGGACGCTACCAAACCATAGACCTGACGTACGATGGTCTCTATTAGAGTGGGAGTAACATGTTCCTCCAAACTGGACAGAGCTGTGAACATAGTTTCTTTTTATACCGATCTCTGGCCTTTGTGCTTGCTTGAGCGGAGATAGAAATTGTTTCTTTAATGTCTGAGAACGGCCAATGTGGCCCCCCATTATATAGATTACTAGGCGAATGACCCGGGCAACGCCCGGGTTTTACCCGATTAAATGTTTTTATTCAAATACTATTTGTTACAATTATAAATTGGCGCCGTGGATGTCACTCTTGTGAAACGTCCCGCTCCAAACTTTGTGTCTGAGAAGCGATATTTTTATAGAAAGGTGATCTGGCTTTTGTTTTCTGCTCGAATGAATGTTTTTCTGTTAGAATTTTGTTCCTGCGTACAAAATAATGAACTGGTTTCACCCGTGGTCTCTGCTTTTTTGGAATTTTTCCCGATATAATTTTGTATCTGATAATTAAACATGATACAGCAATATCGTCATCATCATTTTCTGACTAAAAATAATATAGTTTTAATAATTGATTTATATATATTTTTAAAATAGCCTATCGTCTTCCCCGTATTTTTTTTTTTACCTATGTATGGAAATTTTGGTTTGAATTAGTGAACTACTGCGAATTTGTATACCGGACATACAAACCAACAAACATACAAACATTCATTTTTATATATATAGAAGATATTGCACTAATATAAAAGATGGAATCAACAGAAAATAAGCTGCTTGAATCTCTCATCCCTTGTATTTTAGCTCAATATCACGTATGAAAAGATTAGTACCTGTGTTGTCAAAGGATGTAAAAAATGACTTATACATTATTTCCCCCCTTCTAAATATGATATATGCATACGTATATAAATTAACTTTTAGTATAACTAACAAAACCCTATATAGCTAAAATTTCCTCAAAACGTATGGTACATATACAACACAATTGACAATGTGTTTTAAGAAAGATGATATAAATCTAGGATATATAAAAGTTTATATACGTTAATTTATTATCTAATAAAATAGATAATAAATTAGAATTTCTATACCAAGAATGGGGGGCGGTGTCTATATGTCGTCCTTCAGAGTACATGGAAAGGCGTTACACAAGAAAATGGGGACAAGTGGAGCGTGACGGCCTAAAAACACGGCTGAAATGAAAATGTATAAGTGTGGCCAAGGGTGGAATAATCAGTGTCATCCTTACTGCTGATTCTGGAGTCTTCTAGGACAAGATCTTCCTATCTCTGCCTCAATTATATACAGTTTAAATAGCACTCACAATTAAGATTATCCTTTCTTTGTTTTTTTTTTTTTAATGTTTGTTTTAGTTAAGTGTCAAACATTAACGATTTTACAGTTTATATTGCGTACATACAGAGTGGATGCTTGTTATAATTGTAAGGCCCCAAGTTTTAAGTACCTTATTGTTCTAACTAGGGCTATAATACGTTGTTATAGTGAGGTTTGTTATAACACACCAACAGCACACTTTACAAAATAAAACATAGATACTTCCAAGTAATAGATTCCCAGCAACAACAAACGGTGGACGAGTGGGTAACACTCTCGATTCCCGACAGTCATGAACCGGGATTGAATCCCGCGTTAAAATTTTGTTTAATATGTGAATAACCTTCACATATTATTCACTGTTTCAATTATCATTAACTAGGTTGCTCTTGCTGAGCGGTACCTATTAATGTGATTTTGAACCGAGGTTCTCAGCAAGGATGAACAAGATTCAATCCCATTTATATACAGTTAAACCTGTCTATAGCGCCCCCTCTAAATAGCACCTCCCTCTCTATAGTGTCCGATTTTAAATACGTAGTACGATGCGATATACATTAAAAGTGACCTGTCTATAGCACCCTATTTTGGTGAGTCCCAAGAGGGGGCGCGCTATAGACAGGTATTTAGATGCAGCACTAAACTATATTTTGGTAACCTTATTACTACTAACAACATCATTTAGCCTATGTAATTGGACCTTTGTTGTTTCTATTCAGGAGCTGTGTTGGCCCAGGAGCTGGGAGGCCCACAAGAGTCTATTCTCATTGATTGACTCTCTCTATACTTACTAAGACCCTGGCATTACAAATGTGAACAACCCTCATTGTGTGGCACTATGTCTGTATTGTGATAAGCTGCTACTTTGGTAAAACACATTGACTTCCTACAGTAAATAATTCAACACCTATTATAATTTGTTTCCTTTTTAACACATTCTGACTCTTTCAAAATACCATTTTTAACTCAATCAAAATCCGGTAGTCCACAACCTCAGATCACCTTGACTGGCCAGAAGTAATCCAGTTCTACTGTAACTGTGTAACACCAGCCATAACAACAATTCCCACCAATGTGGGACCAGTAGGAGATCAATGTCAGTGAGGCAACCTATCCATCCAAACACACAATGGCTCTTGTTGCACAAACCTGGTTACCTCCCTCCTTCCTTAGCATTTTATATATTCAGTTAAACCTGTCTATAGCACCCCCTCTAAATAGCGCCTTCCTCTCTATAGCGCCCGATTTTAAATACGTAGTACGATGCGATTTACATTAAAAGTGACCTGTCCCTAGCACTCCCTCTCTATAGCACCCTATTTTGGTGAGTCCCAAGAGGGGGCGCTATAGACGGGTTTAACTGTTCCTATAAATATTCACCTTTTATAGTGAAAGTCAAACATATATAATTTAACACCCTGAGTGTGGGTTACAGTTGGTTAGCTGGTTGATTATAGTTGGTTGAATCAAATCTTGCTTTTTATTTATGCTTATGAGGTGATACAGCAACGTATTTACAATTAGAGAGGAGACAAAATGAATTAAATCTAGAAAAAAGAAGTGAGGACATATCGGTCATTAAAGTCTGAGAGGCAAGGCCTTCAGCCAGTTCAGGGCTTCTGGGTGACAGAATGGAGATTGGAGATTCCTCCATTGAATTTGTACAGCGGGCAGTCATCTAGTATATGGGACATTGATTGTGGGACGTTGCAGGCACAATTTGGATCTTTGGTGTAGCCCCATAACTTCATCAGCTCTGCACACCTTCCCTGACCTGTCCTAAAGCGGTTTAGAAGCACCCATTCTCGTCGAGGGAGGGAAAAACCTGGGATCTTGACACTTGGGCTTGTGATGAGGTTCTTGTTTGGGATATCGGAGCTGATCCAGGAATTTGTCCATGCTTCTGAGATATTAAAATTTTGGGAGAGAAGTTGGTTTCCTCTGGACCATATCGGCTTCCTTGATTTTAGTCTATGTTTTGGGGGAGACTGTAGGATAGGGTTAATTTCGAGGTCGGGTGAATCCAAGAGTTTTTGGTACATTTTCTTGGTGGCTTCCTTTCTGCGTAGCTCAGGCGGAGAGATGTGAGCAAGAACTGGAAGCCAGTCGATTCTTGTAGGTTGGCAAACCCCTGTTATAATTCGTAAGGTAGAATTTAGTTGTGTGTCTATTTGCTATAACAACATTTTAAAAAATTGGAACCTTAAAATTATTATGTATGTTATAATGAAGTTTTACAATATATTTCAAAAAAAACTATACACAGTAGAACCTCCATGAGAGGACACTCTCGCTACACAAAGGGTAGTTTTCATAACCATAATTATCATATTTTACAAATTAGCAACTCTCCGGTAAGAGGATACTTATTTCTGCAACTAGGTGTTGTACTTTAGAGAGATATTCTACTGTATGTACACATTTTTTATTGGGAATCTGATGAAGGTCATCATAAAGTGACAAAACAAACAATTGGATGGGACATATATTAAGAGGATTGAAGCAGAAATGGTAAGAAGATTAAGTGAGGTGAATAAGAAAGCTATCAAGAATTGAAAATAGAGAGGCATCGTGTCTCTGGAGAGACTTGAGATCAGAGAAACTGATGATCTGCTTGAGTAGTAATACAATAAAATAATATGGTACAATTTGGATTATTAATATATATAGTTATCAGAGTCATGCACAATTCTGTCATGTTAAGTCACATGTCAAGTTACGGTAAGTAAATATTTAAAAATTAAAAAAAGATGCCGAAACCCGGGATTGAACCAGGGACCTTTAGATCTTCAGTCTAACGCTCTCCCAACTTAGCTATTTCGGCTTATTTTAGTTATTTCTATAGAAGCTTCTATCTTTATAATTATGTATATTTTCAAAAAGTCAATTCACACCTCTTCGCTGGAGACCATGGGAATACTGACTAATTCATTATGCTAACATAATTATAAATACAAGTATCAGAGTCATCAACAATTCTGTCATCGTTTGCTTTTGTGAATGGAATAAATACACAAATAGGGCCATTTTTTATAAGCATCGGTGGTTCAGTGGTAGAATGCTCGCCTGCCACGCGGGCGGCCCGGGTTCGATTCCCGGCTAATGCATTTTTTTTTTTTTTTTTTACAATTTTTAAAACTCATTTATATTATCATCCCTATATATTTAAAAGTCAGCATATGTACGTATGTATGTTTGTCAACTATACACGTCCACAATACGTAACTAATCTGACTGAAATTTTAACAGTATATAAAGTAGAATCTGGAAAAACTCTTAGTGAAAATTCCAGGTCTCTATCCTGAATATCCGTCATGTTATTTGCAAATTTGCTCTTCCACTCGCGCCTCTAGCGGTGAAAATGAGGGGTAATACCAGCTGACCTAATGTACATGTAAAGTTTGGAGCGGGACGTTTTACAAGAGTGACATCCACGGCTCCAATTTATAATTGTAACAAATAGTATTTGAATAAAAACATTTAATCGGGTAAAACCCGGGCGTTGCCTGGGTCATTCGGCTAGTAGATTATAAACACAAGGTAATAAGACCAAATAAATAAATAGTGTGCAATGTTTCGGTAACAGGGTTGTTACCAAAAGTACTGAATGGAGTTCATGGCGAGCATTCAGTACTTTTGTCTGAAGATGGTAACAATGCTGTTACCAAAACGTCACACACTATTTATTTATTTGTATTTGGTCTTATTACCTTGTGTTTATAATAAAATAAGTTATCCAATTGATAAACAAACAACTACCTCCCTCTACCTTTAAATGCAAAAATGACAACTTCCAATGAACCGCCATGGTTTTTGGAAGGTTGTTCTATTGTAACCCATTAACTATATATATATATAGGACAATTTGTGATATATTAAATCCATTTCTTTATAAACACACATTCAATACTTAGGACTACTGATAATCAGGTTGTGTTAATTTTGAATTCCAACAAGAACAATTAGACTGTATTATATTACTTTAAGAGACGGGGGGGTCGGTGGAAGGCTGGTTAAACCGTTTGGTTTACGACCACTACGACCCGGGTTCGATCCCCGCATTGGACACTTTTTTCTGTTAAAAAAAAAAAAATGCTCCAATGGCCCCCGATTTTTGCAAAAGTCCAACCCCACCAGCGAGTGCAAGTGGTGCGCTTACAGTAAAAAGCAGTCGCTAACTACCCACCATGATTATCATGGCCTGTACCACGTGTACTAGGGATAAGCAAAAAAAAACTTTAAGAGACTATAGTGATAAGGTACAATTTGGATTATAGATAATAAACACAAGGTAATAAGACCAAATAAATGTAAACACACTATTACCTTGTGACTACAATGTTTTATAGTTAGATCTCATCTCTTACTCCCACCATTAAAATTACCACCTACAACACCTGGGAATAAACACACAAGAGATCTGTCCCAACAATGGGTCAGCAACCAATACATTCCAATCTCAACAAGCAGAGTCCACTTTATCAGAAGGTTTCGTCATACAAACTTTTAGTGAGAAATTCCCTGTTGTTATTCACTTATTGCCTCTGGTGTAGCATGTGTGTGTATTTGATTGAAAAATAGCAACCTGATGTTGGTCTCTTTTTTTTATACACCAATATCATCTGTCTTTTGCTTACAACAAATTTCCTGATTAAAAGAAAGTGTTTGTAAAGAAGAAAATATAATATTCTACACAGTAGAATCTCACTGTAAAGGACACCACCTAGTTGCAGAGCCAAAGTGTCCTTTAGGAAGAGGAGTCCTCTTACTAGAAAGACGATAATTAGGGAAAATGGTAATTTTGGTGATGAAAACTGTCCTTTGTAGAGAGGTGTCCCCTAGCAAGAATGTCCTCTTATGGAGGTTCTACTGTATTAGAAGCCACCATCATGTCAAAATATCATCATCTTAGCACAAACTGTCACTGAAGCTTCAACACTACTCTCTATAATATAAATATATAGAAGCCTCTCTCTCTCTCTCTCTCTCTCTTTAGATAAAATAATTTTACTCTAGGTAGGATGTCAAGGAGCCTGGCAGGGCTGATTTAATCGGACTCGGCCGAGTAATGCCTATAAAAGGGCGCCCGATGTTGGAGC